>JAWPHD010000512.1:0-440000 GCA_037043455.1 Cyrtodaria siliqua
TGTCGGGCCACCGGAAACACATTTTTTTTTTTTTTGGCCTTAATGTAGAATAACTAATGGGATGCCATGATTGGGTTTGACAATGAGCGATATTGACCTATATAATTGATTTTTTTGAAAATATTCCAACTTTTCACCAATTTTCACCTAATTTGATCAGTAAAATCTCGAATGAGATCACCAATACAAAAAATTGACGTCTGGGTTCTTGCTCTTAGCAAGCAATTTTTAGCTCGACTGGCCAAGGCCAGGAGGGCTTATGTGATCACTTTTCGTCCGTCTGTCCAAGATGGCCGCCTTGGCTAAAACTAGGTCAAATTTAAGGAAATTTCAAACGACATCTCCTCCAAAACCACTTATTCCATTATACTGAAATATCATTTACATGTTCCTTGGGTTGACCTCTATTAAGTTTGTGTTTTTCGTTATCGTTGAATAATCAAAATGGCCGCCACGGCAACTCAAAGTTTACATAGAGTTATATAGGAAAAGGTTAAAAATGACATTTTCTCTGAAACCGCTTGAAGGATTTTGATGAAACTTAATCACAATGATATTTGGGATAGTCTCTCTCAGATTTTTCGTGGCCGCCAGTCATTCAAGATGGTCGCCATGTCTAAAATTAGGTCAAATTTAAGGAAATTTCAAACCACATCTCATCCGAAACAACTTATTGCATTCTACTGAAATATCATAAACATGTTCCTTGGGTTATAGCCTCTATCAAGTTTGTGTTTCGTTATCGTCGAATAATCAAAATGGCCGCCACGGCGACCCAAAGTCTACATAGAGTTATATAGGAAAATGTTAAAAATGACATCTTCTCTGAAACTGCTTGAAGGATTTTGATGAAACTTAATCACAATGATCTTTGGGTTAGTCCCCCTCAGATTTGAGTTTTTGGGGCCTCCAGTCATCCATGATGGCCACCATGGCTAAACTTAGATCAAATTTGAGGACATTTATCAAACGACATATTACCACTTATTCCATTCTAGTTAAATATCATATGCATGTTCCTGTTGTTGGCCTCTATCAAGTTTGTGTTTTTCATTGTCGTCAAATATTCAAAATGGCCGCCACGATAACCCAAAGTTTACATAGAGTTATATACAGGAAATATGTTTCTTGGGTTGGCCTCTATCATGTTTATGTTTTTGAATCACATCATACAAGTAGAGCATCTACAGGCCCTCTTGGGCCTCTTGTTCAGTTTGTGAACACAATAACTTCATTTGTAGCATGGTCGGTGACATTTCCTTTGATGAATGCAGAGCATTAAATCGTTTAATTTAGGTTAACTAAAGGGGCGTGGCGTTACCGTACTACAACTACCGGATATTGGAAATTAGAGTACGGTCACTATGACGTCACCGTATTACTCAGTACACCATGCTACAAAAAAGATAGAGTCTGTCTCAGCTCGTTGGTTATTTAAACACCTTGATGGGCTACACCCATCTCGGTGTTTAAATAAGCCAACTCGCTGAGACCAGACTCTATCTATTACTTGTAGCATGGTCACTGAAATTCCCTTTGTATTTTCAAAGGTGTAAATCGTTTATTTGAAAATAACATCAGTTAGAATAAATGGTGTACTCTTACTACCAGTTATTGGAAGTTAGAGTATGGCAAGTACAGGAAATGGACATGAAATGGACTTAACTTACCCAGGTTTTATTAAATTTGAAAAGAAGGTTTGCTAAAATAAGATCTCGAGTGAGTTCCGCATCAAACAAGATTGTTGTTTGTATTACAGAGTTATTGCTCTTGATTATTCAAAAATAGCAAACATTTGGCTGATGAATAAACGTGATCAAATAGTAAATACCAGTTTTCGATAACCACTAAATTTGATTTGAAAGGTTTGTTTCAGTTTCATGCAAATTTGACAATGGGCAAAAACAGAGTTATTGTCCTGGATTATGTTTAAATATGAAGAAATTTTAGTTTGTGAACACAAAACTCCAGAAAACTGTTTCAGAATTGTATGTATCTGTGTATGGTATGGTATGGTGTGATGTGGTATGGTATGAATTGGTTTGGTGTGATGTGGTATGGTATGGATTCAGGTTAGGTGTGATGTGGTATGGTATGGATTGGTTTGGTGTGATGTGGTATGGTATGGATTGGTTTGGTGTGATGTGGTATGGTATGGATTCAGGTTAGGTGTGATGTGGTATGGTATGGATTGGTTTGGTGTGATGTGGTATGGTATGGATTGGTTTGATGTGATGTGGTATGGATTGGTTTGGTGTGATGTGGTATGGTATGGATTGGTTTGGTGTGATGTGGTGTGGTATGGTATGTGGTATGATATGGTATGGTTTGATGTGATATGGTGTGGTTTGGTATGGTATGTTACGGTGTGATGTGATGTGGTATGGTGTCTTGTGGTGTGGTATGGTATGTGGTATGGTATGGTATGGTATGGTATGGTATGGTGTGGTGTGGTGTGGTATGGTATGGTGTGGTATGGTGTGTTGTGGTGCTATATGATGTGATGTGGTGTGGTATGGTGTCTTGTGTTGTGTGATGTGGTGTGGTGGGGTGTGATGTAATGTGATATGGTATGGTGTTATGTGATGTGATGTGATGTGGTGTGGTATAGTGTCTTATGTTGTGTGATGTGGTGTGATGTGGTATGGTATGGTGTGTAATTTGTTGTGTATGGTGTCTTGTGGTGTGGTATGGTATGTGGTATGGTATGGTATGGTATGGTATGGTATGGTGTGGTGTGGTATGGTGTGTTGTGGTGCTATATGATGTGATGTGGTGTGGTATGGTGTCTTGTGTTGTGTGATGTGGTGTGGTGGGGTGTGATGTAATGTGATATGGTATGGTGTTATGTGATGTGATGTGATGTGGTGTGGTATAGTGTCTTATGTTGTGTGATGTGGTGTGATGTGGTATGGTATGGTGTGTAATTTGTTGTGTGATGTGGTGCGATGTGGTATGGTGTGATGTGATGTGGTGTGGTATGGTATGGCATGGTTTGTGGTATGGTGTGGTATAGTATGTGCTGTGGTGTGGGGTGATGTATAGTATGGTATGGTGTGGATCATCACCAGATGGTGTGTGCCAAACCAATGGTGGGGTCACATGTTTAAGGTCAATGTCATTGGTCAAGTACATGCAGTTTTAATGGCAGGTATAGAGGAAATAGTTGTTGTAGTCATTAAATATATATACAGAAAATTGATCTTTCAGTGGCAGCATAACATAATTATTATCTTTCAAATACTCCACAATATTACTGATAATTTATTTTCAAGGTTTCTCATCAATCACATAAAGCAATTATAACTGGGATGGTCTGCTTCTGGTACAAGTTACTGGAATGTACAAAATACGATCTTGTGTAGAAAGGTTATGTTCTAAATGAATTAGTTTTCTTATTCTAAATAAATTGGGTTTTATTTATTCTCGATATGAAATTTTGTTATAGCTCTACAGATCAAAGATTATGCCATGGTGCGTTGTCCGTCGTCCGTCCGTCTGTCCGTCCGTCTGTAAACATTTTTGTAGCGATAACTCCTCTGAAACTACTAGATGGATTTTCATGATACTTTACAGGAATGTTGCCCATAATGTCTAGTTGATCCTAGCAAAAATTCACGATGTGAAATCCAAGATGGCCACCGATTAAAAAAACCCACAAGTTTGTAGCTACTACTTCCTGAAAACTATCAGTGATATTGATATGGAACCTTTTCTAAAATGATAAGCATGACATGATGCTGGTCCTTGTCGAAAAATGTTTTGATTACATAGAATTATATAGTAAAAACTTGCAGCGACTACTCCTGAAACTACTTGACAAATTTTCATGAAACGTCACAGGAATGTTGCTCTTGATGTCTAGTTGATCCTAGCAAAATTTCAGGCTGGCCAGAAATTCAAGATGGCCAGAAATTCAAGATGGCCACCACGGCTAAAAATAGATTAAAAAAGCAAATTTGTAGTGACTACTTCCTGAAAACTATAAGTGATATTGATATGGAATTTCTTCTAAAATGATCTGCATGACATGATGCTGGTGATTGTCGAAAATCATTTTGATTCAACGTTAAACATGGCTGTCAGGAGACATCTTCGTTTATATAGAGTTATATAGTAAAAGGGTACGTGTCGCGACTACTCCTGAAACTACTGGACGGATTTTCATGAAACTTCACAGGAATGTTGCTCTTGATATCTACTTGATCCTAGCAAATTTCAGGCCGGAAATTCATGATGGCCACGACAGCTAAAAATAGATTTTTAAAAAACAAGTTTGTAGCGACTACTTCTTGAAAACTGTGATATTGATATGGGACTTTTTCTAAAATGATCAGCATGACATGATATTGGTCCTTTTTGAAAATTATTTTGATTCAACATTAAATATGGCTGCCGCAGCCATCTTTTTTTGCATTAAGTTATATAGTAAAAGCTTGTAACAACTACTCCTGAAACTATCAAAACCTATCAGTAGAGCTTCAAGGACCTCTTGTTTATTTTCTATTTCTGTAGATGTTTTTCACAGGATGAACAGAACACTATATAGGAAGAAAATAGTAAAATAGCGTAGGCAGAGAAATTACAAATGTGACAAAATAGACAAATCCCATTTGTTGAGAAAGACTAAATATACGAAATATGCTAACAAAGTACATTTAATTGAAGAAAATGGACAACTTTCATTAGCTGAGAAAGTCTAATTGTAAAAAATAGATACATCCCATTTGCTAACAAAGTACATTTACTGTATTTCCCCTATTAGTAGCGCCTTCCCTAATAGATGCGTCCCCACCTGTTTTAAGAAACCGCACCTTTTTCAAAAATCCAAAAGTTCCTAAAAAAATCTAATTTTTTTTCGTCTTTACCGCTAATGGATTTGATTACAGGAGCTTTTTACTATAACACCGGTATGGACTATGACATAAACCTTAAAGCGTTATCATCATCAATACAAATTACCGCTTTTATTTATCTCCATTCTTTCAGTTTACAATATCTTTTATTATTATTTAATTCATATGCAACCAACCCGTGTTGTAATCGTCAAGTTCGACGGAAATGTGTATCATACAGATACAGAGTATTGACATTGATACACTCAGTATACAGTCGGGTTTAGGTTTAGGCAATACCGGTGTCATAGTAAAAGATCGCTGTACAGTAATTTTATAATGAAACTGTCGGGAAAGGAGGGGAAATATATTGAAAATTTGAACCATAATAAGAGCACCCCTTTTGAACTTTACATAGCGCCCGGGCGCTACTATTAGGGCAAATACGGTAATTGAAGAAAAGAAATGGACACACTGAGGAAGTGAATTTAGTTGAACAAAATGGACATGTATCCCATTGACTGACAAATCCCATTGACTGAGAAAGTGTTAATTGAATAAAATGACAGGTATCCATTGACTGAGAAAATGTTAATTAATTGTACAACATGAACAAATTCCACTGGCTGGAAAGTCTTAATTATTTGTGAAAAAAACTAGCAAATCATATCGACTGACAGACTACTTCCAAAGAACCTGACTCGTGGTCTATACTGTTTATGTTATGTATTGTATATGATAGTTATATCCCTTGATTAGATAACTAGTTATCTCATGGTTCTGGAGTTCTTTTTGAAGTTTGGTGTACTTGTAGATTTGGTTTATTTAAAGACTGAGATCATCAAGTTTTTTTTTTTAAATAACCAACAATCTGAGGCAGACTCGATCTGTTTTGTAGTATGGTGTCCATACTCTAAATACCATTTATTGGAAGTTAGAGTATGGTAAGGCGTCGCCCCTTTGTTTATATTGAATTAAACAATTTAATGCTATGCGTTCATCAGAGGCAATTTTACCAACCATACTACAAGCTTGTATATTACTACACTTTTCAGTGCATTATTTGCTTTGTACAACTTCATTTATAGTTACCCATAATGGCATGAACCATTTTGACAGTTTCACAGGCATTTAATGATACTCCATCTAATTCTATACTTTACAGACAATCTATTTTCAAATGTATTGTTAGATACAACTTGATTTGCCATTTTGACAGTTTCACAGACATTGAGTCATACTCCATCTAATGCTATACTTTACAGACAGTGTAATTTTCACATGCATATAACTTGATTTACTATTTTGACAGACAGTTTCACAGGCACACAACTACAACATCCAATTCTAGTCCAATTCTAGTCCATGTAATTACATTCAAATGTTTGTCTATTTACAGGTGACAAATGCCACATGTGAATTCATCAAGGAAGATAGGCTGATGCTAAACATGACCAGAGATGGTGGTTTCCGGTGGGACACAATGAAACCTGGCTTTGGCTGGATAGACACATTACAATGTATGTCTGTGAAATAGTGCAACAAAATGTTATAGCAAAAATTGGAGGTGGTGGGTGGGGGTGGGGGTGGTGGGGTGAGGGGGGATACTAAGATAAGAGATATTGACATAGCCTTACCTTAATGTGGACTGGACATTGCATATTGTAATGGTTCCTTGCTTGAAATAGGCACTACTTGAAAGTGAATGGAGAAATGATGAAATTAGGAATAAAAAGTGAAAATTACACAACAAATGGAACATTGAATAAGGTATATATGAATGACATCAGACGTGTACAAAAACGTTGAAGATAGTTGAAGATATTGATGTAGATGTAGATGTAGACAATCAGACTGAAATGTCAAAAAGAAAGCATTGCATCACAAAACACAGGAGTGTTCATTACAGGAAGATATTAACCATTATAGCACTGGGTGTGAAGATGATGTCAAATGTATACAAACAATTGTTGAAGATGGTGATGTAGATGTGAACAGTCAACAAGACAGTGTTGCAGTTGTGTTCATTACAGAACGATATTAACTATTAACATTTTGTGGAGTCCAGCTTCATGACAGTTATAATGATATGGTTGTACACAATCAGAGAAGAGATGTTTGCTTAAATGTGGTGTGATGTATCACTGGATAAACATTTTGATACAAGCATATGCTTTTTATGATGTTAATGGTGGTTTAAGAGGATAGGACAGATGTGACCTGGGGTAAATGTTCAAAACACATGGACAATTTGTTGCTTATTAAGCAGTAATGTTAGTATTGTCAGGTCAGATCAGTGATATTATTTATTATGCAATAACACATTTGCTGAATGTTCTGATTCAGAAAACGTTTTGAAATGTGGTCTGTTCAATGAATGTAATGATATATATTGTCTTTTAGAATGTAATGTTGGCATATGTTCAAACAAGATTTACTATTGGCAGTTCTGAAAAAACTTGGAAAAGGGTGAACATTTGATCAACATCAGATGGTCAGTAAAGAAGTTATCGTTCTAAGATTCTACTTAATTAGAAATGGAACCCCCCATTTCGGAAACTATGTCATCATAGTTCTAAAACCACAGCCACTGCAAGAAAAATAAGTATATACATTTTAACAATTTAATTTAATGCAGGTTAGGGTTAGGGTATTCGCAGATATTCCAATACTAACAATAATTGAAGGTTTTCTTGTTTTGCCACTTCACATATGATGATACCAATATGTTGTATTCTTAAGTTCACTGAACACTGCCATTTGACCATTGTTGTAACTACATAAACCGTATTTCCCCTAATAGTAGCGCTCTTATTATGGTTCAAATTTTCAATCTTTCCTCTCCTTTCCCGACTGTTTCCTTATAGAATTACTGTACGGCGATCTTTTACTATGACACCGGTATTGACTAAACCTAAACCCGACTGTATACTGAGTATGTCACTGTCATCACTCTGTATCTGTATGATACACATTTCCGTCAAACATGACGATTACCACACGGGTTGGTTGCGTATGAATTAAATAATAACAAAAGATAACTAAATATTAAATTGAAAGAATTGTATTGATGATGATAGTGCTTTAAGGTTTATGTCTTAGACCATACCGGTGTCTTAGTAAAAACTCCCATAATCAAATTGATTAGGGAAGGCATTACTAATAGGGGAAATACGGTATTCTATAGTTCACTGTGCACACATGTGGTGACTGATACCAATATTTAGTATTCTATAGTTCACTGCGCACTCGTGTGGTGACTGATACCAATATTTAGTATTCTATAGTTCACTGCGCACTCGTGTGGTGACTGATACCAATATTTAGTATTCTGTAGTTCACTGCGCACTCGTGTGGTGACTGATACCAATATTTAATATTCTGTAGTTCACTGCGCACTCGTGTGGTGACTGATACCAATATTAAGTATTCTGTAGTTCACTGCGCACTCGTGTGGTGACTGATACCAATATTGAGTATTCCACTGAGATGTGGTAACAATAACGGAGTGAGATGCAAGGACATCATTGTATGCTGTTGTTTTAAGTGAAATGTGCAAGTGAAATCATGTGAGGCAGATATTTTCAATTAAATACACATGTATCAAAATACATATCAAAACTGGTTCAATTAACTTAGAAAGAAAAAATGTAGAAACTGAACATAGTGGTCATTTAATCCACCAAAACAGAAGTTTAAGACATTTTTGATGCTTTCCTTTAAAAACAATATTGAAATGTATGCTGAAACAATACAATTCCGGTTTTCACGATAAACATTTTTAGCTACTTGTGACTTACACAAAATTACTAGCCCTAACACATTTCTACTGACCCTAATTTGTTGAAGTGTAATAATTTGTGTTATTTTAAGACAAATATGTATATTGTCACAGAAAGTTACATTCCCTGTAGAATAATATCACAAATAATTAAATAAAGAATGTGATTGTTTTGACACTTTATTCTCAGTAATTGGGTCTAAAAATTACGGTTCTGTATTTTTCATAATTGTTTTTAGATTCACTAACGTCTGCATTACTTTTTCTGCCGGGTTTCACTCCTTCGTAATAATGAAGGAAGAAAGCTCATTGTAGGTTACAAATTAGATTTACATCGCTATATTGATTCGTACTAAATATTGCTCCTTCGTCCCCAGCCTCGTTCGAAAACAGCGTATGGTATGAAAACCAGTCTCTGAAACTGAGAGTGTGTTTCTGGCGATGTATAAAACAAAATAAGTCGACTTTTAGATTAGTTCACACGCAAAGTCGTTAATTTTTGGGTCTGATTTCGTTCTGATTCATTTTGGCATTACATTTTCATCTAATCAGGTATGTCACCTCGCAAAATTACCATGCCCGACTTGATTTTTATTGACCGCGGGCTTCAGGCTACCGGCTAATTTCGAAGACTGCAGTTCAGTTTCTTGTAAAATTGTATAAATATGACACTATTTTTAAAGGTGTTCTTCTCTAAAACCACAATTGTCATGTACCATGTTTGTTAAAATTGTGACTGTGTGATCTAATTTGGCATTGCCTAGGGATCTCATAGACTTATATAGGGAAAACATGAAAACAATCTTTTCTAAAACATTGTAATTTGGTATAATCGAACAACATATTTCCTAAGAGTATAATAGTCATTCGTCTATAAAGATGCTTCCACAGATCTAAAACATAAAAACAAAATTTGTATTTTTTTGGAGTGATGGCAGGTTGGTCTGGTTACAGGAAGTAACCTCACAGCGAATTTGTTTATTTAGTACTTACTGATATGTTTCATTCTTTATGGTGCTATACTTGTATGCATGTTTGCTTGCCTATACGTGTACCTGTATGTGTCAGAAATGTTGTTCAAGCAGAGATTGGTTGGCCACTGTCAGTGCTAAAGTTTCATCAGAAGTGCTTAACATGTTTTTAAAATACAATACCCTTCCATTTCCCTCTTAAAATGTCTTCAAAGTAGCTAAATAACGACAAAATTACACTACAAAACCGTTTATCAAATCTCTATCCAGGTGTTCAGGTCATATAATAATGTATGTGTGCCGATTAAAAGTATAGGTTTACAGATTCTTAGAATACCTGTGGTAGAATATGTGTAAAATGAATTATGAGTTGGTAACTCTTCTAACATTTCTAACATAAGAATTCCTTCTAAAATCTTGTACCGAATTTTAGTGATTTTATTTCATTAATTAAATTTGTTTTCTAAAACATTGAACTATATTGGCATTTGTGTTTACAGTCTTTCATGAGTGTGATATATCAAAAATGCATTAAAATATAGATGATGGACGGCTAATAAATGTGTATACTTTTCGGTAAATGTGTTTATAAAGATAGTGGGGTCAAAAATACAAAGTACTAGATTTGTTTTATTAAATCATATAGCTGAAAGATATTTGCAAGCTCTTTTGATTGGAATTACAATCAAGTAATCAGTTGCCAACTTGAAGTGCCTATCCAAAATATGAGCAATCCTATCTCTGTTTGAATATGTTTTCTGTTTTTTTTATTTCTAAAGGGTAAATATAACTCGGGGACAGACATGATTCAGTAAGAAAGGGCAAAACAAAATTCAAGATTAAAGATTTAGAGCATATGAGGTGTAACGATGCAAATATATGTTAAGAAGGAAGTATTCAAACCAGTCTATTAAATCATTTTAGAATTATTCTATATTTAGAATTTTATGATTCTTGGTTCAAAAAACTCATTACTCATTGAGAGAAACAAACACTCTTAATATGTTTCTCACAGCAATTTAAATGCTCAGTGAGTTCTCAGAACACACTGAGTTGCATCATAATGGCATGGCATGATGTCATAATACCAGGATGTGATGTCATAATACCGGAAAGTGGTGCCATGATAGAAACAATCAAATAAAAATATGAAGAAGCATTCTGATTGGTTCAGTGATAAAAATTGGACAAATGAAAGCAGTTAATTTAAAACTCATTACATTCTCAGAACACATTGAGGTTTTACTTGACATTGAGTAATGAGGTTCTTGAAATCCAGAAACACAAAATTCTAATAATAAAATTATTCTAAAATGATTTAATAGACTGTTTCAAGGGGAAATGCCAGTACTGAGGAATTTAAAAATTGTTATCTTTAGCTAGGTTCAGATTTACCTTGAATTAGGTGACAGATATGTATAAGCTTTTAGAATTTAATAAATAGTATTGTTTCTTTGTCTGTCCAGCAGTAATGTTATTTTTTTTTGTCTCAAAATGTAACTATTGTAAATATTGCAGGTCCTGTTAAATGTGTGATATATTTTTGATAATATTTCAACTTATATGTAAATACGGTATGTCCATATTCATCAATATTATTGTCTCCTTTTAATTCATCATTTAAATATGTATGAATCACTTTCAAATTCAATTTCTTTAATGTATTTGAATTTTAAGGAAATTTTATCGTTTTTTATTGTATTGTTCCTCATACCAGATTTGAATTTGAGCATTTCATTCATTTTCCTTTCCGACAATTTTCCTTTCCGACCAAAAAAATAAATGCTTTTGCAAAATTTTATGTTTTTTCCTCCTATGATAATGGAACTTATGTCTTGATCGTTTAAAATGAATTATAAAGAACTAGAGTCATCGTTAACTGTACTTTCTATCTGCATGTAGAAATTCAGATGTCAGGGTTCTCCAAGAGCACTTATATCATCATGGCGGGCCACCACGCTATCGGCACATACCGCCATGCAGAACAAGCGCCGCCACATAAAAGTCGTCAAACTCCACTTTAAAAAAAATAAGTAAAAAAAATAAAAAAAAAATAAAAAATTTAGCAAACTTGATGTAGAACACAAAGGGCTTTTACAGAAATTTATCTGGAAGAAAATGGGCCTGTGCAACTGTATGAATTGATGCAACAAACACCATAACCTGAATCTAGACCGATTTGGTACTCTGTGGTTACATGTAGTTAAGTAATATCAATCGGACAGATGTTTGTTATCCAGTCTTCAACAATAAAGCAAGTGCCTCAATCATATTGACCGAATGGTATAGGGGATATATATATATATTACTCTCCTCCAACATCTGGGTGTTGCTGTCCACATGGCATAAAAAACCTGCAAAATAACGGATTTGCACTGCCACCCTATAGTTTCTAGACTTGGAGAACCCTGGATGTGTATAGTTCATCAAATGACAATGGAACTAATGATAACAGGGAACTGCAGGCGTCTTACTGGAATATAAAAGACCATTTAGATCATCTTTCCATTTAATTTAAATCAATTTGAAACAATAAGGAAGCATTTGAAATTGAGTTGCTCTTCAAGGTAGAACCGTTTCTTCTAAAAGTAAAGTAAAGTTTACAACAATGAACCGATGGGCATATATGCCCCGCTAGGCGGTGCTCATGTTTTATTGTGCAATTCATATCCATGTTTGTATTCCTTGATTGTAAAGCTGGACTTGGCAATGCATTTATCTACCACATGTGTTATTTTTTTTAGCATTTCTGATGGCTGTGCTTTTATTTTGATTTATGTAATATTTACAGGTTTTTAATTCAACGTGTTAAAACACTCATCACTGTTAAAGTTTTTTTGAAACAAATGTATTATTTGAATCCATTACACATCGAAATGTAGTTTGCTTTTCATATCATGCACATGTTGTTGTTTTGTTTTATTTCAGTATGTTTGATATATTGTTCGGGGCAGTTGTTTCTGACGAACTTTTTTTTTTAGCACTAAGGCCAACCATAAAAAATTGTTGGTTTGCTGTTTTCCTACCTACCCACGAAAAAGAGCCCTACCCAAAACTTTTCATAGCAATTCTTAAGCATTTTTCAGTATATTTTTTTCTGTAATTTCTTAGTGTGTTTACAGTGTGTTTACTGTCCTTGGCAACAATAAATAATTCACCTACCTACCTACCCCCATCCATTTATGAAATCCTGGGTCTGGAAACAGCAAACAAATATTTGTTTAAGGATGGCCTAACATGAGGAATTTTAATAATATGTACATGAATTATATGTATCTATATATATAAATCTTCAGAAATTCTTCAGTGAGTCCTAATATATTGCTATAAAACTTTCAGTCTTAACACATTAAAACCATTAATTTTGTTGTTAACTATTCTGAAAAAAAGTATTATTTAGTTTTTTGATGCATCAGAATTTTACATTGAAAACACTCTATGAAAAACAACATTCCCTCATGGAATTTTCATTTGTCAATAAACTATTTTTAAACAAAAAACATTGCTATCTTTCATTAGAAGTTAATACTTAAGAGGGTAGACGTTTTAATACAAATGCTGTTATTCAGTCTGTGTAAATGGCTTACCATTGACTCTTCACTCATGCTAGCTTCATTTGACTAAATGCTTAGATCTTTTCTAGATGTTATATAGCTTGGATGGTCTAATAAGGTGTTTCAATGGTAAGCATTGTGTCCTCAGTTGTGCTTGTCTGAATGCTGTTCATTAGTTATTTCACTCTTGGAGACGTACTCTTGGAGACGTGTACAGTAACCTTTGTTTTTGCCCATGTGTGTGTTATTCTGTTTACTTAGTTGAAGTTTATGATTCTCATGTATTTTGTATTCCCATTTCTTATATTAAGTCACCTTTTAATGAAATGCACAGTTTTAAATCTTTCTTATTTTCTTTATAAACTATCACAATATGTCAGTTTTGTTTCAAAGCATCAATAGAAAAAAAATGAAACCGCCTGAAACAACACAAGAGACATAGTTAATGTAGAGATATTTAATGTAGAGTGTTTGAAAGTACACTATACTAACATTCGTTCAGTGCAGTATGTTGTAAAAAGTCTCCCTGCACTACAAAGGATTCTCCTTGCTGTATTTATTAACATTTACACTAACGTTTGTTAAGCGCAGTGTGGCGGCCGTAACACGTCTCAGTAGTGTTATTATTTACTGGTTCTTTGTGATCCTCGAACCCAATCACTATTATATATTTAAAGTAGAAGAACAGTGATGTTGTATCTGATTCTATCTCTTATGAACATGTATGTACGTTGCTTCTGAATTCCTTTTCTAAAATTGTAAATATGGTAAATTGTGGAAGGAATGGAAGTTAACATCTTATCTAGAAACATTTTTATGAAGTGCATCCATTTTGCTTTTGTATTTTTCCTGAAACAGATATTCTGGCCTTTTTGGGAATTGTCTTAATTAAATAATCAGATCTAAATTTTGTTGTTGGATATACTACTGGTAATAGTTTTTGAGAAGCTGTTAACAAATGAACAATTTAACCACATTATATAAAAATATGGGTTTTCAATGCAGATTTAATGAAAAAGATGGCATTATAAAAGTTGTGTACAGAAATGTTCTGCAGAAAAAATATGTATTCAAATTGTGCGAAGTTTGAACATAAGAAATGCATATGTAACAGTATTTACCTTTCAATAATTGGTGCCTCGTGTGGTGCTGGGGGCTTGAACTTGAAGGATTGACCACTGCGTAACATTTCCATGATCGTAAATGGCGACTGGTAGCGTTTTCACATTTGAAGTTGCAGTAATTCTTTTTCCCCTGCGATTTTGAATTTTCTAAATCCGAGCCTTGTATATTTATTTCATTGCACCGGTAAATGAGTCTTGGATGGTGGTGTACGGTGCCGTGAATTTCAAATTAAATTAAATGTGATTTATGGTCTGCAACTTTTTCAATTTTTACTGATTTTCAAAGGGTAAATGTTTCTAGCATGATGTCAAAAGGGCATTTTTGATATTCATGGTCAGTATTTCTCATGTACCTCTTTATATATGTTCCATTCCAGTTTAAACAAATGGCAATTGTTTTAATATAATTTTAATCACTCTGTTTGGTTCAAAATGCTATAGCAATGTTGACATGTTAAATCACATTGACAGTTTTGGCAGTAATACATATAAGTTTGGATAATCACTTTCCCTTATAAAATGTTTCGCCAGTTAGGAACAGTGTAAGCTGTTAAAAAAATAATTACTTCCTTCCTTTTACATTGCAGTCAACTATCTGCTATATCCAAAGTCTTTAAGGGTAGCATTTCGGAAAAAAAAGGCACCACTTCATATCTCAGGTCATGCACTCCTTGCAAGGAGCTTGGCCAGCCCAATGGATAGACTAGAAATCTTTATGTGAGGAAGCTATCCAGCTGGCTTGCGGAACGTCGGTGGTTCAACCCAGGTGCCCGCCCGTGCACGAAAATTGCCCGGAGGGGCATCTGGGGTCTTCCTCCACCAATGGAAGCTGGAAAGTCGCCGTATTACCTTAGCTGTTGGTGCGACTATAAAATCCAATTCAATCAACCAATGGATAGATCTCGCATTCAATTTCTAGTTTGGCCCTCTGTTGTCTATGCGTCAAGAATTGGGTCAACATGTGCCTTTCTTACAGAAATAAATAACTGACCTACTTTTAATTGGCTCAAATATATAGGGTATAGCTCTGGACTGTGTCTAATATTCTAAATTTAGAGGACTGCAAGGTAGTACTAATGGTATTCTTACGTTTTGGCTTCTAATAAATGTGCATGGAGGATGAGCCTGGCACGTTCATTCCTGTAAGGCATCATGTAACCTTTTATGTGACTTGGCAATGTGTGGTGTGCCTTGAAACCCAATTAAATTAAATTCTAATAAAGCTTAACATGTACCATTCAGCATTTCCAACTGCATTATTATATTAAAAGTACTGATTGTTCATCATATTTACATTGACCATTCATAGAAGACTGCAACTTAGAATTAACATTATTCTTCAATGTTTGTTTCTAACATGGATCACAGACCTAATAACAAATTATTATAATGTCTGTGCATGGATATAATGTAGGTCTATGCTTCTAATAATTTTTAACATTTGTCTATAATTACCTGTCAGCATTTCAGAACCGTATTGTTAGTTTAAAGAACTGGGTGTTCATAATATTCCCATTTATCATTCATAGAGTAGAGTATGTTGCCCGGGGTATCTTGCCTTATTCATTCATACATACCTCATTACAATCATCCTTCTAGTCTATCAGTGATGTCTGAAACAATTAGATATAACGGGTTTTCACAGCATTAATTACGGCATATATACCGAACGACTTTAAAAGCACATAATTATATTAGTATTTCCAGTATTTTTCAGAACTAAATGTTTCTTATATATATATATATATATATATATATATACATGTACTATATATATCAATCAAATGTTTAGCTTATTTGTCAATTTAACATCATTCAAATCACAATATCCAGCTGGCTTACGGAACGTCGGTGATTCTACCCAGATACCTGCCTGTGAACGAAAATTGCTCGGAGTGGCATCTGGGGTCTTTCTCCACCAATGAAAGCTGGAAAGTCGCCATATGACCATAGCTGTTGGTGTGACTATAACATCCAATTTAATTCAAATCACTGTGTACGGACAAAATATATATGAAATAGGAATAAAATTTACGTAAAAAGGTGATTTTCTGTTCGTCAAATGAGATACCATTTTGGAAATGATATTATATGTGTTTTTCAAGTCTTTTAGTATATTATGTCCTCATATATTTAACATAAAGAATAATTGGTTTAATTAGAGATGTTTTAATTTGTATCACTAACTTCTCTAGTTCTATCTTAGGAAGTATACTTAACGCCATTAAAAACGCATGTTTGGTGTGCACGTGATTTTCGAATAATTCCGATTTTACTTCTTTCAATACATGAATTTGATCGGTCACCAGATTTATAGGGAATGTGGATAATTTCTAACATGTGCATAACACTACAATCGATCTAGGAGACATTTAAATTAAAAATTAACAAAAAAACTTGCACTTTTAATGGCGTTAAGTATATTTGTTAACTACTGATAACTGTATCGTCAACAAAAAGTGAGCTCTACAACATCCAATCACTTACTTGACAGCATGCAGTGTATGCATAACAGCATCTGCAGCATACGGTATAGGATCTGGTATACGTGCATGTAATGTAAGGTTAAGATATAATGATATATATAAAAAAAATCATAACTTCACCTCCGGTCAAGTTCCGGTAGGATGAGATTATTCAATAGGTGAAAATAAAGGGGTTTACTCGGATTTTATCCTCAATCTCTATATGAAAAATGAAAATATTAGACCACGATTTAAATTAAATGTATCCATATTGGTGTTTTAAAATCAGACAACACCAAAAGAAAATACATAGATGTACACAAAAAATAAAACTTTTAATATAATTATCACTACAAACTAGTTTTATAAAGGGCTAAAGTCAGTTGAGCACCAACGATAAACACCAAGTTTACCCCTCTACCAGAATGTGGAGGTCTTTTATTTTATTGATCACTGATTGGTCAAATTATTTTGATGATGTCATGTTGCTGTAAATTGTTTTGTCTTTGTCTTGTTTTGCCATGCACGTTTGACAATTGTCATAATGATAACAGTGTATGGAGTTCCATGCTCAACAATACTTTACTGCATTGCTCTGCTCAATGGAATGTGTTTATGTATTTGACAACTAAAACATTGTTGGTTGATTTTTTATAGTGTTTTTTTATATTCTTGGTTCAACTTCAAAAACACATGTCCATGTAAATGACTATGGAATAGAAACATTTATTTTCTGCAGCTGTTGAAACAAACAATAGTGTTTTTCATTTACTATGATTATATAAGTTTAAAAAATCATGACAAAATGTTGACTATAGTGAACGATGTAAATAGTTTCTTATAAAGGCATGTAGACTGGTTTTTAGCTCTACTGATCAGAGATCAGCAGAGCTTATGCCGTGGTGCGGCGTCCGTCGTCCGTCCGTCTGTCTGTCCGTCCGTCCGTTAACTTTTTTTTAGTAGCGACTACTCCTCTGAAACTACCGAATAGATTTTCATGAAACTTTACAGAAATGTTGCCCATGAAGTCTAGTTGATCCTTGCAAAAATTCATGTAGATGTGAAATCCAAGATGGCCGCCAAATCTAAAAATAGGTTTTTAAAAAACAAGTTTGTAGCGACTACTTCTTGAAAACTCTAAGGGATATTGCTATGGGACTTTTTCTAAAATGATCAGCATGACATGATGTTGGTCCTTGTCGAAAATCGTTTTGATTCGACGTTAAACATGGCTGCCAGCGGCCATCTTTGTTTACATAGAGTTATATAATGAAAACTTGTAGCGACTACTCCTCTGAAACTACTTGACGGATTTTCATGAAACTTCACAGGAATGTTGCTCTTGATGTCTAATTAATCCTAGCAAAATTTCAGGTCGGCCGGAAATTCAAGATGGCCGCCACGGCTAAAAATAGATTTTTAAAAAATAAGTTTGTAGCGACTACTTCTTGAAAACTATAAGTGATATTGATATGGGACTTTTTCTAAAATGATCAGCATGACATGATGTTGGTCCTTGTCGAAAATCGTTTTGATTCGACTTTAAACATGGCTGCCAGCGGCCATCTTTGTTTACATAGAGTTATATAATGAAAACTTGTAGCGACTACTCCTCTGAAACTACTCGACGGATTTTCATGAAACTTCACAGGAATGTTGCTCTTGATGTCTAATTGATCCTAGCAAAATTTCAGGTTGGCCGGAAATTCAAGATGGCCACCACGGATAAAAATAGATTTATAAAAAATAAGTTTGTAGCGACTACCTCTTGAAAACTATAAGAGATATTGATATGGGACTTTTTCTAAAATTATCAGCATGACATGATGGTTATCCGAGTAGAACATTATTTTGATTCGACGTTAAACATGGCTGCCAGTGGCCATCTTTGTTTACATAGAGTTATATAATGATTACTTGTAGCGACTACTCCTCTGAAAATACTTGACGGATTTTCATGAAACTTCACACGAATGTTGCTCTTGATGTCTAATTGATCCTTGCAAAATTTCAGGTCGGCCGGAAATTCAAGATGGCCGCCATGGCTAAAAATAGATTTTTAAAAAATAAGTTTGTAGCGACTACCTCTTGAAAACTATAAGTGATATTGATATGGGACTTTTTCTAAAATGATCAGCATGACATGATGGTTATTCAAGTCGAACATTATTTTGATTCGACGTTAAACATGGCTGCCAGTGGCCATGTATGTTTACATAAGAGTTATATAATGATAACTTGTAACGACTACTCCTCTGAAAATACTTGACGGATTTTCATGAAACTTCACACGAATGTTGCTCTTGATGTCTTATTGATCCTTGCAAAATTTCAGGTCGTCCGGAAATTCAAGATGGCCGCCATGGCTAAAAATAGATTTTCAAAATACAAGTTTGTAGCGACTACTTCTTGAAAACTATAAGTGATATTGATATGGGACTTTTTCTAAAATGATCAGCATGACATGATGGTTATTCAAGTCGAACATTATTTTGATTCGACGTTAAACATGGCTGCCAGTGGCCATGTATGTTTACATAAGAGTTATATAATGATAACTTGTAGCGACTACTCCTCTGAAACTACTTGACGGATTTTCATGAAACTTCACACGAATGTTGCTCTTGATGTCTTACTGATCCTAGCAAAATTTCAGGTCGGCCGGAAATTCAAGATGGCCACCATGGCTAAAAATAGATTTTTAAAAAATAAGTTTGTAGCGACTACTTCTTGAAAACTATAAGAGATATTGATATGGGACTTTTTCTAAAATGATCAGCATGACATGACGGTTATCCGAGTCGAACATTATTTTGATTCAATGTTAAACATGGCTGTCAGTGGCCATCTTTGTTTACATAGAGTTATATAATGAAAACTTGTAGCGACTCAAGATGGCCACCACGGCTAAAAATAGATTTTCAAAAAACCAGTTTGTAGCGACTACTTCCTGAAATCAAAATCAATCAGTAGAGCTTCAAGGTCATTGACCTCTTGTATATTTTCTGCTGCTTATCTCTTCGAGCACTCACTGCTGAAATAAATGGTTATACAATGAATAAAGTGTGTGTTGTGTCTTTATTTCCAACATTAACATTAGTGTTTTAATTTGATATTTTAATAGAAGGAGAAGATTATGATTATGTGTAATCTCAAGCAACGGACTACGTAGGAGACCAGATGGTGTGAGTATGTACTTGTTTGAGACCCTGGATCTTTATGAATGTGGATATAAAAATCGAACAAGAAAGTAGCATTCAAGGATGACAGTCAACCACAAACACACACAGAAACAAAGAACAACTTCAAAGATGAAAAAAATCCAAATTAGACACCACAAACACAAAAGGGTTGACAATAGGGCTACCGCCTTGGAATGGTCAGTGATAAAAAAGGCCACTGGAGGTTTAAACCAGGTTCTAGGGTATTAGGCCTTGAGCCAGGACCCAAAATTTTCGATATTGTTACCAACTCAAGGGACAAATTCTACCATCACTTTTTGAAAAGAGCAATTTATATAGATTACATTTTTCCATGATAGCAATCTGGAACAGGTAGCTTATATAAAAAAAATCGAACATTAATAGGTTATCATTGTAACGCGTTCATATACGTTTTTGATGTTCATTTTTGAATGTCATGCTTGTGTGAATAATTATTGATGTACTTTTTAAAGATGCACTAAAGTTTACAATTCATTGAGTTACATAAAGCGTAAATAAGCTCTTTTTTATTACTGAATTCAGTTTAAAATCTCTATTTTGCTTCAAATTAGAAGTCAATTTACCCCACCCACTATTGACACATTTTTATGCATTTAGTTTAGTTTGTATTTTTTACAATATATGTGTAAACTTGTAAGAATCAGTAATTTACAACCTTTCTACATGATTTAAATAATAGTATAATATGAATAAGGGATTGTTATGATATATTGATGAAATTAAGTACTAAGCAATGTTCATGGCATTGCACATATGTGTTCAGTAAGCCTGATAAGTTGAGACACATGCCAAACTGGAAGTATAAGCCTTCCACAAAGTAACTGCAACATAAATAGTATTAACATGTTCTGATATATACATATATTGCACAGACGACACATAGTCCAAAGGATTCTAGATAAAGGTAATGTGCGGTTTAAGTTTTTTTTTTTAACAAAAGTATTTTTTAAGTGTATGCGTCATGGCAATACTTATTATTATTACTCATTTGGATTATGTATTACACATAAATACATGAATTAAACATTGCATATTGCGACGCAAAATCTTAAAAGTTGTCTATTGTAATACTTTTTAATTACACTTGATGCATATTTTAAGGATTTTTACATCTGAATTACCCCATCCATATACAACACAATGAAGAATTCTGCATATGAAATGTAAAAATAGTAGTATATACATTTGCACGAACCATTATTGTGTTACTAAAAAAGAAACAACGAAGATGAATTGATTTGAATTGGGGTTTTAAGACGTACCAACACAAACATGTTATATGGCGCCAACAGGAATATTCATTCGACCCGGCTCACTCTTCATTAACATCTAGATAACAATTTGCAGAATGTGCCTAGAACCTTCTTACCTGCAGAACTGCAGAGTTGCTGCAAATTCTCTAGTAAACACTCCATTTTTCGCTGGAGCCACGATCACTGCCACTACTGAATTGAATGTTGTTTAACGGCTCATCAACACAGTACAGGTTATTTAGAGCCGCCCCAGAGAGAGGGGAAGGATACAAAGGAATCCGGGAACCTGCCCTACTCTTATTATCGAATAGATTCCTATGGTTCTTTAACGTGCTCGGCGGATAGACCGATACACGGGACCGCCCGGTTTACGTCCCTATCCGACGGACGAGGCTAAGGAAAAGTGTCTTGCTACTACTGAAGTAGACCTGAAACAATACAGGTTTCATGATGAAAATAATGAACAAAAATGACAAAATTAACATGAATTCGGGGAAATTTTACCCCTATGCCTGGATATGCAGTGGTCATATTCTTGCCCAGGAACCACACGGCGTCAACGAAGAAATATCTTTAGAGTGATACCCAGATCACTGTTCTAACTACTTACCATGGCAACTATTTGTTAGTATTGGTGCAGTAGTTACAATATCACCTGCTTAGGATATGTATCTAACCATAGGTTGTGATGATCTCCGTACTTGATTTAGAGTATGGAATTAACCTAGGATAGTAAGCATCAACCCTACTTTTGCGCATGCAAGTGCAAGTGGAATGATTATTACCTAAAAAAGAAGGTGTATTGCCAATGAAGAGAGAGAGAGAGAGAGAGAGAGAGAGGGAGTGTTTGTGTGCGTGTGTGTGTATGTGTGTGGGGGGGGGGGGGGGGGGGGATTTAAAGTCCCCCGTGCTATCCACTGCATCAACAGGCTGTATGCGCTCAAGCAGGATAACTGCATTAAAATACATACATCTAAAATGTTAATCAGTCATAAAGGTTATATCCAAGAAGCTGGGTTCACAACGGTCTCTCTTATCTAGCAAGTTAGCATCAAGTTCATGTATGTCGAGTTGCAATATGCCTGCAAGCCTTATATATGCCCAGCTCTAAACCTACTGACCACGAGGTATATACATAATTTACATCGTTTGAGAATCAAAACTCTATAGATACAATATAAAAAGCTTTACCCAGCCAGACAAAAAATTAACAAAAATGGATAATTCATTTTACACTTATTCACTTACGGATATTACAAAAACCCATGAATAAACATATACTTTTAAGCGACATATATGCATTATTATATGAGATGAACACCTGGATAGAGTTTTGATATACTGTTTTTGTAGTGTAATAATTTTATCGTAATTTGGCGGGTTATTTTAAAATGTGTATAGCAAACACCTAAAAATCAACAGTTAAACCGTAAAATGCCTTTTCTTTTTCTTTCTGTTCTTTTTGCAATTTGTCGATAATGTGGTGGTTTACTTCGTGATTTTAGTTCGTGGATTTATTCAATATGCGATTTGTAAACATGGTTAAGTCTTCATAATGGAATACCTTATCAAAAGTCACATTCTCTATATATTTCAGTTCGCTTAAAACTTTTGAAGTGATTTTATGAAAAGTGTACAACTTCAAGCCATAAACAAGAGACCCACTCGCCTTGTCTCAAAGTGTTCTCATGTTTTAAGAAACAACAACAATTTCTTTATATAAATCTGTAAAACTGTGACCCCCGTAGTGGCCATATTTGACCCCTTGTCGCCATTTGAACAAACTAGGTAGAGGATCATAAGCTTATGGTACATGGGAACTATTATTTAGCTTTTGAAGTATCAGAGAAGCTGTTTGAATATGTTTTCCTATATAATTCAATGTTATAGTGTGACACCCTAGACAGGGCCAAATTTGATTCCAGGCTTGATTCAAGGGACACCGTTTAAATTATTTGGTACAGGACAATAATCTTAAGCTACAAATAAACTCTATGTAAGTATGTGACCCCCGGGACCGGGCGAAATGTGACCACAAGATCACCATTTGAACAAAATAAATTGGTAGAGATCGATACTCTTATGCTACATGCATCGTATTAGACCTCTAGCTCTTGTAGTATCAGAAAAAGAATATTTTTATGGACTTTCCTATATAACTCTTTGTAAAATTTTAACCCCAGAACCGGGCCTGTACAATATGCAAAAAAGTAGACCTCTGGCTCTTGTTTTTTTTAAATAAGAGATTTTAAAGATGTTTCTATATGACTCTATGTACATATATGACTCTATGTACATATATGACCCCTGGGGCGGAGCCAGATATGACCCCAGGGTCAACATTTTAACAAGCTTGCTAGTGGACCATAAGCTTATGCTTCATGCATAATATGGGACCTCTAGCTCTTACAGTTTTAGGGGAAATTAATTATTTTTAAAGATTTCCTATATAACTGTATGAAAAAATGTTACCCCCGGGGCTGGGACATATTTGACCCTGGGGTCACCATTTTATAAATACTTGGTAGAGGACCCTAAATGTATAATACATGCAAAATATTAGACCTGTAGCCCTTCTAGTTTCAGCGAAAACGATTTTTTAAAGAAACAAGAGTTTTGCCTAAAAGGGGGAGATAACTCTAATAACTGGAATCAGCTACCGTGTTCACACTGCTAACATGGATTTTTTGTTTCTCTACAAGGTACTCAATAACATGGTACTAGTAAGAATTTGTCCCTTGAGATGGTAACAAAAAAGTGTATGGCTCACGGTCTATATACCAAACCTCACACTTACCCTACTGTCATCCCAACAAAACGGGACAGTGTAAATAAAGAAATCCAAGTCTTCAACGTGATGCTCCCCGTGTGGTTAGCGTGTGGAAAGAACTGCACCCTGTGTGTATGGGAATGTGGCTCTATCGTAGATGGAGTGTCTAATACAGAATTTGCAATAACTCTGCAGTTCTGCAGGGTAGAAGGTTATATGCCCGTTCTCCGTATTTTTTATCTCGATGTAAATGAAGGGCGAGTCTGGTATGTTCGTCCTGGGCTTTATTTTTTATCAGCCCAGGTTCGTCATACAACCTTTATTTTGTTGGTGCGCCTGAAACTTAATTTTAACACTTTCGCTACCACAGTCGAAACATTGATCCGACGATCAGTGTAGGATCTGATCAGTGTGCATGCTGATCAGGGTTACAATGTTCGCCACTCAGTAAGAATGATTTCCATAGCACGTTAAAATAACATATTACCGGAAGGTTTGAATTCAAATTTTAGCAGACGACATGGAATTTTTAACAGCAAAAGTCAGCCCTTTGTGACGGATTCGTAAATATTGTCTTTTCTGTGCAGACCTCCTTCTTGTCTGGGATTTGTTTGTAATTGTTGATGGATTTCCAAGCCAGTAGAGCATATTTTGGTAAACCAAGGTTGCAGAAACGAAGAAAAATGTATACCAGATCCAATCGCTGAGTGACATTTACGCACGGACCATTAAAAAAAATCCGAAAAAAATAGTTTCCAGCCTTCTATTTATATATACATATACTACAACACTATTTCTTCTTCTCTCTATTCCTCTTCTCTCTCTCCTGTATAGGGGTGGTGGGGTAGTGGTGGGGTGGGGTGGGGGGGGGGGGCTGTTGTTAAACCCAATTCCACAACCCTGTGTACTTTTCCTGTTCGACTTTTATATTTATTTTTAACTGAAACTTTTGAGCGCAATAATTAGTTTAAGAGTAGAGGAGAGACTAAACCAGACAATAAAAGTCGGTCTCGTTGTGTGTGATAATTAAAAATCATTACGAGTTTCTCATACTTAAGAGGTCCAATTGTCTACCAATTACGAGATACCCTCCTTTCAGTGCCTCCTGTTATAATCCGGAACAACAAGAACAGATAGTGGAGTAAGATGTTTCACCTTTATTACTGTCTTGGAAAGTGTTCTGTAAAATCATATGTATTGCCTGTAACCACGTCGTGTTTTATATCAGGGACGTGCATGATTTCACTTGTCCTGTAATTAAGAAACAAATACGAATATTTCATTTTGAAATATCAAGCTAAAACAAAATTACAGCAAACATAATATGTGATAGTCGCTTCTCAAAGTAATCTAGGAATATCACATTAAAACACAGTTAAAGCAAACATTATGTGTAGCCGCAGTTTCAAAAAAAATAACATGTTTCATTTGATTTTTTTTAGCATTTTTTGAAAACTGACCAATCGAAACATCTGTTTGCAATCTAATAATCTCGTTCATGTCAGATTCATCCCAACCCGAATTGTTAACTTCCTGAACGGCCTTTCCCCTTCCCAGGTTCGTTATACCCTGTTTCCACATTCCAAGGTGTTATACCCATGTTTCCACTATTTCGTGAATATAATAACTATATGAAGATGACTATAATATTATATGTCTGTGATTTAAACACGTATATTTTTATTTTTATTTTTTGTAAATCAAGGAGGACTGTCTGGAAGTCAACATATGTTCTTTGTTTCTATGTGTGTTTGTGGTTGACTGTCGTCCTTGAATGCTGCTTTTTCTGTTCGATTTATATATATATATTTGAAGTCGGGACATCGTTATGTGATTTGTCACATATCGATGTAATAGTATGTGTTTATTTCTTCGCGGAATACAAATAGTTGCATCGTCAGTCTAATAAAAAAAAATGTAATGTCACATAAAGGAATCTGTAGCAGTAATATGCTAACTTAAAACACAGACCTAATAACATTAATAATATGTCTGTGCTTAAAAGGTTTGAAGCACCTCCACTGCATGCAACAACAAGAGGCCCAAGAGGGCCTGTGGACGCTCTACTGGCTCAAGATAAAGTTTATGCATAAGGGGCCATAAGTCTTTCAAAAATCATTCAACCCGAACATGGCAATGACCAATGACAGGTGCAACTAGGCTCAGTACTGATCATTCTCGCCAAGATTCGCTGAAATCTGGCAAAGAGTTCGGAAGAGACTAATCTGGACAAAGTTTGTGTATTAAAACATTTAAAGGGTCACAGCTCTGCCAAAATTCATTCAACCGAAATATGGCAATAATATGCACAACTAGGCTTGATACTGATCATCCTTGTCAAGTTTCGTCTATATCCAGCCAAGCGTTCAGGAGAAGTAGCCTGGAAAAAAATTGTGGTATCAAAATCCTTTAAAGGGCCATAACTTTGCCAAATATCTGGCGAGGGGTTCAGGAGAAGTAGATCAAGACAAAGTGTGTGTATTAAAACCTTTAAAGGGCCATAATTCTGCCAAAAAAATCATTTAACCGGAATACGCCAATGCTCTGTACAACTAGACATGGAATTGATCATCCCTAAAAAGCTCGTTTAAATCCGGCCAGAGGTTCAGGAGAACTAGTCAGAACATGTTTGTGTATTAAAACCTTTAAATGGCCCTAACTCCGCCAAAATTCATTCAACCGGAACACGACGATGATGTGCAAAACTAGAAATAGAATCGATCATCCCTAAAAAGTTTCGTTTAATCCGGCCAGGGGTTCAGCAGAACTAGTCAAAACGAAGTTTGTGTATTAAAACCTTTAAAGGGCTATGACTCTGTCAAAATCATTAAACTAGAACATGGTGACTATGTACAACTGGGCTTGGTACTGATCATCCCTGCAAAGTTTCAATGAAATCTGGCCAAATGAAGGCCCTTTCGTCTTAATGAGGCCAAGATATAGCATATTTCAGAAAATCAAGGGCCATGACTCCGATGTAAATGGTCCAATCTGGATGGTTTTCGAACTCGTACAAGCTTTCATTGATATTAACAATCTGGTAAAGTTAATTTAAGATCGTATGAAAGATGAAGGCCCTATCGTCTTAACGAGGCAAAATATAGGATTTTTAACTAAATCAAGGGCCATAACTCCACTGTTACTGGTCCGATCTGGCTGGTTTTCAGACTTGACTGAGCTTTCATTGATATGAACAATCTCGTAAAGTTTCATAAAGATCGCATCGAAAATAAAGGCCCTATCATCTTAACGAGGCAAAATATAACATATTTATCTAAATCAAGGGCCATAACTCATCTGTAACTGGTCCGATCCTTCTGGTTTTTAAAACAATCTGAGCTGTCATTGATATAAACAATCAGGTAAAGTTTTGTAAAGTTCAGATGAAAGATGAAGGCCCTATCGAATTAACGAGGCAAAATATAGCATTTTTAACTAAATCAAGGGCCATAACTCCGCTATTACTGGTCCGATCTGGCTGGTCTTCGAATTTTTCCGAGCTTTTATTTGTATAAACAATCTGGTAAAGTTTGGTAAAGATCGAATGAAAGATAAAGGCCCTATAGTCTTAACGAGTCAAAATATAGCATTTTTAACTAAATGAAGGGCCATAACTCCACTGTTAATGGTCCGATCTAACTGGGCGTCGAAGTTGTCCGAGCTTTCATTTATTTAAACAATCTGGTAAAGTTTGGTAAAGATTGGATGAAAGAAGAAGGCCCTATTGTCTTAATGAGGCAAAATATAGCATTTTTAATTAAATCAAGGGGAATAACTCCGCTGTTAATGGTCCGATCTAGCTGGTCTTCGAAATTATCCGAGCTTCCATTGATATTAACAATCTGTGCAAGTTTGATAAAGATCAAATAATAAATAAAGGTGCTAGAGTGTGCACAAGGCTTAATATGGCATTTTTCAGCAAAACAAGGGCCATAACTCTGGTGAAATTATTTCGATCTTGCCGGTTTTCGAACTTGTCCGAGCTTTTATTGATATAAAGACACTGACATAGTTAAGTAAAGGTCCGATTAATATTGAAGGCCCTAGCGTGTTCACAAGGCAGAAAATAGTATTTCCCAGAAAAAAACAAGGGCCATAACTCCAGTGTTACTGATCCGATTTAGCTGGTTTTCAAACTTATTTGAGCTTTCATTGATATTAACAATCTATGCAAGTTTGGTAAAGATCAAATAATAAATGAATGTGCTAGAGTGTTCACATGGCAGAATATCGCATTTTTCAGAAAAAAAACAAGGGCCATAACTCTGGTGTTACTGACCCAATTTAGCTGATTTTCAAACTTGTCCAAGCTGTCATTGGTATTAACAATCTGTGCAAGTTTGGTAATGATCAAATAATAAATGAAGGTGTTAGAGCGTTCACAAGGCAGAAAATAGCAATTTTCAGAAAAAACAAGGGCCATAACTCCGGTGTTACAGATCCGATATGGCTGGTTTTAGAACTTGTCCAAGCTTTCATTAATATTAACAATCTGTGCAAGTTTGGTAAGGATCAAATAATAAATGAAGGTGCTAGAGTGTTCACAGGGCTTAATATGGCATTTTC
The DNA here is from genome assembly GCA_037043455.1 of Cyrtodaria siliqua. Lineage (NCBI taxonomy): Eukaryota > Metazoa > Mollusca > Bivalvia > Adapedonta > Hiatellidae > Cyrtodaria > Cyrtodaria siliqua. Next base: position 28,544 of record JAWPHD010000512.1, read on the forward strand.
AGCAAAACAAGGGCCATAACTCTGGTGAAATTTATCGGATCCGGCTGGTTTTCGAACTTGTCCGAGCTTTCATTGATATAAAGACACTGGCAAAGTTTCGTAAAGATTACTAATGAAGGCCCTAGAGTGTTCACAAGGAAAAAGTTAACAGACGGACGACGGACGACGGACGGACGGACGACGGACGACGGACAACTCGCCATCCCATAAGCTCTGCTGGCCTTCGGCCAGTAGAGCTAAAAATGGATAATGACTCAAAATGAATTAGTAGGGTTGATATGTGCGTATATTCGTTAATTTGATGTGATGCGTCGATTGGGAAGGGCCGTTGATAGAAATTGTGGCCCGACCCATTTGCATACTTATAATATGGCAATAAAATATGTGTAAATCAATGAGTCGATTTTAAGTGTGAGTGTGTTATGCAAGGTGGTTCCTCGTTTACTACAAGATTGTTGTCCCATACCCTATACTAACACTTTGAGTTGGACAAGCTGGTTGGTTTCTACATGTACATTCACTGGAAGGTCTTATAGTAGAAATTTAAGGCTCTCTCCGAATGGGTCTTGTCTAGGGCCTACCTACCGTCAGCTTGCATCTCATAATTATATCATGCTAAAATGTAAAACGACCAGGGTAGAAACTTTACAACAGGAAAACACAGTTACCTAACTTCCATCCGATGGTCAGCTCTTCAGCAACTAATAGCATAAGATTACAACCACTTCTAGAGGTATGGCTTGTTTTCTGGGGAGTAACCATTACATGCAATATATTAGAATGTAGTCTGTCCAGAACAAGCTAACACAATGCAGCTAACAACCAAATCGTGGCAAAACTGCTACTTGGTCAATTCAGTTCTCAGAAACGACATTAATGCGTATGCCATTATTGTTGAAACTCTGAATTCTATACAGTATGGTTTTACCACGCCGTGCTGTTGTGATAGTTATTGGTTAGTTGTATTTCATGAAGCGACACACTGTTGGTGATAGTTATTGGTTAGTTGTATTTCATGAAGCGACACACTGTTGGTGATAGTTATTGGTTAGTTGTATTTCATGAAGCGACACACTGTTGGTGATTGTTATTGGTTAGTTGTATTTCATGAAGCGACACACTGTTGGTGATAGTTATTGGTTAGTTGTATTTCATGAAGCGACACACTGTTGGTGATAGTTATTGGTTAGTTGTATTTCATGAAGCGACACACTGTTGGTGATAGTTATTGGTTAGTTGTATTTCATGAAGCGACACACTGTTGGTGATAGTTATTGGTTAGTTGTATTTCATGAAGCGACACACTGTTGGTGATAGTTATTGGTTAGTTGTATTTCATTAAGCGACACACTGTTGGTGATAGTTATTGGTTAGTTGTATTTCATGAAGCGACACACTGTTGGTGATAGTTATTGGTTAGTTGTATTTCATGAAGCGACACACTGTTGGTGATAGTTATTGGTTAGTTGTATTTCATGAAGCGACACACTGTTGGTGACTCTTGGTCTTCATGTGCTATTAATGAGTTGTTGAAGCCGGCAAATGTGATATCTAGATACCATATAGATATGGTTTTGAATCATTGCATCATTACGTGGTCCCGCCTTATTTCCATTAAGGGATGGGAAAGCTTATATTAGCAGGATTTTATAATGGGTATTTTGATAATAAAACATGTTTAAAAACATTTTTACTGAAAACATGCGATAACCTGTTTAAAATAACCTATTAAATGTTTTAAGTTTACAATATGCAAATGTTTTAAGCCAAAATTAAGGTTTTATTTCATACCCCAGTCAACCCCGCTTTCGCTTCTTGGAGAAGGAGTTGGATGGGGTATGCAAGTTAATACTCGGACCACGTAATGTGGAACACATTCTTGGCAATTTAAACCATTGATTAAACAGTAAATGAGTTTTCAATGTTAAGCACTGCATATTGATGCTAGACACATTGATTACTTCCTTTGGTGAACTACCAACAAACATAAACGTGTTTCTCTCTTGGAAATTAAATCTAGACCACATTTATTTTTAATGCGTTGGAACGTTTTCTGAATACCACAGAGACCATGCAACTATCAGTTTGCATTTGATCAACTCTTGGTTTATTTTAATTTCTTGTGTCTTCTATTTATTTCTTAGGCTTTGGGAATAATTGTTTGGTTGCTTTGATTTGTCATTTGTATCTTTAGATGTGTTTTCAGACCGTGAAAGATGTAAACGCGGTATATTTTAAATTTACCACTAAACTGCAATTGCTATTTAAATAATGATCTTTCAGGGTACAGAAGTGAAGAGTTGAGTTTTGGTTTTCAAGTTTAAGTTTTTATATATCCAACTGTATTAAACTTGACAGGACTGTCTAAGATAAGTAGTGGAGTGCATGGTCGTTGGATCGATGCTCGCCGTGGCCATGTTATTTATCCTTCAGCAAGAGAATTAATCCACATTGCTTAGTACTGGTTCTACCCAGGAATCCATCGAGAGTCATTAATAAAAATTGCAAGTACTTGCTTCGCCATCGGTGTAAAGAAAAACGTTTAAGATGCCCAGTTATTTAGAAAAACGGTTTCCAACACATATCCTATAATTGCGACACTATACATAATACGGTTTTGCGTACTATTAGATTAAAAAATCATTCTTATTTTTATTATTTATTTTTTTGTAATCCAATTTCCTTATATAGATTGAATGGTTATAATCAAGTTAAATAAAATTGGATATATAAAATGAAATCTTTAATACCGTATAGCATCTTTAGACATTCCTATTAATGTTAAAGTTTGTTAAGCAGGCAAATACTCTACTTTGCACCGGTCGTTAATTGCTATTAAAGTTTTCTGGTTTAAACAGAGTGGAAATCTTCTTCTGACTAGCGAGCGTAGCAAGGCACACACGACTATATATCATGTGTTGATGAGCCGTTAAAAAACATTCAATACTTTTTTTTAAATTAGAGATTGTATGTCTAATACAAGGCTGACCATTTGCTGCTGCCGGTTTGGTTTGATGGAATATGTTCTTAGTGTAGCACTGCACACTGTACGTGGCATTACCCGTCTTCCCCAGGTGTCTCGAGCAATATACGCTCAAAGTCAAATGACATAAGAAATATGTCCATACTGCAGAACAAATTGGGAATTGTAAGGACCTTAAAATCTGGGAACACCTTACCTTTATCTTTAGTCGGTAGTAACAGTTTTGGGTAAAGAAAATATAGCACATTTGTTTAATCTCGAAGTGATCAAACTTCATTATTTTCAGAAGTGCTTCGCATTCGTGAAATGTTTTCTCACTTCTCGATGAACTGAAATCTGTTATACACTCAAAAACAACAAATATTCTCCATATAAAGGATTGTTTTGTTCAATTAGTAAATTAGAGTGTAACTTAATAGATTACATGAAAAGATACTTTGCGATTTTAATGAGGCAATAAAAAGCGAATAATGCACAATTAACAATTTTACGTATGATGTATATGATGTTATGTCAGTGTTATCAGTACTAAACATATCATTAATATTTCAAGTATCAAGGGAGGAACGCTCGACTATTGTAACTATATACATATATAATATAGAACAAATATAGATATAAAAATCGAACAGGCATTCAAGGACGACAGTCAATCACAAACACACACAGAAACAAAGAACACATTTAAAGATGAATAAAAAGCCAAATAAAACATCACAACACACAAAATTGTTGACAATAGGGCTATCGCCTTGGAACGGTCAGTGGCAAAAAATGGCTACTGGGGGTTTAAACCAGGTTCTAGGGTGCACCAAACCGCACAATTACCATACTGTCAACACAATAAAACGGGACAGTGTAAATAAAGAAATCCCCGCCATGAAATATTCTCTAACCAACAAGGCAGCATTAATAGGCAATTTTAGTAAAACACAAATTTGCTCGTGTATATATAAATACCAAAAAACAATAGCCTAGAAAGCAACGCAGAAGGTACTCAATGACTTGGCAGAAGCCAGAGCAACAATATGCAATATTTTCACATTGAGCCCTAACAATGCTAATTATGTGCAGTTATTTGAGATAAGTTACTTGAGATGACGGATATTCTGATACGTGGTCAGTCTGTCTTACACAATGTAATATACTAGTTAAAAGGCAAAACGAGTTTCCCGGTTTATGTTCGTAGATTTTCTCAAGAAATATTTGAACTCTATAAGCATTTTTTTTTTATTTCTGCCGGTAGCATGATCACATATCCTCATGTCTGCATTGAATTTAATTGCATGTTTGAATACTGTTAAACATCTTCGAATTGCTTATAAAATCCACACTGAGATGCAATGATTTATAATTCTTAAAAAAATGCTGTTAGCAGTTGCTCTTTGAAATTAAACTTTGAAATTGATAGTGATCGATGCATATTGTGGTAGCATTTAAAAAAACATGTCCAATGATATTTTTAACTAAAATAAACACAAGCTCCAGTCTTATATGTTTTTAAATAGAAATTATAAAATACAAAAATAGCATTTTAATGGTTTGTAAAAAGACGAACCTTACAAAAACTTAAAATAACCAAAACTGCAATAATGTATATGATAAAAGCATTTGTGATATAATACATATAGATAATAAACCATTTTTACTTAGATGGCCAGTGCGAATTAATGTATCTTGAATTGTTCATGAATTATTCTTAAACTATAAGAGACGTGTTTAAAACCAAGACGGGGCCACGACCTTCTGTTGGTTTATCATATTGAAAATTTTACTCCAATTTGAATAATTGGCTTCAAAAATCAGTGGTTGCAGTAAACAGAACAGTACATTTTAAAAAGGTAACGATATTTTCATTTTATTCTGCGACTTACTGGAGCCAGTCTACGATTCATGAACATGTCATGAGAATACAGAGTATTCGTGATTTGATCATGGACAGTTCATGTTCATTTATAAATGGCCATTTATTTCATGAGCTGCAAGTTAAACAACTGTTCACGAATATAACATTGCATGAATATGAAATAAATATAAATCATGTATTTTTAAACTAAGCTGTTTGTAATTTAATGTAATTATGTGGTTTCATGAATACACCAGGCAGACTGACATTTGCATGAAATTAAACCCTTCTTTTACCTAACAAATCTTACTTGAAAACAGATTGTCTGAATTTTATTGTTCAATGTTACCTAACATATTGTCTTAATTTCATTGCTCAAGGTTACCTAACAGATTGTCTTACTTTCTCATTGTTCAAGGTTACCTGTCTCTTGCATTTTATTTTTTCAAGGTTACCTGTATTGTTCTTTTACTCTGTCTCCATATTTTAATTACCATCAAGTGATTTATAATATTTGCCATCCATCACGTTGATTGATGATACCTATCACCACACAGTTGTCCATTACTCTGTTTAATATCCTCAGGGCCCTTATTTAATCTTTCTGCAAAGCCTGAAATAGTTTAACTGCAAATTGATCTACGATTTGAATGAGATAACTTCTTGCAATGTATTATCTGTATGCTGTGATGAATTGACTTGGAATGATTAATCATTATAAGATAAAAAATGGAGTTGTACGCTTTCTTTTATTTTTTATTTTGTCATCCGTTTTCTCCCACATACTTTGATCTAACAAAGGAGAAAAAAGGATCAGACAATATAAACTGTGTGAAAAAACACCTTATTGTAAATGAAATATAATCCCTCATTAACTGTGTCTCTATTGGTGCAAGACCGATGAAAATCAGCCCATTGAACACAATGCATTATAGGCTATATTTGGAGATCAGTCACAAGTTCCATAACATTTGTTCGCTTAAATACACTTTTTTTCTGTGTATTAAACAAATTTGGCTAGCAAACGGTCCCATATCTGGAATAAAACACCGATTCAGGTTTTCAACATTTCGCGTCATTCATTCACACTATGCGTATTTTGAAATAAACATCTGTCAAAACCACATCTCTACCTAACCTCTGTGCTCATACTCTCCAAAGAAATGATCCTGACAAACACAGTAAAATACTTACTATTCATGACAACAGATATACTACTTTAACCTCAGGTTAGATTTAACAATGAAATAAAAACTAATCTTGGGAAAAACACATGCAAACTAGAAACTTTGGATTTTTTCTTATTTTAGCACTATACGACCCGGAAGTACTTCCTGACTGGTCTGACACATATTAACATCCAGTGGCTGATCCACACTATCTGATAGGTTATAAATGTTGTTGGGAACACATCTGGCCTTATGTCTTTCTAAATAGTTTTTTGTACTTCTTTTGAGAATACACAGATGGTGCATGACCTAACTACTTTGGAAATTACATTTGTTAAATGCTTTACAGTTTTAAAAGGTTCAGTGGTGTATTATATTTCCTTCATGAATTTATAATTTAATTTCCCACTTCTGTTGTGCAGAATTTCCATTTTCCATCCACGGCGGTATCATAAATCAATCGATCGTTTGGCAAATGAATGTTTAAATTAACTTTCTGCTGCTAATGTAACTAATACAGTTTTATTTGCTGCTGTTTAGGGGTGTTTGGGAGTAGAGAGATAAGAACGTTGTACAAGCAAGGGCAGCCGTCTGTTTACATGCCAAAGGTTTAAATACTAAATGACTGTTAATTATTTACTTCCAAACTTTGTGCTAGTTTTCCAGATAAGAATGTTATATACCAGATATAGAGGATCTGACATGAGTTGTCATTTCATACAAAATTTTATTAAACGAGTTCAGGAATTTGTTGAGGCTCGCTTAATAACAAATTCCTGGACGAGTTTAATAAAATTTTGTATGAAATGACAACGAGTGTCAGATCCTTTTTATCACATGGCTCAAAAACGACAAGAAACTGCACATTATTGCTTGTGGTGAATCTACATACGGCGGACTGTTACCCTCACAACATCGCCGATTCAGTGCTCCACGGACTAAACGGGTGTTCCGGGACATTGACTAGACGAATGTACTGACACTGCACTTCATTCGGTCGCCTTGTATTACACATGGTTAATATAAGGAAATACGTAATGGGTATATTATACGGAATACAAGCAGTTCCATGAGATAAAAGGATATTCGCATTTTACACATGTGCTTGCATATCTTATATTACCCTCGGGTGAAGATAAAAAAATGCACATTCTATCAGGATAATCTTCATTCAGAAGCTGCTGCTGCTCCATGAAAAACACCATTTCACACTTTCCCAATTTATGGAAGCAAAAACATCAGTTGTGCATAAAGATAGGGAAATCCATCCCTCTGAATAACTGTTTAATTGGAACCATCTGGGTTCAACCAAAATTAACTCATACATGTGGTTTTACCTACTAATTGATCTCAAAATGTTTATGATCTTTTCAGTGCAAGCCATCTACATACTGTGATAACCTCACTTAAAAAACAGTATGAGAGTGGACCTTTGGAAACGGCCGAACACGACATATACGAAATATTGCAGTCTCGGTTTCATTGAGACTGTTCATGAACGGTAGTGAGATATGCTAGCTACCGCTCACGCCCTCTAGCCCCGGGTTGAGCAGAACTCAATATTCAGAAAAGCAATAGTACAACATTTTAACCATCCCGAAGATGGCATAAATGCTTTATCTTTATGATAGGAAATGGAATCTTTTATTCTTTTATTTATTGTGCTGTATATATATTTTTGTCATCCGAAACGGATGACATTAACTTTGATTTTTGTTAACATCTAAACATTAAACAATCTGTGAACTGTTTATGTGAAACAACCCCTGAATTTTGTTATCAATGAAATATAGTCCCTCATTAACTGTGTTTATGTACGGGTCATTATTAAGATCCAATGACTGATCTATGTAGAAACACACTATCTTACAGAATATTCATTTTGTTATGGGAAAACTTTGGACTTACTAAATATGCGTTTGTTCCTGCGTTCAGAATATATAGATTGTGCACGATTTATATAGCTACTCTAAACAGTTTTAACGAGTTGTATCATATTGCTTTCAAGAAAGAATTTCTAGAATGATTTCTCACTGTCATTATATAGTCGTGGCGTCTGTGAGCGTATTAAAGCCATGACCTATTTATCATTATACACTAGTGTAGTACATATGCAAATGAAAACCGAATCACTGTGTTTGTATCCAGTAAAACATTTAACCACAACAACTTGTGCATGGTACATCGTTACGATACGTTCATATAGACCGTGCTATTTGTCATTATTTGAAGTTTTACTTTATATAAAACGCATGTAAGTAACGTTAAATCTGGTTTAGGTGTCGCATATTTGTAAAGCGAAGGCGTTACAGCCGCGTAACGTAGCTGACGTCATGTAAACTACCAAACAATGTCATGATTTCTCTTACAAATTGCCGCCGTGTTAAAGGAAACATGACAAATTCAAGTGAACGTTTCACGTCGTAGAGGTCTAATGTCTGGTAAATATAGCCTTAAATTCGTGACTGTGTATATTTGACTTTAGAAAACCCGTTTGATAACAAGATAGGATACTCGACAGAGCTTCGTATCCTATCATGTTATCCAGCTGATTTATTAAAGCCAATAATACACTGTCACTCATGTAAGATTTTCTGTTTTTCAGCTACTGTGAGGGTGATATCATACATGAATCAATCATTTGGCAACTGCAGGTTTTAAGTATCATTCTACTGCTGATGTAACCGATCATCAGACATTTTACATACTGTTGTTTGTCTGAGGAATATCTGCTTGCCATAATGATACAAATGCCTTCCACTTACAATGTTTGGGAGTATAGAGATATAAAACAGAAGACTATAGAAATGTTTTACAAGCAAATGCAGTCTTCTGTTCTATATATGCCAAATGTTTAAAGATTGTTAATTATTTAATTCCCAACTTCCAAAACCTGGCGGGGATTATCTTTATTTACACTGTGCTTGTTGTTTTTGTGATTGACAGTAGGGTAAGAGTGAGATTTAATGAACCCCAGAACCTGGTTTTATCCCGCAGAGGCATTGTTTTACCACTGACGTTCCAAAGCGACAGCCCTATTGTCAACCCTGTTATGCTTGTGATGTCTTATCTTGCCTTTTGTTTATCTTTGAAATTATTGTTTTTTCTATGTGTGTTGTTTGGTTGAAAGTGTTCCATGAATGTTATATTTCCTGTTCGACTTTTAAATAAGCACTTTGTTTGTGCTAGTTTTCCAGATACGAATACATAGAATGTTTTATTTACCAGATAAGGATATTCGCATTTTACACACGTACTTGAATATCTTATCTTACCCGCGAGTGGAGATAAAAAGCACATTTCGCCGGGATAAGTCTTAATCCTGAAGGCGCTGCTGTTCTGTCAAAAATGCCGTTTTATAGGTTAGCCAAATTATGCAAGCAAAAACAAATCAGTCATGGATAAAGATAATGAAATCCATCCTTCAGAATAACTGTTTTAATGTGGAACCTATATTCAATCAAAATGAAGGTTACATGTTTTCTAGATCAGATGTTTATAATGAACGATGATCTATTGTTTAGCTTTACTGGTGATAACGTGAAATGTCCGCCGTCCGTTAGCATTTTAATGTGAGCAAGATGCACATAACGTTTGTTGATTTTCACAACATTTATTGTGAATAATTGTTTCCATAAAATCTACGAAGAGTCTGACAATGACCAATATTGAACTATGCGATTTATATTTATTTCCGTTGTTGACAATTGAAAACAAAATACTAAACATATTCACTTCTCACCAATTTTCAATAAGTTTTTAAACCTTGAACAAGTTCGCCAATGAATGCATTTGGCACTTGTGGTCCAGCCCTGGTTATTAAAAACTAACATAGCAGTGTCTCGACTGATGTTATACATACTGTTGTAATTTTGTACAGGTACCAGTATTCAAGCCTGGTTACTGAGGACACTATGTCTGTCTTCGAGCACCATCAATCTAGATGTGTATATTTACAGGGCTAACTCAGGCTAATGCTAATGATCATAATTTATGGGTTAGCATCCCTTATTTGGGTGGTGCTCTATGAACCAGGCTAATGCTACTACTATATGATTTATGTGTTGGCATTCCTTATTTGTAGATGCTATAAGATTGATGAGTTAGCATGCCAATATTTACGATCATGCTAACCCCTTATTTGGAAAGGACCTTATAAAAAGGGAGGGTTTTCTTTGTTCGGGGCTTTTATTCCCTGGATACAAGAGATCAGCAATCATGTGAGAGAGACAATATCATTATTACTAAAATCGTGTAAATATTAATTCGTCATAATAGTAGATTTGTAGCAAGTAGTGTTTAAGTAGAGTTAAGTAGAAATTGTAAAACTGGTGGCAGCGGCGCGATCAAAACTTTAACACAATTTCTGAAGAGGAAATTATTTTGGCAAAACTTTGCTGGAACATTTTAAACAGGTATTTGGACACAAACGCTATCAAGAAAAAATCAAAATGGTATTCTTAAAACACATCCCCCGTGAGGTGCGATTCGGACTTATACACGTATTATAATGGTAACAATCACCATGCAAATCATGATGTTACTTTTGATGTGTTTGAGTATAGTTTCGGAATGTTCGTTTGAAACAAAAGCAACTGCATTGACTGTGATTTGTTACATGAATTTAAACACAGGTCAGAGTTTAGAACTTGAAACTTCAGATGATGTTTATGTTTGGTCATATGACACTCAATATGACTACAAGAGACACAAATATAAAGTTATAGTGCTTATCAATAAGTATGCCAAACCCGTAATTACAACTCCATTTGAACGAACTTTACGATTAATGAAAAATGAACTACACAGGTATGATTTGTTTCTGTACTTCGCAATATCATGTTCATCAGAGACTAGATCAAAGGAATCAAGCCTTCCAAGAGGATTCTGTTTTCACAAATGAATATTTCTTTGATGAATATTTTGTTTGAAATGTTTCTGTTGGAGTACTGTCAACTGTGTCCTGGAAAGGATGATTGTCAAATGGTGGACATTTGATCAGTCAGTTTAAACGAAATTTAGAAGATGCATACACTTTTTGTTTTGTCAAGTTTTGACATTGGTCTTTGATTAGACATTATTGGGAATTACCGTGTAATGGGTGTACAACGTGCTTAAAAAGGCACAAAGCCTGGTCGGACGTTACGCAATTTGACGATAGTGTGCACATGTCTGAAAACTTAGACAACTCTCAGTTGCAAGGATTTCCAGAGTGAAGTTAGGTCAGGTGAATTCTGGACCGGGATAATCCTTACTTTGCAACTGCTAGTCGTAAAAGCTTGGGATTGCAGTGTGCCATTGTACAATGGATTACTCAGAATCAAGGAATTTAGTCACTATGGCGTGGGCCGATTGCGTATCCGACAGTGTTCTGAAATTAATGGATTATTATATGACATCAATTTCATTTCTCGTGAAAGTAACTTTAATGGGCAAAATAGAAATGGCATACATTTTGACAAAGTTGATGGTTCATTGTCCGAAAACGCAGCACCTCAAACATCACAGTCGTCAGGCAGCTTGACAGATTTCTGTACAGTTAACTATTCACCAGAAAGAATGACAAAACTTCAGCACCAAAATCCTGATATCCCTAAGTGGCTCAAGTGCGACATAATTGCAGGTTACTCCCCAGCAGTGCGAAATATGTGGTTGCATTGGGACTTGTTGGCATTGATTGATGGTGTATTATTTAGGAGATACATTAGAGCAATAGAGAGGATTATGTTCAGTTAATTTTTCCTCGAGTTTTGAGAAAGGAAGTGTTAGTCTCAGCACTTGACTATACTGGAGTACACTTAGGCATAGACAAATGCTATTCGAAGGTTAGAAAGAAATTCTACAGGTATAAATTGTGCAAAATTTATGACATTGCAAGGCTGGCTTTGGAAAAAAAACCGTAAAACGGCATAAACGGGGCTATGACACCAGAATAAGTGCTAATAAATTTATACAAATTGGAAGATTTAGACTTTATGTTTAGACAAATCTAGAACTAAAGGGCATTGTAAGAACATTGGTCCAGATATATGGCAGGGACCTTACATTGTTCACAGGAAAATTAGTGACCTTTTGTTTGAGATAAGAAAGGGACCAACTTCAAAAGCAAAATGCACCATGACAGACGGAAAACTATCATGGGAATAGCTTGCCAGACTAGTCCATGAGGCATACTCATGTCAAGTCACCGTTAGCAGCCCCTTTGAGTTCCAAACACCTGAAGATGGAAACAAACAGTACATTTGAGGCACGCAGAAGTCTGAGACAAAGAGTTCAGCATGAACCATTTTCAATATTGACAGAGGTACAAATCCTTCGACAGCTGATCACTAGACCGGAGATAAGGAGTATAACGTCTGATTTCTTGGAGTATCTACTTAAAATCAACTCCACGGCAGATGAAATCTTTGGGAGCAAGTGACAAAGTATTCAAGTCTGAATTATAGTCTTTTTTTATAATGCCAAATATTCTATTAATTCTGTGAGAATAAAATGGAATATTGTGTACACCCAATATTGCTTGAAATGTTATTTGGAATATATTTAGAATATATGTTTATATTTCTATACCAAGTTGTGATTTGTGTCTTAATGTATTCGTAAGGTATGGATTTACAAGTATTATTCACTAAATGGGAATTTAATAGTGCTATTCACAAAATATGGAATTTAAAGAGTGAGATTCATAAAATATGGAATTTATCGAATTAATAGTTTCCCTTTCCAGATATCACAATGATAACATTTAAAATAATGCAAAAACGCGCGATATTCTGCCAATATTATCTTTATAAGGCCATTATTGTCATTTTTAGTGTTAATTCTGTTGAAATTAAATCTTGTGTGATTGGTTTGAAAATATGAAGAAAAAAAAGTCTAGGACTGACCAACTGTGCAGAATTATGACTCTTGTTTTAAGTGTGGCAAGTTCATGCCTTGAGGATTTCGTATTTGCATTGAAACATATACTATAGATTTTGTTTTATATTGTTCTTAAGATGCTTGTTCTAATTATTTAAACATATACCAAATCATTCCATCCATTTCAGGTAAAGCTTAATGCATGTTACGAAGAATTTGTGTTCGTTAAATGTAAAGGTTTACTCATTTACTCTAAATATCGCATGCTTTACTTCGTAAGAATATTCTGCACAAGTCAACTGATTATTACTTTATTAAACATGTAATTTGACATTCTTTCATTTAGTGTGAATGTTCGTACTGATTTCTTGTTGAAAGAGAGGGATTAAGGTTTTAATGGGGACCATTATGCCTGGGAGAGTGGAGTGTTGTAACTGTGTACAGGTACCAGTCATCAAGATTGATGAGTTAGCATGCCAATATTTACGATCATGCTAAGCCCTTATTTATTTCCTGGATACAAGAGATCAGTAATCATGTGAGAGAGACAATATCATTATTACTAAAATGTTATAAATTCCTCATATAGTATTTTCGTAGCAAGTAGAGTTTAAGTAGAAATAAAGTTATGGACAATATAATTGGACTTTATATTTCTTTCTACCTTTTGGGCAAGAAATTTTAAAAATACTTGTAATCTTTCTGATAAACGATACGTTCTTTTCAAGGTAAACTATTTTCTCATTTAAAATGCAATGGTCTTCTTCTGGAATTCATTATGACATATGCAATATGTGACAAATGCACTTAACTATTAGGTATCTGGTTAAAACTATAACTTTCTTATTGTGTACATTAGATGAACATTTGTAAATGAATTCTAGCAGAACTGAACGCTAATTTTTTTTTTTAAAGATGAATAGCCACCCTTTTTGTAGTATTATCAATTATCAAATTTAACTCTTAAACATCATATGAACATTTCTTGATAGCCCGGAGATAAACATATATTTAAATCCGCTACTAAGTTGTATGTAAAAACAAGTATTATTTGCATGACGTAGATACTACTTTTACCACTGCGTGACTGCACGGGGAAATGAGGTATATCTGAATTGCATAGCTGCACAACTATTGCCAGATAATTGATAAATATATTTACCTTTGGATTAATTTACCTGTTCAAAGTTTTCTACGTCATCACATGAATCTTATTCTCGCTTTTCACAGATATTGTAATGTGTGAATTGTAAATATCTATTGTTGTGTATTGATTTCGATTTAAATGAACATAAACATGTTCATGAAACAAAACATGGCCGGAGAACATTAAAGACAATTGAGTTCTTATTTTCTTTATCTGTATATACTTTCCACATAATGTCGACCATTCTATTTGAACGAAATTGACACAAGTCAATGGGTGAGAAAGTCTAATTGTAGACACATCCCATTTACTAACAAAGTACATTTAATTGAACAAAACAGATACTTATCCCATTGATTACGAAATAAATACTGATAAAGGTGATTCATTGGGAGCAACAAACACAATTAAGAGAATAAAGCAGCAGAATCGGTTTTATTGAGTCTGTTCATGAGAAGTAATAAAAGAAGCAACACCTCTCACGCCCCCTAGCACCGGCTTAAGCGGTATTCTACTTCAAAGCCACCTATATTGGGCTCGTTCGTCCCAAAGGAACAGTACAAATAACACTACTGATTCGTAGCAGGGGGAGACTTTTTACAGCCGCCACACTGCACTAAACGAACGCTAGTCTTGTTATCTGTACAAAATGGACACCTCCCATTGACTGACAAAGTCTAGTTAATTGTACATCTTCTGAAGCAATCTGAAGCAATCTGACTTGTGGTCAGTACTGTTCATGGTGTGTACGACTACACATCAGTAGTGTCATTACTTACAGGTACTTTGGGATCGTCAAGCCCAGTATTTGTGAATTTAAAGTAAAATATCGCTTAAGCTGTTGCTTGCAGGCGTGAGAGGTGTTGCGCTTTACATTACTTCTCGTGAACAGACTTAATAAATCCGAGTCTGCTACTTTTATCTCTTCCTTGAGCTTGCTGCTTCCAAGGTATCCCCTTTTCTATATATTGACATTCACACTAGCGTTTGTTTAATGCTGCGTTACGGCCGTAAAAAAGTTACCCCGACTACAAATCAGTAATGTTACGCGCTGATATCAACAAAAACAGTTGCATGAGATCTATATAATCTTCCACAACGCTTGTAATTGGCGTCATCAACGCAAACAACATCAATGATATGCAAGAAAAAAAATCAATCATGGGTATCCGGTTCAAATCGGGAATAATTGTTTAAATCGGGACCTCGGCAGAGCTTCGGGTCCGATAAAAAACAATTATACCTCGGGTTGGAATTCCCGATCTTTATCGGAAAACCATAAATAGTCTTATAATCTTACACATAGGGGCAGATAAAAGTCACGCAGCTCAACAATGCCGTTGATAAACTCAATAGCTGCATCACGACATTGTGTAACTAAATATGTACAACGATATTCTAATGCAACTATTATGTAATATTAATGCGTTGCTCCATTGGCTAACGTCTGACATTTGCGACCGTAAAACGTCCGATTTACCGTCTGAAAAGTATGTCACCTCACATAACATTCAACAACATTTTGTTTCAGACGCCCTCATATTTACACAATTTTACAAACCATGGATTCGTATAGTTTCGGCATTCATGTTAATATAATTTAAAGGAAATCGTTGAAAATGTCTTAACCTTCTGTTTTAGTTAAGACGGAGACAGGCAGTTTTGCCCTACGTTCACCCCTGGTCGATTCGCGTATGTCGTTTCGTACATAGTAGTTTTCGCCCACCGGGTATATTTATATATTAATGAATGTAGGGGTATTTTAGCGTTATCGTTATCATACAATCGCAATATATTAGCATTATTGTTATTTCACTCATAACATAGCGGTGTATGTTGATAATGAGAACAATAATAATGATTACTTGTTGTTTTAAATAGAATACATGTGCTTTTTTGCAGTTTTTATTATTATCACAAAACAACAGTACAAGGATGTATTAATTAGCGCTTATCACTATCACTATGTTCAGTTTTTACATTTTCTCACATCATTTTATAAACAGAATATAATATATTTTTACCACAAAACCATACGACGGCACAGTGACTTACAGAATAATATATGTAGGTAGGACAGACGTCACATGACGGTGCAAGGTGACTTATAGAATATAACATATTGGAAATATTCTATATGAAGTGGCCAAAAAAGAAACCTTAGAAGATTGCTACCTGTGTACAAACTGCCAATGTAATAACCCTAAACCTGATTAAATGAAAATTGTTCAGGTGCATGTACTGCTTTCACTAAGCACATTAATTAAAAGGAAGAATATTTTTTTTACCACAATTCTTAACACAGTGTTTCTGACGTCGACGTCATCCGTCGATAACGTTCAAGAAAAAGAACCAAAAAAGCTTACCATCTCGTGAATAATCGATCCCAGCAGTAAAATAATCTCTTTTTAATGAACGGCCCACATTTCAAAATATTTTCTGACTCAGAAAGTTCTCAGAAATTCGTTATTGCATAGTAATTAATATCACCAATCTGAGCTGACAGATTCACAGCAGTAGTGTTTAATAAGCAGTACCTTGTCCATTTGATTTGAACATTTATCCCAGGTCATATTTGCCATATTTAGTCTTATGGCAAGGTCGCTGACATTTCCTTTGATGAATGCAAAGCATTAATACGTTTAATTTAGGATAACTAAAGGTGCGTGTCTATACCGTAATACAACTACCATATAGAGGAATTCAGAGAACTGACGTCACTCTGACGTCACAGTGTTACTAATTACACCATACTACGCCATCTCGGTGGTTTAAATAAGCCATCTCGCTGGGACCAGAATTTTATCTATTACTTAGACCAACAATAGCATCATAATAAGCTCATGCCTATATCAGTGTGCATATCTCACATACACCAAGGGTAAGCAAACATCTTAAAAATTAAAATTCAGCCATGTTAGCTATGAAGTAACTTTATATGCGTTTTCTAAAAATATTCTTTAATGAATACTTTTTCAATTACGCACAACCATCGCTGCTGTCACGGAGCTGTTCCAGAAATAATTATTTGACAATTACTTTTTTTGTGCAAATATTCTTCGCACCAAATGCTAATGTTTAATATCGTTCTGTAATTAACACTCCTTGTGTCCTTGTGTTCTGTGATGCAACACCGTCATGTTGTTGCAACAAACATCTGAGTCAGACTGTTTGCAGCTACATCAATATTGTCAACAGTTTTGTACACGTTCGATGTCATCAATATTAACGTTATTCTATGTTTCACTCGCTGTCGTTTTATTCCTTATATCATCATTTTACCATTCACTTTCAGGTCATACCTATTCCAAACAAATCTTTACCAATACATGTAATGTCCAGTCTATGTTATGGTAAGGTTATGTGTCCATTCTATGTTATGCTAGGCTATGTTACTATCTATTATCGCAGAATTTTGACATTTTTCCACGACATTTGGCTCGCTATATCATAGACAAACATTGTAATGTGACTGTCCAGTCGAAACCTGGTTTCCTTGTGTCCCACCGGAAACCACAATTTTTAGTCATGCTTAGCATTAGTATGTCTTCGTTGATGAATTCACACGTCGCATGTGTCACCTGTAAGTTGACAAACATCTGCATGGAATTACAAGGACTACAATTGGATGTTGTGGTTTTGTAAACTGTATGCTCAGGCAATGTGGTGTGGCCAGTGGAACTGTCAAAATGCTCCATACCCAAATAGGTAACTATAACTAAGACTGTATCAAACAATGCATGCAAAATAACTGTTAACTGTGGCAATTCTAGCTTCAATATCAGAGTAGCAACATATGCTGTTACAAATGTGTAAATATTTTACACCAAACTTCAGAAAGAAACTCATGCACTTCTAAAGCCTCATTTGGTAGAAATAATAAGGTAAACAAGTGTTATAGTTATCATAATTATACAATACACAACATAAACAGTACAGACCACAAGTCAGCTGCTTCAAAGGGTGTGCAATGAATTAGACAGCCATTAGTTAAGACATTGTCGCTCAATGGGATTAGTCCATTTTGCACAATTAGTTGATGCTTTGTCAAACATTGGGATGTATCCATTTTGCAAGACTTTGTCAACCAATAGGATGTGTCTATTTTGTACAATTAGACTTTCGCAACCAATAATATGTATCTATTTTGTTCAATAGCCGTATTTTCCCTAAAAGTAACGCCTCCTCTGATAGAAGCGCCTCCTCCCACCCACACACGCACATATCTTTTTAAAAAACAACAACACAAAAATAGTAATAAAAAATATTTTCTATCCAAAAATTAAAAAAACTTCATTTTTAATAATTAAATTGCATAGCGCCCGGGCGCAATTATTAGGGTTATTACGCTAAAAGTACTTCGTTATTAAACGAAATTCATATATTGTGTACAAGTACACTTTCTTAACCAATAATATTTGTCCATTTCGTTCAATTACATGTACTTTGTTAGCAAATGGGATTTGTCTAATTTGCATAGTAAGACTTTCTCAGCCAATGTGATTCGTCTATTTGGCATAGTTTGATTTTATCAGCCAATGAGTTTTTTCCTCATTTTGTACCATTTTGTTCACATATAGAATGCTCTTCATCCTGAGAAAACCATATAAAGAAATAAAAAATAAAAAAATAATTTTAGTGTAAAGAATAAAGAAAAACAATGAGAGTTAAGGCCTGATAGAATTCAACTAATTCCAAGCATAACATAGATTTAACGTATATTATTTATTAAGATCACATTTTATGAATTCCAGAACTTTTACCATCACATTCTTAAACTGTGTTATGTGATGGATGAGAACGTGTTTTATGTTGAAATGAAAGTATCATTAATATTGTGGAGTACCTGAAAAATTATAAATACGTACAAAACAAGTGAGATACTGCCATGTCAGTTCTGAAGTTACTACCACTTCAGTTTCTGAAGAAACGATACCATACCATACCATTCAATACCATACCATACCATAACATACCATAACATACCGTACCATACCATACCATACCATACCATAATACCATACCATACCATACCATACCATACCATACCCCCGCACCGACTCGCAACGCCCACCCGCCCGCCCCGCCCCACCACACCACACCATACCACAATACCAGCTACCTCCGAGAAGCCAAGTAGGTCGACCAGTCAAACGCTTGTAGGCACATTAAATATTTATTGTAGCGTTGTCCAATGTGAAATTAAAAACAATACACGAATGTTATTAAAGGTCAGACTATAACTTGAGCGCATTGCAGATATATATTATTAACGTGTTTGGTATTGCGACACTGATCGCAATGAATATTTCTATCGTAACACCGGTTCCAACTTACGTGCACATGCTCCAGTGTAAACAGTTCAGAACTCGTCATTGTAAACTTGAAATCCGATCTTGTTTCCAAGGAATGAGTCAGTATTGTTTCTATAATGATTGCGGTGTTCTAGCGATCGAATACGCATACTTTAACTCAATAAATAAACATTGAAACCCGTTAATTTGCGATTGTTGATAAGTATGTGATTATCAGCATCTGATTAGTTCTTAAAGTCATGTGACATTGACCCATGTGCCTGAAATTCTGAATATTGGAAGGAGATTTGCGAAGTAACGGTGAAATGGGCTATTAAAACAGTTAAACTGCGGAATGGAAATGTCTGTTTATCCGCGAGTTTTGTTTTTTTCATGCATAAATTGCAATATTATCAAATGGTGTTTCTGACGATTAAGCTTATCCTGACAGCACATAACTAGCACAAACAGTACTTGGAAGTAAATAATTAACAGTCAAGTAGTATTAAAACCTTTGGCATATATACAAAAGACTGCACTTGCTTTTACAACAATCATATCTCCGTACTAAAAGACATCGTAAGCCAGCATCAGCATATACAACATTACATCAGCAGTAGAATGTCTATTAAAATATCTGTACTAAAAGACATCGTAAGCAAACAGCAGCATATACAACGCTTCATCAGCAGCATAATGTCTATTAAAACGACTGATAGATGTATGATACCAACATGTGGACCGAAAACATAAATGCTACACAACAACAGTGAGAAATCAAATTATAAATTCCTTCTTCAAGTCAGAATGATTCACCGCTGAAACTTTTAAAACTGTAAAGCATTTAATAAATGTAAAAGTAGCTAGGTCATGCACCATCTGTATAAACAAACATATATTTAGAAAAACACTATGGCCAACTTTGTTCCCAACAAAATGCATAACCTGTCAGAGATTATGGATCAGTCATTGGATTTTAGCAAAAACACAGTTAATGAGGGATTATATTTCATTAATAATACAATAAGGTGTTGTTTCACACAGTTTTTATTGGTCTGATGTTTCTTTCTTCCTCTTTTTTTAAATCAAGGTATGTTGGAGAAAACGGATGAAAAATTAAAAGAAAGCGCACATCATATACTGATTAATACTTTTGCAGTCATCAAATCTCAGATCAACAATTAAAATAGTTAAGGCTTCGCAGAAAGATTAGATAGGGCCTTGGGGATAACAGAGTAATAGACATTGGATGGTGATATGTATCAGCAATCAACGAGATGGATGGCAAATGTTAGGAGAATAATTCTATAAGCACTAGGAGAAGAATTCTATAAGCAGTTTGCTTTCATTCTAATCCTTTAATGTAATTGCACAATGTATGTATGAAATGTTGTAAACCATTGAAAAAATAAAATACGTTTAAACCAAATGTTAACTCGCTAGAGGGTAATTAAGGGTGACCACTGCTGAGGTTTTGGATTTTTGCACTTCCGGAAATTTACATTTGTTATATTTCAAAAATTATAATAAAACTGGAAAAAATAATTATACAATAACAAACTCATGCCCAATAGGGATATTTTAGTGCAAAAAAAAATGAACATTTTTTAGATTATTTTTTTTACCTCACATTTTGTGCCCAAAATTGACAATTTTTAACATAAGCCAAAATGGGGGGTAGGGGTACAAAAGATGGTATTTCTCAAAAACCGTTTAAGATATTCACTTAATTTAAACTTTATTACAAAGACATGTGTTAGGATATACAGAGACAGCAATACAAAGTATTGTTCCTATTATTTGTTCCAGACCTATGCCGTTATATGTCAGAGCTCGTCGAAATCTAAAAAAGCACATTTTTTTCTCAGTTTTTATTGAATATCTTTCTTATATGCACACCGACCCCCAATTTTTATTTTTTCATTCTGATACTCAGGTCTTGTATATATTGTAGACAAAATATCTCAAAAAGTTATCTGTTCCTTTATCATGAAAAATTTATGGATCACAAATTTAAAAATGCAATTTATAGTAAACTGGGTGGGGTAATGACAAGGGATGTACTAATTTTTCAGATGGTGATAAAAATACATCAACCCTTAATTTTTCGTCCTAAAGTATGATCTATTACATTAAAAAAGACGGAAAATCGATACCTGTTCTGCAAACCACACTACACACATGTAAGTTGCCATACACAATTTGCAGCTGATTCAGAATTTAAAACCGCACTGTGAGCGTGTATTACTAAAGATTAATTTTGCGAAAAAGTTAAATCACCGACCCATTATTATTTTTCCAGAAACTAACTAGTAATATGTTAGTCTTCATAAAAAACAGGGAAATTAAAAATTCTTACTGTTCTGATATTCACCAGAGGGCACCCTTAAACTGGGGAGACAAAGCAAAATCACAATACAGGTGACATTGAAAAAATAAAATGCATCAAACAGGTAACATTAAACAATGAAATTAAAACAATCTGTTAGACAATCTTGAACAATGAAATTAAGACAATTTGTTCGATAACATTGAACATTGAAATTTAGACAATCTGTTAGGTAACCTTGAACAATGGAATTAAGACAATCTGTTAGGTAACCTTGAACAATGGAATTAAGACAATCTTTTAGGCAACCTTGAACAATGGAATTAAGACAATCTTTTAGGTAACCTTGAACAATGGAAATAAGACAATCTTTTAGATAACATTGAACAATGAAATTAAGACAATCTGTTAGGTAACCTTGTACATTGAAATTAAGACAATCTGTTAGGTAACCTTGAACAATGATATTAAGACAATCTGTTAGGTAACCTTGAACAGTGATATTAAGACAATCTGTTAGGTAACCTTGAACAATGGAATTAAGACAATCTTTTAGATAACATTGAACGATGAAATTAAGACAATCTGTTAGGGGGCACTCCACAGTTTAATGTACATTTCTCAATCATCAAACCCATGACAAGCCCTTAGCCTGAATCCTTGAGCAAAAATAAATCACATCATCATTGTGTCATACATTTCTTAGAAGACAATAAAATTATCCATGTTTCCATACCAAATAAAAGTATCAAAAAGCATTTTCTGTACAACTTTAGTCCCATTTCTTTAAGATTACCCCACCCCTCAAAACATGCTAAAAATGCAATTTTAGCAATATTTCAAATGTCAATAAATAAAAATAAAATATTTTCCTACACATACCAGGGTCATGACTGCACTCATAATGCTCTTGCATATCAGGAAATGCTAAATTTTACATACCTAGTCCGGCGTTTTAAAAAGTTATTCCATACTGATCTCCCCGTCAGTGAAAATCAGCCATTTTAGCTACTTTTAGGAAGTTTTTGATTGGTTCTCATTTTTCTATTTATAGCCTCCAAAAACCCCAAAGAATGCATATTCCAATACACCAAAATAAACTTAGAAGTACTCAAAACTGAAAAAAACATCAAACATGTGCTTCATAATTATTATAAAGACCATCCATGGACCTAAAAGATGCTTAGTTGATTTCTTTCTGATTTACACCATGGACATTCATGCGAAACTGAGGAGAGCCCCCTTAGGTAACCTTGAACAATGATATTAAGACAATCTGTTAGGTAACCTTGAACAATGATATTGAGACAATCTGTAAGGTAACCTTGAATAACGAAATTAAGACAATCTGTTATATAACATTGAACAATGAAATTAAGACAATCTGTTTGGCAACCTTGAACTATGATATTTAGACAATCTGTTAGGTAAGCTTAAACAATAAAATTAAGACAAT
This sequence comes from Cyrtodaria siliqua, assembly GCA_037043455.1. Taxonomy (NCBI): domain Eukaryota; kingdom Metazoa; phylum Mollusca; class Bivalvia; order Adapedonta; family Hiatellidae; genus Cyrtodaria; species Cyrtodaria siliqua. Next base: position 51,629 of record JAWPHD010000512.1, read on the forward strand.
ATGTGAGGTAACCTTGAACTATGATATTAAGACAATCTGATAGGCAACATTGAACAATGATATTAAGACAATCTGTTAGGTAACCTTGAACAATGAAATTAAGACAATATGCTAAGTAACCGTGAACAATGATATTAAGACAATCTGTTAGGTAACATTGAACAATCAATCATTGAACAACCGTGAACAATGATATTAAGACAATCAGTTAGGTAACATTGAACATTGAAATTAAGAAAATCTGTTAGGTAACATTTAACAATGATATCAAGACAATCTGTTAGGTAACCTTGAACACAGATATTAAGAAATCTGTTCGGTAACACTGAGCATTGAAATTAAGACAAGATGTTAGGTAACCGTGAAGAATGATATAAGGACAATATGTTAGGTATCTTCGAACATTGAAATTAAGACAATCTGTTAGGTAACATTGAACAACGAAATTAAAACAATCTGTTAGGTAACCTTGAACAATGAAATTAAGACAATCTGTTTGGCAACCTTGAACTATGATATTAAGACAATCTGTTAGGTAACCTTGAACAATGAAATTAAGACAATCTGTTTGGCAACCTTGAACTATGATATTAAGACAATCTGTTAGGTAACCTTGAACAATGAAATTAAGACAATCTGTTAGGTAACCTTGAACAATGGAATTAAGACAATCTTTTAGATAACATTGAACTATGATATTAAGACACTCTGTTAGGTAACCTTGAATACTGATATTAAGACAATGTGTTAGGCGACCTTGAAGTGTGATATTAAGACAATCTGATAGGCAACATTGAACAATGATATTAAGACAATCTGTTAGGTAACCTTGAACTATGATATTAAGACAATCTGATAGGCAACCTTGAACAATGCAATTAAGACAATCTGTTTTCAAGTAAAATGTTTTAGGTTAAAGAAGTGTTAAATTTCGTGCAAATTTCAACCTCCCTGGTGTATTCATGAATCCACTTAATCACATTTAATCACAAACAGCTTAGTTTAAGAATACACGAACAGTTCATCCATTTATGCTCATTAAATGATATTCCTGCAATGATATATTCGTGAACAGTAGTTTAACTTGCATCTCATGAAATAAAGTGGCAATTAAATCTTCATGAATTTCGCAGTGGGTATAGTCTATATCAGAATACAAATAAAGTCGTGTTTTATTTTTTATTTTTACTGTTCTGTAAAATGTGTCCACTTTTTACGAAAACATTTATCATATGGTGTGCAATTTTCATTACTTTATTTTTTTGTGCAACATAAAACCGGGAAAATCGTTTGGCCTTTTAAGCTGATACCTTACCTTGTGTCAACATTAACACGTATTAGAATATCCGTCATCTAAAATAACTTCACATATTTAACATTGTCATGGCTCAATGCGAAACGAGTGTACACAAACAGTATAAAGAAAATGGTAAAACATTTTCAAATAAATGTTCTACGTTAGCAAACTTCTTAAAACAACACAACATAACTGATAATAACCTTAACATAATGGCATTATAAAGAAATAACGAACCCATGTTTTCAATGATAAATTTTGAAAATGTCGTTTGGACGGACGGTCCTGCACATACCTGTTGATCATGTTGATTTTGTGGTTGATGTTGATTTATGTTTTATTCATTTATATTTATTTATTTTTTTTGCATTCCACCACCACCACCACCTACATCCCCTCCCCTTTAACTAGCTCTTAACGTTTGCAAGAGCGCTACACTTAGTACAAGTTCCTGTAAAAACATTAAATCCCCAAATTTGATAAAGGGACAACTTACACCCTCTGTTTCTTGGTTATTGTTTTCTCTCTGCAGTGTGGCAGTAAACTTAATTACAATAAAAGTGAATGTAAAAATATGGTCCCAGTCAGGGTATTATGAACGCAAAACAGTTTAAATAGCCTATTCTACTCATTTGTTTGTACCGAATTGTATTAAAACGTGCACAACTATTAAAACCGATTCATCAAATTCATCATACTATACGTCACATTAAACTAAACATAAGGAATTGCAACTGCTATCATATTCTACATCTAACTATGTAACCATAGCCTGACCTCTCCCTCACCTGCTACTCCTTTTACCTACATTGCACGTACCCCTACCCCGTTATATAACATCACATTTTTGTGTACTATGGCTCATGTTGTTATTTCATGTATTTCATATTTGTTATAACGTAAAGTTTTGTAAAAAAGTATGTAATATTGACTGCAATTCAAAGACTATTGAAATTATACGTTATCTCGAGAACCGGAGTACGTAGGAATCCAAAAACATGTTTGGTATCCCGAATGAAGTCTTCAAACTGGGGCATTTATACTACTTAACAACAGCAAAGGTCAACCCTTTGTACTACTCCGTGCGGTTTGCCGGGCAAAACTTGTGTCACTGTTTATCCAGGCAGATGAGTAAAATTCCTCCGAGTTCATTTTCCAGAGAAACATGTCATGTTTGCAACAGAATTTGCCGAAACTCTGAAATAATTGTGCAGGTAATAAGGTTCTAGACATGCAGACTATTATTTCGATATTTATAAATGAAGGACGTGATTTGGATATGTTCTTTCCTTTTAGCGCCATATAATTATGTTGTTATAATTTATAATTTTTGTGTTAGTGCGCCGTAAAATTCAAATCAACAACCCTGTGTTCTTAAACTGTTAAAAAACGTTTGTGCGGAATAAGTATAATGTAAAGGTTAGAGGAACAGCTCTAAGCAAGACACAGTACAGACTAATTAACGGTTAATGACATACGCTCAAAAGTGAATCAGGAGGAAGGCAGTAGGTGCGATAATTAAAATATATTATGAGTTTCTCATACTTAAGAGGTCCAAGTGTCTACCAATAAATAGACACCCTGGTGTTGCTGTGACCTTTCAGCGCATCTGTTATAATCCAGAACAACACGACAGTGAGGGTAAGACTTTTCGCATTTAAATCAAGCTGGTCTCTGACTTTAAAAAGTGTTCTGTAAAATCGTATGTATTGTCTGTAACCATGTTGTGTCATCTATCAGGAACATTTATATTCTCATTGTTCCTGTACCTGAGAAATACAAACTAATACGTTATCTTTCTAATATCAAATAAAAGCAAAACATATATGTAACAGTTTTTTTCACAAAGTAAGATGTTTCCTTTTTTCCTTGGAATTGTTAAGTATACATTTTTTAAAACACATCACCTTTTGTGAATTTGCTGTTTAAAAATCTCGTTCGTGTCAGATTCATCCAACTTCCGAATTATTGATTTCCGGAAGCTTTGGGCTTTCACTCTTCCAGATTTCGTTTGCTTTGCTTTCACTTTCCAGAATGATAACGGTGTATGGAGTTCCATGCTCAACCATACTTTACTGCTCTGCTCAACGGAATGTGTTTATGTATTTTGACAGTTAGTGAGATTTATGTATTTTGTGCTTTTGTGCTTTTTATCAGTTTCAGAACATTTATAAAACTAAATATTTGGGAATTGATTTTTTTTAGATACTTGGTTTAATTTCACAAACACATATCTATGTAAATGACTATTGAAAATAGAAACATTTTATTTTCTACAGCTGTTGAAAAAACAACATTATTTTTCATTTACTATGATTATATATGTTTAAAAAATCATGACAAAATGTTTACTATAGTGAATGATGTAAATAGTTTCTTATAAAGGCATGTAGACTGGTTTTATATTTTCTGCTGCTTATCACTTCGATCACTCACTGTTGAAATAAATCGTTATACAATGAACAAAGTGTGTGTTGTGACTTATTTCCAACATTAACGATAGTGATTGAAAGTATAGGTTAATAGAAGAAGAAGATGATTATGTGTAATCTCAAGCAACGGACTACGGACTACGTAGGAGACCAGAGGGTGTGATTATGTACTTGTTTAGGACCCTGGATCTTTATGAATGTGGATATAAAAATCGAACAGGAAAAGTAGCATTCAAGGATGACAGTCAACCTCAAACACACACAGAAACAAAGAACAACTTTAAAGATGAACACAATGCCAAATTAGACATCACAAACACAAAATGGTTGACAATAGGGCTACCGCCTTGGAACGGTCAGTGGTAAAAAAGGCCGCTTGGGGGGTTTAAACCAGGTTCTAGGGTAAACCACACCTCATACTTACCCTACTGCCATCCCAATAATACGGGACAGTGTAAATAAAGAAATCCAAGTCTTCAACGTGATGCTCCCCGTGTGGTTAGCGTGTACAAAGAACTGCACTGCAAGTCGCATTGCTCAATTATAAAAGGTTGTCATCATGGCCCTGTGTCTATAAACGTGGGAACGTGGCTCTGTCATAGATGGAGTGTCTAATATAGAATTTGCAATTACTCTGCAGTTCTGCAGATTAGGAATCTGCCCGTTCTCCATATTTTATCTCGATGTAAATGAAGGGAGAGTCTGGTATGTTCGTCATACAACCTTTATTTTGTTGGTGCGCCTGGAACTGAAACTTAATTTTAACACTTTCGCTGCCACAGTCGAAACATTGATTTAAGGACCAATGTAGGTTCTGATCAATGTGCATGCTGGTCAGGGTTACAATGTTCGCCACTTGGTATGTTCGCCACTCAGTAAGAACGTTTTCCATAACAGGTTATATATAACCTATTACCGGAAGGTTTAAATTCAAGTTTTAACAGACGACTTTTGAAATTTGGAGGCGAAAGCGTTAATTCAATCTAAAGTCTTGCATTTATACTACATTCTTAACAGCAAAAGTCAGCACTGTATACTAATAACTCATTACATGTGGTTCTCGGGCAAGAATAGGGTCACTGTGTCTGCAACATACTTTGGGCAAGAATAGAGTCACTGTTTGTGTCTTCAACATACTGGGCAAGAATAGGGTCACTGTTTGTGTCTGCAAACTTTCCTGTTCGATTTTTATATTTAACTAAAACGTTTGAGCGCAATAATTAGTTTAAGAGTAGAGGGGGACTCTAAACCAGACAATAAAATTCGACCTCAATGTGTGTGATAATTAAAATACATTATGAGTATCTCATTCTTAAGAGGTCCAATTGTCTACCAATTACGAGATATCCTAGTGTTGCTGTGACATTTCAGTGCCTTTGTTATAATCCGGAACAACAAGAACAGATAGTGGAGTAAGATGTTTAACCTTTAAATAACATTAGTATTACTGTCTTGGAAAGTGTTCTGCAAATTCATATGTATTTCCTGTAACCACGTCGTGTTATATATCAGGGACCTGTGTACCCTGTAATTAAGAAACAAATACGAATATTTCATTTTGAAATATCAAGCTAAAACAAAATTACAGCAAACATAATATGTGTCAGTCGCTTCTCAAAGTAATCTAGGAATATCAAATTAAAACACAGTTAAAGCAGACATTACGTGTAGCCGCAGTTTCAAAAAAAAAAAATGTTTCATTTGATTTTTTTGGCATTTTTTTTATTCTTTTCTAAAAGTACAACACATTTTGAAAACTGACCAAAAATCTAATAATCTCGTTCATGTCAGATTCATCCCAATCCCGAATTGTAAACTTTCTGACCCGTTTGGGCTATCCCCTTCCCAGATTTGTTATACCCTTTTTCCACATTTCAGTGTTATACCCGTGTTTCCACTATTTCGTGAATATAATAACTATATGAAGATGACTATATATGTCTGTGATTTAAACACGTATATTCTTTATTTTATTTTTGTAAATCAAAGAGGACTGTCTGGAAGTCAACTTATGTTCTTTGTTTCTATGTGTGTTTGTGGTTGACTGTCGTCCTTGAATGCTTCTTTTCCTGTTCGATTTTTATATATATCTGAAGTCGGGACATCGTTATGTGATTTGTCACATATCGATGTTTATTTCTTCGCGGAATACAAATAGTTGCATCGTCAGTCTAATAAAAAAATTAATTTAATGTCACATAAAGGAATCTGTAGCAGTAATATGCTAACTTATAACACAGACCTAATAACATTATTAATATGTCTGTGCTTAAAAGGTTTGAAGCACCTCCACTGCATGCAACCAAAATGGATAATGACTCAAAATGAATTAGTAGGGTTGATATGTGCGTATATTCGTTAATTTGAAGTGATGCGTCGATTGGGAAGGGCCGTAACTAATGTTGATATAAATTGTGGCCTGACCCATTTGCATACTTATAATATGACAATATAATACCTTTAAATCAATGCGTCGATTCTATTTTTGTATCAGTAAGGTGTGTAGTTACCTTTGCCTAGTCCGCCGCTGCGGTGAAATGCTTGTGTTGTGCAAGGTGGTTCCTACATTTACTACAAGATGGTTGTCCCATACCCTATACTAATACTTTGAGTTGGACAAGCTGGTTGGTTTTTACATGTACATTCACTGGAAGAATTTAAGGCTTTCTCCTAAAGGGTCTGGTCTAGGGCTTACCTACCGTCAGCTTGTATCTCATAATTATATCATTCGAAAATGTAAAACGACCAGGGTAAACAGTAAACAATTTACAACAGGAAAACACTGTTACCTAACTTCCATCCTATGGTCAGTTCTTCAGCAACTAATAACATAAGATTAGAACCAATTCTAGAGGTATGGCGTAACCATTACATACAATATATTAGAATGTAGTCTGTCCAGAACAAGCTAACACAATGTAGCTAACAACCAATTCGTGGCTAAACTGCTACTTGGCCAATTCAGTTCTCAGAGACGACATTAATGCGTATACCATTATTGTTGGAACTCTGAATTCTATACAGAATCGTTTTACCACGCCGTGATGTTGTGATAGTTATTGGTTAGTTGTATTACATGAAGCGACACACTGTTGGTGATAGTTATTGGTTAGTTGTATTACATGAAGCGACACACTGTTGGTGATAGTTATTGGTTAGTTGTATTACATGAAGCGACACACTGTTGGTGATAGTTATTGGTTAGTTGTATTACATGAAGCGACACACTGTTGGTGATAGTTATTGGTTAGTTGTATTACATGAAGCGACACACTGTTGGTGATAGTTATTGGTTAGTTGTATTACATGAAGCGACACACTGTTGGTGATAGTTATTGGTTAGTTGTATTACATGAAGCGACACACTGTTGGTGATAGTTATTGGTTAGTTGTATTACATGAAGCGACACACTGTTGGTGATAGTTATTGGTTAGTTGTATTACATGAAGCGACACACTGTTGGTGATAGTTATTGGATGAAGCGACACACTGTTGGTGATAGTTATTGGTTAGTTGTATTACATGAAGCGACACACTGTTGGTGATAGTTATTGGTTAGTTGTATTACATGAAGCGACACACTGTTGGTGATAGTTATTGGTTAGTTGTATTACATGAAGCGACACACTGTTGGTGATAGTTATTGGTTAGTTGTATTACATAAACGACACACTGTTGGTGACTCTTGGTCTTCATGTGCTATTAATGAGCTGTTGTAGCCGGCAAATGTGATATCTAGATACCATATAGATATGTTTTTGAATCATTGCATCATTACGTGGTCTTGCCTTATTTCCATTAAGGGATGGGAAAGCTTATATTAGCAGGATTTTATAATGGGTATTTTGATAATAAAACATGTTTAAAAACATTTTTACTGAAAACATGCGATAACCTGTTTAAAAGTACCTGTTAAATGTTTTAAGTTTAAAATATGCAAATGTTTTAAGCCACAATTAAGGTTTTATTTAATACACCACTCAACCCCGCTTTCGCTTCTTGGAGAAGGGGTTGGATGGGGTATGAAAGTTAATACTCGGACCACGTAATGTAGAACAAGTTCTTGGCAATTTAAAGCATTGATTGAACAGTAAATGAGTTTTCAATGTCAAGCACTGCATATGGATTGTTAGATGCATTGATTACTTCCTTTGGTGAACTAACAACAAACCATAAACGTGTTTCTCTCTTGGAAATTAAATCTAGACCACATTTATTTTTAATGCGTTGGAACGTTTTCTGAATACCACAGAGACCATGCAACTATCAGTTTGCATTTGATCAACTCTTGGTATCTTTTAATTTCGTAACAACGGTGATGTCTTCTATTCATTTCTTAGGCTGTGGGAATAATTGTTGTGTTGCTTTAATGTAATTTGTATCTTTAGATGTGTTTTTAGACAGTGAAAGATGTAAACGCAGTATATTTTAAATTTAGATAATTAATCCACATTGCTTAGTACTGGTTCTACCCAGGAATCCATCGTTAATCATTAATAAAAGTTGCAAGTACTTGCTTCGCCATCGGTGTAAACAAAAACGTTTAAGATGCCCAGTTATTTAGAAAAAACGGTTTTCCATCACATATCCTATAATTGCGGCACTATACATAATAAGGTTTTGCATACTATTAGATTAAAAAATCATTATTATTACTATTATTATTATTTATATTTTTGTAATCCAATTTCCTTTTGTAGATTAAATGGTTATAATCAAGTTAAATACAATTGGATATATAAAATGAAATCTTTAATACCGTATAGCATCTTTAGACATTCCTATCAAGTTGAATACAATTGGATATATAAAATGAAATCTTTAGTACCTTCATTGTGGCTTTCTAGGCTATTGTTTTTTTGTATTATATTTACACGAGCATATTTGTGTTTTACTTATATTGCCTATTGATGCTGCCTTGTCGGTTAGAGATAAGATCATGGCGGGGATCTCTTTATTTACACTGTCCTGTTTTAATGGGATGAAGTAGGGTAAGTGTGAGGTTTGGTGCACCCTAGAACCGGTTTAAACCCCCAGTGGCCTACTTTGCCACTGACCGTTCCAAGGCGGTAGCCCTATTGTCAACCCTTTTGTGTTTGTGATGTCGTTTGCATTTTTTATTACTTTTGTCTTTTCGTTTGTCTGTTTGCGTGTTTGTTTTTGTGTTTTGTGGTTGACTGTCGTCCTTGAATGCTGCTTTCCCTGTCCGATATTTTTATCCTTTTTTTTTTAGACATTCCTATCAAGTTGAATACAATTGGATATATAAAATGAAATCTTTAATACCGTATATCATCTTTAGACATTCCTATCAAGTTGAATACAATTGGATATATAAAATGAAATCTTTAATACCGTATAGCATCTTTAGACATTCCTATCAAGTTTAATACAATTGGATATATAAAATGAAATCATTAATACCGTATAGCATCTTTAGACATTCCTATTAATGTTAAAGTTTGTTAAGCAGGCAAATACTTTACTTTGCGTCGGTCGTTAATTACTATTACATTTTCTGGTTTAAACAAAGTGGAAATCGTCTTTTGACTAGCGAGCGTAGCAAGGCACACATGACTATATATCATGTGATGAAGAGCCGTTAAAAGAACATTCAATAATTTGTTTTTAAGTTAGAGATTGTATGTCTAATACAAGGCTGACCATTTGCTGCTGCCGGTTTGGTTTGATGGAATATGTTCTTAGTGTAGCACTGCACACTGTAGGTGGCATTACCCGTCTTCCACAGTTGTCTCGTGCAACATACGCTCAAAGTCAAATGACATATGTCCATACTGCAGAACAAATTGGGAATTGTAAGGACCTTCAAATCTGGGAATACCTTACCTTTATCTTTAATTGGGAATTGTAAGGACCTTAAAATCTGGGAACACCTTACCTTTATCTTTAGTCGGTAGTAACTGTTTTGGGTAAAGAAAATATAGTACATTTGTTTAATCTCGAAGTGATCAAACTTCAATATTTTCAGAAGTTCTTCGCATTCGTGAAATGTTTTCTCACTTCTCGATGAACTGAAATCTCGTATTCACTCAAAAACAACAAATATCCTACATATAAAGGACTCTTTTGTTCAATTAGTAAATTAGAGTGTAACTTAATAGATTACATGAAAAGACACTTTGCGATTTTAAAGAGGCAACAAAAAGCTAATAATGCACAATTACCAATTTTATACATGATGTAACTGATGTTATATGTCAGTGATGTTAGTACTTAACATATCATTCATATTTCAAGTATCAAGGGAGGAACGCTCGACTATTGTAACTATATATTTATATAATATAGAAAAAATATAGATATAAAAATCGAACAGGAAACGCAGCATTCAAGGACGACAGTCAATCACAAACACACACAGAAACAAAGAACAAATCTAAAGATGAATAAAAGGCCAAATAAGAAATCACAAACACAAAAGGGTTGACAATAGGGCTAACCGCCATGGAACGGTCAGTGGTAAAAAATGCCGCTGGGGGTTTAAACCAGGTTCTAGGGTGCATCAAACCGCACAATTAACATACTGTCAACACAATAAAACGGGACAGTGTAAATAAGGAAATCCCCGCCATGACCTATTCTCTAACCAATAAGGCAGCATTAATAGGCAATTTTAGTAAAACACAAAGATGCTCGTGTATATATAAATACCAAAAAAAAATAGCCTAGAAAGCAGCACAGAAGGTACTCAATGACTTAGCAGAAGCCAGAGCAACAATATGCAATATTTTCACATTGAGCCCTAACAATGCTAATTATGTGCAGTTATTTGAGATCAGTTACTTGAGATGACGGATATTCTGATACGTGGTCAATCTATCTGACACAATGTAATATACTAGTTAAAAGGCAAAACGAGTTTCCCGGTTTATGTTCGTAGATTTTCTCAAGAAATATTTGAACTCTATAACCATTTTTTTTATTATTTCTGCCGGTAGCATGATCACATATCCTCATGTCTGCATTGAATTTAATTGCATGTTTGAATACTGTTAACATCTTCTAATTGCTTATAAAATCCACACTGAGATGCAATGTTTTATAATTCTTAAAAAATGCTGTTAGCAGTTGGTCTTTGAAATTAAACTTTGAAATTGATAGTGATCGATGCATATTGTGGTAGCATTTGACAAACACCATGTCCAATGATATTTTTAACTGAATGTAAATATTAAAATAAATTTAAGCTCCATTCTTATATGTTTTTAAATAGAAATTATAAAAAACAAAAATAGCATTTTAATGGTTTGTAAAAAGACGAATTTTACAAAAATTTAAAATAACCAAAACTGCAACAATTTGTATGATAAAAGCTTATGTGATACAATACATACAGATAATAAACCATTTACACTTAGATTTTTACTTAGATGGCCAGTGCGAATTAATGTATCTTGAATTGTTCATGAATTATTCTTAAACTGTAAGAGACGTGTTTAACACCACGGCGGGGCCACGTCCTTCTGTTAGTTTATCATATTGAAACATTTACTCCACCTTGAATAATTGGTTTCAAAAATCGGTGGTTGCAATAAACAGAACAGTGCATTTTAAAAAGATAACGATATTTTCATTTTATTCTGCGACTTACTGGAGCCAGTCTACGCTTCATGAACATGTCATGATAATACAGAGTATTCGTGGTTTGATCATGGACAGTTCATGCTCATTTACAAATGGCCATTTATTTCATGAGCTGCAAGTTAAACAACTGTTCACGAATACATCATTGCATAAATATTTAATGAATATATATAAATCATGTATTTTTAAACTAAGCTGTTTGTGATTTAATGTAATTATGTGGTTTCATGAATACACCAGGAAGATTGACATTTGCATGAAATTTAACCCTTCTTTTATCTAACAAATCTTACTTGAAAACAGATTGTCTTAATTTCATTGTTCAAGGTTACCTGTCTCTTGCATTTTATTTTTTCAAGGTTACCTGTATTGTTCTTTTACTCTGTCTCCACATTTTAATATCCATCAAGTGATTTATAACATTTGCCATCCACCACGTTGATTGATGATATATATCACCACCTAGTTGTCCATTACTCTGTCTAATATCCTCAGGGCCCTTATTTAATCTTTCTGCAAAGTCTGAAATAGTTTAACTGCAAATTGATCAGCGATTTGAATGATGTATCTTCTTGCAATGTGTTATCTGCAAGCTGTGATAAATTCACTTAAAATGATTAATCATAATATGATAGAAAATGGAGTTGCGCGCTTTCTTTTATTTTTTGTCATCCGTTTTCTCCCACATACTTTGATTTAACAAAGGAGAAAAAAGCATCAGACAATATAAATTGTGTGAAACAACACCTTATTGTAAATGAAATATAATCCGTCATTAACTGTGTCTCTATTAACATCCAGTGACTGATCCTCACTAGCTGATAGGTTATACATTTTGTTAGGAACAAATGGTGGTATTTCTAAATAGTTGTTTGTACTTTTGTTGAAAATATACAGATGGTGCATGACCTAGCTACTTTGGAAATTACATTTGTTAAATGCTTTACAGTTTTAAAAGGTTCAGTGGTGTATTATATTTCCTTCATGAATTTATAATTTAATTTGCCACTTCTGTTGGGTAGCATTTCTATTTTCCATCCACGGGGTGGTATCATAGATCAATCAATCGTTTGACAAATGAATGCTTTAATTAATTTTCTGCTGCTAATGTAACTAATACAGTTTTATTTGCTGCTGTTTAGGGGTGTTTGGGAGTAGAGAGATAAGAACGTTTTACAAGCAAGGGCAGCCTTTCTGTTTACATGCCAAATGTTTAAATACTACTTGACTGTTAATTTTTTACTTCCAAACTCCGTTTGTGCTAGTTTTCCAGATAAGAATGTTTAAATATATGTTATCTACCAAATAAGGATATTCGCATTTTACACATGTGCTTGAATATCTTATATTACCCTCGGGTGAAGATAAAAAAATAAGCACATTCTGTCAGGATAATCTTCATTCAGAAGCTGCTGCTGTTCCATGAAAAACACCATTTCACACTTTCCCAATTTATGGACGCAACAACATCAGTCATGCATAAAGACAGGGAAATCCATTCCTCTGAATAACTGTTTAATTGGAATCTGGGTTGAAAAACCTGGGTTCAACCAGAATTAAGCCATACATGTGGTTTTACCTACTAATTGATCTCAAAATGTTTATGATCTTTTCAGTGCAAGGCATCTACATACTGTGATAACCTCACTTAAAATGCTTTAATAAGGAAATGCTTTATGATAGGAAATGAAATCTGTTTTGATTGTGCTGTATATATATTTTTGTCATCCGTTTTCTTCCACATTAACTTTGATTTTTGTTAACATCGAAACATTAGACAAACTGTGAACTGTTTATGTGAACCAACCTCTGATTTTTGTTATCTATGAGTTATATTCGCTCATTAACTACCTGAAAGTTGTTTGTTTTGTTTGTATGGTGTTTTACGTCATTTGCGACACATGTAAAGTTATATAGGACGGTCGTTTTTTTGTGGTGGAGGCAGACCACCCACTTTTCCTGGGTAGAACCAGTACTGTACACCTCCCGCAACTATCTGACAGACTATACATATTAATATAAGAAACCTTTGGACTTACTAAATATGAGTTTGTTCCTGTGTAAAGAATATATAGATTGTGCATATAGATTTATATAGCTACTCGAAACAGTTTTAACGAGTTCGAAGGTGTATCATATTGCTTTCAAGAACGAATTTCTAAAATGATTTGTCACTGTTATTATATAGTCATGGCTTTTGTGAGCGTATTAAAGCCATGACCTATTTATCATTATACACTAGTGTATTACATATGCAAATGAGAACCGAATCACTGTGTTTGTATCCAGTAAAACATTTAGCGCCAATAACTTGTGCATGGTATATCGTTACGATACGTTCATACAGACCGTACTGTTTGTCATTATTTGAAGTTTTACTTTATATAAAACGCATGTAAGAAACGTTAAATCTGATTTAGGTGTCGCATATTTGTTAAGCGAACCTTTTCTGATTTTCACAACATTTAATGTGCATATTTGTTTCCATAACATCTAGGAAGAGTTTGTCAATGAGAAATATTGACCTATGCGTTTTATATTTATTGCCGTTGTTGACAATTGAAAACAAAATACTAAACATATTTCAACTTCTCACCAATGTTTAAGAAGTTCTTGAACAAGTTGCTTTGGCTTCTGCCAAGTCATTGACTACCTTCTTTGTGGCTTTCTAGGCTATTGTTGTTTTGTAGTTATATATACACGAGCACCTTTGTGTTTTACTTATATTGCCTATTAATGCTGCCTTGTTGGTTAGCGAATAGTTCATGGCGGGGATTTCTTTATTTACACTGTCCCATTTTATTGGGATGACAGTAGGGTAAGTGTGAGGTTTGGTGCACCCTAGAACCTCGTTTAAACCCCAGCGGCCTTTTTTGCTACTGACCGTTCCGAGGCGGTAGCCCTATTGTCAACCATTTTGTGTTTGTGATGTCTAATTTGGCATTTCATTCATCTTTAAAATTGTTCTTTGGTTTCTGTGTGTGTTTGTGGTTGACTGTCGTCCTTGAATGGTACTTCTCCTGTTCGATTTTTATATCCATAAAAATTATTCGCCAATGCAACTGACACGTATGGTCCTGCCCTTGGTTATTAAAAACTAGCATGGCAGTATTTTATACATACTGTTGTAATTTTGTACAGGTACCAGTATTCAAGCCTTGTTACTGAGGACACTATGTCTTTCTTCGGTTAAGACCAAATATAGATGTGTATCTCTCCAGGGCTAACTCAGGCTAATGCTAATGATCATAATTCATGGGTTAGCATCCCTTATTTGGGAAGTGTTCTATGAACCAGGCTAATGCTAATGCTATATGATTTATGTGTTAACATTCCTTATTTGTAGATGCTATAAGATCAATATTTACGATCATGCTAACCCCTTTTTTCGAAAAGACCTTATAAAAAAGGATTTTTGTTTTGTTCGGGGCTTTATTTCCTGGATACAAGATATTAGTAATCATATGAGAGAGACAATACCATTATTACAAAAATGTTGAATTTCCTCATAATAGTGTTTTCGTAGCAAGTAGAGTTTAAGTAGAGATAAAGTAATGTAAATAGAATTGGACTCGATACGTTCTTTTCAGGGTAAACTATTTGCTCATCCGTCACATACAGTAATTAAAAATGCAATGGTCTTCTTCTGGAATTCGATATGGCATATGCACTAACTATTAGTTATCTGGTTAAAACTATAACTTAGTTATAGTTCGCATTAGATGAATATTTATAAATGAATTCTAGCAGAACTGAACGCCAATTATTATTTTTTTTTAACATGAATGGCCACCGTTTTTATAGTATTATCAATTAACAAATTTTACTCTTAAACATCATATGCAAATGTATTGATAGTCCCGGAGAGAAACATATATTTAAATCCGCTACTAAGTTGTATGTAAAAATAAGTATTATTTGCATGACGTAGATACTACTTTTACCACTGCGTGACTTCACGGGGAAATGAGGTAAATCTGAATTATATAGCTGCACAACTATTGCCAGCTAATTGATAAATACAGTTACCTGTGGATTAATTTACCTGTTCAAAGTATTCTACGTCATCAAATAAATCTTATTCTCGCTTTTCACCGATATTGCAATGTGTGAATTGTAAATATCTATTGTTGTGTATTGATTTAAATGAACGTAAACATGTTCATGAAACAAAACATGGCCGGAGAACATTAAAGACAAATGAGTTTTTATTTTCTTTATCTGTATATATATATTCCACATAATGTCGACCATTCTATTTTAACGAAATGGACACAAATCAATGGGTGAGAAAGTCTAATTGTACCAATTAGACACATCCCCTTTGCTAACAAAGTACATTTAATTGAACAAAATGGACACTTATCCCATTGATTACGAAAGTCTTGTTATCTGTACAAAATGTACACCTTCCATTGGCTGACAAAGTCTAGTTAATTGTACATCTTCTGAAGCAATCTGAAGCAATCTGACTTGTGGTCAGTACAGTTCATGGTGTGTACGACTACAAATCAGTAGTGTCATTACTTACAGGTCCTTTGGGATCATCAAGCCCAGTCGTTGTGGATTTAAAGTAGAATATCGCTTAAGTCGCTTAAGTCGTTGTTTGGAGGCGTGAGAGGTGTTGCACTTTACATTACTTCTCGTGAACAGACTAAATAAATCCGAGTCTACTACTTATATCTCTTGTTTGAGTTTGCTGCTTCCAAGGTATCCACTTTCGATATATATTGACATTCACACTAGCGTTTGTTTAATGCTGTGTTACGGCCGTAAAAAGTTACCCCGACTACAAATCAGTAGTGTTATTCTAAGTACAACGTTATTCTGATGCAACTATTATGTAATATTAACACGTTGCCATTGGCTAACGGCTCTTTTGCGACCGTAAAACGTCTGAAAAGTATGGGACCTCACATAACGTTACAACACACAACGTCATTGGATGACGTCAACAAAATGCCAGTTCCAATGAATTTGAGTTTTCACAGAAACACAAGTGTATAATTATGTATGATTTGATTTTATATTTCTGGCATTTAAATGTAACACACATGCCAGTACATTACACTATTTAAGAAAACATAATGAATTTAATTAATAAGATAGATGGTACAGTACTAAATCAATTCAGACCTAAAATTATTATTTTTTTAAACATTTTAAGCCCACCGAAAACAGAATAATTTTTAAAAACGTTTTAAGCCTATCAAATGAAAATTTAGCTATGCTTGAACATACATTTACATGTATCGGCAAACAAACATGTATACAAGTATAGCACAATAAAGAATATGAAATATCATTAGGTCCTAAATAAACAAATACTTTGTGAGGTTACTTCTTGTAACCGGACCAACCTGCAATGTACCCATCGGTACAAACATATACTAATTTTGTTATATATCTGTGGGAATGCCTTTATAGACGAGTGACCATTAAACTCTTCAGGAAACGTGTTTTTGGATTATACTAAATTACAATGTTTCGGAGAGGAAGATGTTTTCATGTTTTTTCTTATATAAGTACGAGTATATGTAAAACATGTGATCCCTAGACGGGGCCAAATTAAACCCCACAGTCACAATTTTAACAAACCTAATACAGGACAATTGTGGTTTCAGAGAAGAACACACACCTTTGAAAGATTTTCCTGTAAATCTTTATGTCAAACTGTGCCCTCCAAATTAGTATAGAACGGAATAAGAAGAGCACGCCTACTATATAAACCCATTTTTAGGAACAAACATTTTATTTCAGAAGCCCTCATGTTTACACAATTTTACAAACCATGGATTTGTATAGTTTCAGCATTCAGTTTAGTGTTGTCGTTATCATACAATCACAATATATTAGCATTGTTGTTATTTCACTCATAAAATAGCAGTGTGTGTTAATAATGAGAACAATAATAATGACTACTTGTTGCTTTTAAATAGAATACATGCGTTTTTTGTATCAATAATCATCGCAAAAACAACAGTACAAGGATGTATAAATTAGCGCTGATCACCATGTTCACTTTTAACATTTTAATCCTAAGGCGATTTAACTGAACCAGTTTTGATGTGTATTTAGTTGAAAATAGCTACCTCACATGGATTGGGCAACATGTGTTCATTTAAAAGAGCATAACGTGACGACATCTTTTTATAAACAGAATACAATATAACCATATGGCGGCACAATGACTTAAAGAATAATATATGTAGGTACGACAGACGTCACATGGCAGTGCACGGTGAACTAGACAATAGAACAGATTGGCAATATCGTATATGATGCGGCCTAAAACGAAGCCTTAGCAGATTGTTAGTTTTGTACAAACCTGAATTTAAATGAAACGTATCAAAATGCATTACCCTACTTTCACTAAGCACATTAAAAAAATATGTTTTTTTTAACTAAAATTCTTAACACAGTTTTTTTGACGTCGACGTCATCCGTCGATAATGTTCAATAAAGTGAACATTTAAGTTAAAATCATACATGATCTGATTTAAAATATAATAAACAAATTATCTAACTGCTAGTTTCAAATACATGGAAATCATTCTCATCCGCACATCTCGCATCCGCTCGTTCGTGAAAAGAACCAAAAGCCTACCATCTCGTGAATAATCGATCCCAGCAGTTAAATAATATCTGTTTTAATGAACGGCCCACATTTCAAAACATTTTCTGAATCAGAAAGTTCCCAGAAAATTCGTTATTGCATAGTTAATAATATCACCAATTTTTCCAGCAGTACTGTTTAATAAGCAATACCTTGTTTTGAGCATTCATCCCAGGTCATATTTGCCATATTTAGTCTTATAGCATGGTCGGTGACATTTCCTTTGATGAATGCAAAGCATTAAATCGTTTAATTTAGGATAACTAAAGGTGCGTGTCTATACCGTACTACAACTACCAGATAGAGGAATTTAGAGACCAGACGTCACTATGACGCCACAGTCTTACTAGGTACATCATGCTACAACAAAAATAGAGTCTGTCTAAGCTCGTTGATTATTTAAACCCCTCGACGGGCTACGCCCATTTCGGTGTTTAAATAAGCCAACTCGCTGAGACCAGACTTTATCTATTACTTAGACCAACATTAGCACCTTAAATAGCCCATGCCTACATCAGTGATACACCAAGGGTAAGCAAACATCTTAAAAACGAAGCCATGTTAGCTATGAACTAACTTTACATGCGTTTTCTAAAAACATATGCTTTAATGAATACTCTTTCAATTACGCACAACCATCGCTACTGTCACGGAGCTGCTCAGAAATAATTATTTGATAATTACTTTTTTTTGTGCAAATATTCTCCGCACCCAATGCAAATGTTTAATATCGTTTTGTAATGAACACTCCACTCCATGTGTTCTGTGATGCAACACCGTCATGTTGTTGCAACAAACATCTGAGTCAGACTGTTTACAGCTACATCAATGTTGTCAACAGTTTTGTACACGTTCGATGTCATTAATATTCACGTTGTTCTATGCTTCATTTGCTGTCGTTTTATTCCTTATATCATCATTTTATCATTCACTTTCAGGTCATACCTATTCCAAACAAATCTTTACCAATACCATGTAATGTCCAGTCTATGGTATGGTAACGCTATGTGTCCAGTTTATGTTTTGCTAGACTATGTTACTATCTATTATCGCAGAATAATTTTGACATTTTTTCTACGACATTTGACTCGCTATATCACAGACACACATTGTAATGTGACTGTCCAGTCGAAGCCAGGTTTCCTTGCGTCCCAGCGGAAGCCACCATTTTCAGTCATGCTTAGCATCAGCCTGTCTTCGTTGATGAATTCACACGTCGCCTGTGTCACCTGTTAGTAGACAAACATCTGAATGGAATTACAAGGACTACAATTGGATGTTGTGGTTTTGTAAACTGTATGATCCGGCAATGTGGTGTGGCCAGTGAAACTGTCAAAATGGTCCATGCCCCTAGTGGGTAACTGTAACTAAGACTGTATCAAACAATGCATGCAAAATTACTGTTAACTGTGGCAATTCTAGCTTCAATGTGAGAGTAGCAACATATGCTGTTACAAATGTACAAATACTTTACACCAAATTTCAGAAAGAAACTCATGCACTTCAAAAGCATCATTTGGTAGAAATAATAGGGGATTTCTTTATTTACACTGTCCTGTTTTAATGGGATGACAGTAGGGTAAGTATGAGGTTTGGTGCACCCTAGAACCGGTTTAAACCCCCAGTGGCCTACTTTGCCACTGACCGTTCCAAGGCGGTAGCCCTATTGTCAACCCTTTTGTGTTTGTGATGTCGTTTGCTTTTATTATTTCTTTTGCCTTCTTGTTTGTCTGTTTGCATGTTTGTTTCTGTGTTTTGTGGTTGGCTGTCCTCCTTGAATGCTACTTTCCCTGTCCGGTCTTTTTATATTTCTTTATAGTTATCATAATTATACAATACATACCATAAACAGTACAGACCACAGGTCAGCTGCTTCAAAAGGTGTGCAATGAATTAGACAGCCTATGGGATTTTTCCAACTTGTACCATTAGTT
Organism: Cyrtodaria siliqua; assembly: GCA_037043455.1. NCBI lineage: Eukaryota > Metazoa > Mollusca > Bivalvia > Adapedonta > Hiatellidae > Cyrtodaria > Cyrtodaria siliqua. Next base: position 71,514 of record JAWPHD010000512.1, read on the forward strand.
AAGACATTGTCAGCCAATGGAATGTGTCCATTTTGTAGAAATAGTTCAAATTTTGTCCGCCAATGAGATTTGTCCATTTTACTCAATTAGTTAAAACTTTGTAAGCCAATGGGATGTGTCAACTTTGTACAATTAGTTAAAATGTGTCAGCCATTTGTCAAGCAATGGGATGTGTTCATTTTGTACAATTAGTTCAAACCTTGTTAGCCAATGGGATGTGTTCATTTTGTACAATTAGTTCAAACCTTGTTAGCCAATGGGATGTGCTCATTTTGTATAATTAATTACAATTTGTCAGCGAATGGGCTTTGTCCATTTTGCACAATTAGTTAATGCTTTGTCAAACAATGGGATGTGTCCATTTTGTAAGACTTTGTCAGCCAATAGGATGTGTCTATTTTGTACAATTAGACTTTCGTAACCAATAATATGTATCCATTTTGTTCAATAGCCGTATTTTCCCTAAAAGTAACGCCTCCTCTAATAGAAACGCCTCCTCCCACCCACGCACACACATATCTTTTTTAAAAAAACAACAAAAAAATAATAATAAAAAATATTTTGTACCCAAAAATTTAAACAAAACTCATTTTTTATTATTAAATTGTATAGGAGTACCCTCCTTGCATTTTGCATAGCGCCTGGGCGCAATTATTAGGGTAATTACGCTAAAAGTACTTTGTTAGTAAACGAAATTCATCTGTTGTGTACAAGTAGACTTTCTTAACCAATGGCATTTGTCCATTTCGTTCAATTACATGTAGTTTGTTAGCAAATGGGATTTGTCTAATTTGCATAGTTAGACTTTCTCAGCCAGTGTGATTCGTCTATTTGTCATAGTTAGATTTTCTCAGCCAATGAATTTTTCCTCATTTTGCACCATTTTGTTCACATTAGAATGCTCTTCATCCTGAGAAAACAATCTACAGAAATAAAAAATAAAAACTAATTTTAGTGTAAAGAATAAGGAAAACCAATGGGAGTTAAGGTCTAATAGAATTTAACTAATTCGAAGCATAACATAGATTTAACGTATATTATTCATTAAGATCCCATTTTATAAATTCCATAACTTTTACCATCACATTCTTAAACTGTGTTATGAGATGGATGAGAACGTGTTTTATGTTGAAATGAAAGTATCATTAATATTGTGGAGTACCTGAAAAATTATAAATACGTACAAACAAGTGAGATACTGCCATGTCAGTTCTGAAGTTACTACCACTTCAGTTTCTGAAGAAACGATACCATACCATACCATTCAATACCATACCATACCATAACATACCGTACCATCTCATACCACGCACCGACCCACCACGCCCGCCCCGCCCCGCCCCGCCCCACCACACCACACCACACCACACCATACCACACCATACCATCTATCTCCGAGAAGCCAAATATGTCGACCAGTCAAACGCTGGTAGGCACATTAAATATTCATTGTAGCGGTATCAAGTGTGAAATTAAAAACAATACACGAATGTTATTAACATGTCAGACTATAACTTGAGCGCATTGCAGATATATATTGTTAATGTGTTTGGTATTGCGACAATGATCGCAATGGATATTTCTATCGTAACACCGGTTCCAACTTACGGCACATGCTCCAATGTTAACAATTCAGAACTCGTCCTTGTAAACTTGAAATCCGATCTAGTTTCAAAGGAATGAGTCAGTATTGTTTCTATATAGAATATCAATAATGACTGTGGTGTTAGCGATCGAATACGCATACTTTAACTCAATAAATAAACATTGAAACCCGTTAATTTGCGATTGTTGATAATTATGTGATTATCAGCATCTGATTAGTTTTTAAAGTCATGTGGCATTGCGCCATGTGACTGAAATTCTGAATATTGTCAGGAGATTTGCGAAGTAACGGTGAAATGGACTATTAAAACAGTTAAACTGAGGAATGGAAATGTTTGTTTATCCGCGAGCTTTGTCTTTTTCATGCATACATTGCAATATTGCCAAATGGTGTTTCGCATGAATAAGCTTATCCTGACAGAATGCGCTTTTTATCTGCACATGTGTAATATTGGAATATCTTTACCTGGTTTATAAAAACTTTCAAGATATTCTTATCCAGATAACTAGCACAAACAGTACTTGGAAGTAAATAATTAACAGTCAAGTAGTATTTAAACCATTGGCATATATACAAAAGACTGCACTTGCTTTTACAACAATCTTATCTCTGTACTAAAAGACATCGTAAGCCAGCATCAGCATATACAAAGTTACATCAGCAGAAGAATGTCTATTACGATCTCTGTACTAAAATACATCGAAAGCAAACAGCAGCATATGCAATGCTACATCAGAATCAGAATGTCTATTAAAACGACTGATAGATGTATGATACCACCATGTGGATGGAAAACAGAAATGCTACACAACAACAGTGAGAAATCAAATTATAAATTCCTTCTTGAAGTCAGAATGATTCACCATTGAAACTTTTAAAACTGTAAAGCATTTAACAAATGTAAAAGTAGTTAGGTCATGCACCATCTGTATATTCTCAACAGAAGAGCAAACACATATTTAGAAAAACATTATGTCCAACATTGTTCCCAACAAAATGCATAACCTGTCAGAGAGTATGGATCAGTCATTGGATTTTAGTAATGAGGGATTATATTTCATTAATAATACAATAATGTTTTGTTTCACACAGTTTTTATTGGTCTGATGTTTCTTTCTACCTCTCTCTTTAAATTAATGTATGTTGGTATGTTGAAAACGGATGAAAAATAGAAGAAAGCGCACATCTCTGTTTTACATCATAAACTGATTAATCACTTTGCAGTCATCAAATCTCAGATCAGCAATTAAAATAGTTCGGGCTTCGCCGAAAGGTTAGGTAAGGGCCCTGGGGATAACAGAGTAATAGACAATTGGATGTTGATATGTATCATCAATCAACGGTTTGGATGGCAAATATTAACTCACTAGAGGGTAATTAAACTGGAGAGACAAAGCAAAATCACAATACAGGTGACATTGAAAAAATAAAATGCATCAAACAGGTAACCTTGAACAATGAAATTAAAACAATCTGTTAGGTAACCTTGAACAATGAAATTAAGAGAATCTGTTAGGTAACCTTGAACAATGAAATTAAGAGAATATGTTAGGTAACCTTGAACAATGAAATTAAATCAATCTGTAAGGTAACCTTGAGTAATGATATTAAATCAGTCTTTTAGATAACCTTGAACAATAAAATTAAGTCAGTCTGTTAGGTAACCTTGAACAATGATATTAAGTCAGTCTGTTAGGTAACTTTGAACAATGAAATTAAGAGAATCTGTTAGGTAACCTTGAACAATGATATTAAGTCAGTCTTTTAGGTAACCTTGAACAAGGAAATTAAGAGAATCTGTTAGGTAACCTTGGACAATGATATTAAGTCAGTCTGTTAGGTAACCTTGAACAATGATAGTAAGTCAGTCTGTTAGGTAACCTTGAAAAATGAAATTAAGACAATATGTCAGGTAACTTTGAACAATGATATTAAATCAGTCTGTTAGGTAACATTGAACAATGAAATTAAGACAATCTGTTAGGTAACCTTGAACAATGAAATTAAGACAATCTGCTTACAAGTAAAATCTTTTAGGTTAAAGAAGTGTTACATTTCATGCAAATTTCAATCTCCCTGGTGTATTCATGAATCCACATAATCACATTTAATCACAAACAGCTTTGTTTTAGAATGCATGAACAGTTCATGGATTTATATTAATTAAATATTACTGCAATGATATACTCGTGAACAGTAATTAGTTTAACTTGCAGCTCATGAAATAAAGCAGCCATTAAATGTTCATGAACAGATCATGATGATTACTTCTCACGACAGTTCCATGAATCGTATAGACGGGTTCCAGTCTCAGTGAGTATATTTTATATCAGAAAACAAATAAATATAGACATTAAAATCGAAAGGAAAAGCAGCATTCAAGGACGACAGTCAACCACAAACACACACAAAAACAAAGAACAAATTTAAAGATGAATAAAAGGCCAAATAAGACATCACAAACACAAAAGGGTTGACAATAGGGCTACCGCCTTGTAACGGTCAGTGGCAAAAAACAGGTTCTAGGGTTCACCAAACCTCACACTAACCCTTAAGGAAACTCTTGATCAATGAATGTCATACAATCCCTGTGGGATGAAAAGATAACGGGGAGACTTTGTCGTGTTTTCCTTTTTATTTGTACTGTTCTGTAAAATATGTCCATTTTTTACGAACACTTTGATCATAGGGCTGCAATTCTCATTATTTTATGTTTTTGTGCAACATAAAACCGGGAAAATCGTTTGACCCTTTAAGCTGATACATTACCTAGTATCAACATTAACAAGTATTAGAATATCCGTTATCTAAACAACTTCATATAATTAACATCGACATGACTCAATGCGAAACGAGTGTATAGAAATATAGATATAAACCACACACAGACACAAACACACACAGAAACAAAGAACAAATTTAAAGATGAATAAAAGGCCAAATAATACATCACAAACACAAACACAAAAGGGTTGACAATAGGGCTACCGCCTTGGAAAGGTGAGTGACAAAAAAGGCCGGTGGGGTTTTAAATACGAGTGTATAGAAACACTATCAATAAAATGGTAAAGCATTTTCAAATAAATGTTCTATGTTAGCAAACTTCTTAAACAACACAACATAAATGATAATAACCTTAACATAATGACATTATAAAGAAATAACGAACAAAGGTTTTCAATTTTAAATGTTGTATTTTGAAAATGTCGTTTGGACAGACAGTTGATCATGCTGATTTTTTGTTGTTGTTGATTTATGTTTTATTTAATTTATTTTGCATTCCACCACATCCCCTCCCCTTAAACTAGCTCTTTACGTTTGCGACAGCTACATTTAATACAAAGTGCCATCTTCGGGATGGTTAAAATTCTGTACTATTGATTTTATGAATATTGAGTTCTGCTCACCCGGGGCTAGGGGGCGTGAACGGTAGCAAGCATATTTCACTACCGTGCATGAACAGTCTCAGTCAAACCGAGAATGCAATATTTCGTATTTATCGTGTTCGGCCGTTTCCAAAGGTCCAATATCATACTCTTGTAAAAACGTTAAATCCCCAAATTTGATACAGGGACAACTTAACCCCCTGTCATGTTTCTTGGTTGTTGTTTTCTCTATGCAGTGTGGCAGGCAGTACACTTAATTGCTGAATAAACATGTATGGTCCCATGCAGGTATTATGAACGCAAAGCAATTTAAATAGCCTATTCCACTCATTTTTCTTGTACCGAATTGTATTAAAATGTTCACAACTATTAAAACTGATTCATCAATTGCATACTATACGTCACATTAAACTACAAACTGCTCTCGTATTCTACATCTAACTATGTAGTCCCAGCCTGACCTCTCCCTCACCTGCTACTCCTTCATGTATTTCATATTATGTTGTAACTTGTGAAAAAAAGATTATGTTATGTTATGATTACATTATGCATGACAGCTGCGACACATAGCCTAACATATGTCCAATGGGATTCTCTAAGAACCGAAAACAGGGTTGGCTGGAGTATGAAATATAACCTTAATTTCGGCTTAAACAGTTTGCATATTGCAAAATTAAAACATTTAATGGGTAATTTCAAACAGGTTACCGCATTTTTCTGGAAAAAATGTTTTTAAACGTATTTTATTGTCGAAATATCCGTTATAAAATCCTGCTAATATTAGACCTTGCTAACCTAAAACTTAAACTTAAACTAAAACTTAAACATAAACGGAATCCGTAGTTCAATGAAATCTGGGGGACTTTCTCAAAGATAATTTTCAATTAAATGAATACGAAAATAGCCACAAGTGTTCATGCATGTATAATTTATATATTTCTATTCTCTTCTGTCTTATGAACTTCACATGTTTTAACAACATTTGGTAAAAATGCCTTGAGTGGCCCCAAATAGAACCTATAGATATATATTGTTTAATCTCCGCTTTAGCATGTTCGACACACACTAAAATTTTGAACCCGACGGTTAAGCTTCCTTTTCTGTAAATTCTCACGTCTATTTATCTGTTGTGCGGAATAAGAGGTCATGTTCCCTGGAGTATGCGGATATCAATCTTGTCCTCAAGCAAAGCACATTCATTAGGAAGCATTGAAAGTCGTCTACCACCAATCTTAACAATCAAGTTAAATTGCTGGGCATCATTCAGCTAATCCAGGAAGCCTGATTCCATGTGGCACACTATACCATTATAGTCTACAGCTATTTGCATGTGTAGTGCATGAACATGGCAATGCCCTGAGTTATTGTTGGGACTCCTTCGTTAAGTCTCATGGAACCGACATGGCATCGACAGCAAGAAAACGACCTCTCTTTTGCAAACCACTCCTCTGATACTGACCATACGATATAACGTCCAGTCTTTGCTGAACACTTGCGCATGTCAACATGAACTGGGGGCGTCCGTGGCCGAGTGGTTAGAGTCTCTGACTTGCAATCACTTGCCCCTCACCGCTGTAGGTTCGATCCCTCAGGGGCCTAGGAATCTTTATGTGAGGAAGCTATCCAGCTGGCTTGCGGAACGTCGGTGGTTCTACCCAGGTGCCCGCCCGTGCACGAAAATTGCCCGGAGGGGCACCTGGGGTCTTCCTCCACCAGTGGAAGCTGGAAAGTCGCCATATGACCTTAGCTGTTGGTGCGACTATAAAATCCAATTCAATTCAATTCAACATGAACTATTGCTGTTCTCACATTGAACAGAGTTGCCAACATTGCAAATGAAGTATAACACCTGATCGAAATCATAAAAGGAAAAACTGTTTATATTGGTCAGTGTGTTATCCCTGATATATCCCTGACAATAAAGAAATAATTAATAGTCTGAGGTGTTTCACCAGTTAGGGTTTTAATTATGTCAGATACTCTTAATGAACGTTGTACAATAAATACAACTGAACTTTGATCTCACGGGTTTTGCTGACACTAGTGGTGTATAAGAGGTTTTGATAATGTATAATGGCAGCGATTTACAATGACAATTAATATTAATATTTCTGTACATCTCAATATATACCTTGTATAGCATACTCGTATGGTTGCAATGTTGTTTTAATATACAAGCATACATACGTGATTAAAACGTCTCAACTTTGTTATGTATCAATGTTTACCTTGCAAAAAACTATCCGCAACTGATGTATTGACTCAGTTTTGCAGGCAATTGTGAAAACTTCTGACAAAGTGGAAACCTGTATCGGTGTAATTACCTTTTTCCGGCTACATAAATACGAGTAAAGTTATATGATGGGTATATTTGGATTTTACTTTCCCTGGACATATTGACAGTGTTTAATTGTTAAAACTGGTTGTGAAAACGATGCAGATTATCACAGTCGCAATACGATGACAGCAGGTCATTGACAAACTATGTCGCTGTCATGTTCAAGCGAATAAGGAAAATATTCAAATTCATATGGAGAATAGAAACACCTACTAGTATTTACTGCAGCTGTTTTGATAAAAAAGCATTACTTTATTTTTCATTGATTATGATAATACATACGTTACAAAAATCATGACAAAAAATGAGCGATGCACATAGTTTCTAATAAAATAATTCAACCTGGTTGTATAAAAATTTATGTTCTGATGTTTATTTCTACAAAACACTCACTGCTAAGATAAAATGTTATTACAATGAATATAGTTTTTTTTAGATAATAAAATTATGTTATATTGACTGAAATTCAAAGACTTAAAACAGTATGCGTTATCTCGAGAACTGGACTCCGTAATAATCAAAAAACATGTTTGGTACCCTGAATGTTTATGAAGACTTCAACGTGGTTCATTTATACTACATTATCAACAACAAATGTCAACCCTTTGTACTACTCCGTGTGGTTTGCCGGGCCAAACGTGTCACTGTTTATCCAGGCAGATGAGTAAATTTCCTCCAAATTCATTTTTCCAGAGAAACATGTAAAGTGTGCATCATAATTTGCTGCAACTCGGCAATAATTGTGCGGGTAAGAAGGTTCTAGACCTTCATATTATTTTTTCGATATAAACGGAGGACGTGTTTTGGATATGATCTTTCCTATTAGCGCCATATAACATTTTTGTGTTGGTGCGCCGTAAAATTCAATACAACAACCCTGTGTAATTAAACTGTGGAATAAGCACAATGCAAATGTTAGAGGACCAGCTCTACAATTTATAGACTGTCCCGAAAATCTCTAGTAGTTCTACTCAGCTCAAGTTACATGACAATCAGCTTGGTGGTAGGCATACTCAGCATGAGGTCAATTAAATGGCAATAAATCGCCTAACATGCCAGCTAATGAGCTAAAACTTTGTCCATGCAGAATTAAATGTAAGAAGTATATATCACTGCCTTATCTCTATTTGCAGATAGCATTTTGTTACACCAACTTATTTCTAATTCTTTAAATGTGCCTATCTGCTATCAAGCCTATCTGCTGTCAGATAATTTATGCCCTGTTGTGCGAAAATGGGTATTTTATTGCACTGCGGTCAGTTATTTACATGGATGAATTATAAATTCTCAATAAACAGGAAAATTTCGGGACAGTCTGTAAAATGTCTAAGCCAGACGCAATACAGACGAATTAACGGTTACCAGGAAGGCAGTAGGTGCGATAATTGAAATACAGTATGAGTTTCTCATACTTAAGAGGTTCAAGTGTCAATTAAGAGACACCATGGTGTTGCCGTGACCTTTCAGCGCATCTGTTATATTCCAGAACAACAAGATAGTGATGGTAAAACGTTTTGCATTTACATCAAGCTGATCTCTTTAAAAAGTGTTCTGTAAAATCGTATGTATTGTCTGTAACCATGTTGTGTCATCTAAGAGGAACATTTATATTCTCATTGTTCCGGTACATGAGAAATACATACGAATACGTTATCTTTCTAATATCAAATTAAAGAGAAAAAACATATGTAGCAGCCGTTTCACAAAGTAACGTGTTTCCTTTTTTCCTTGGAATTGTTAAGTAGATATTTTTTAAAATGCACCACCTTTTATGAATTTGCTGTTTAAAAATCTCGTTCGTGTCAGGTTCATCCAACTTCCGAATTGTCGACTTCCTGAACCCTTTGGGATTTCACTCTTCCAGATTTCTTTTGCTTTATATTCACTTTCAAGATTGTTATATCCATGTTCCCACCATTTCGTAAATTTAAGACGTATAGGACTGTACATGATCTGTGATTGAGCATGTGTCATTTGTTTACATAAATCAAAGAGGAATGTTTGCTTTCAAGTTGGGACTATCCGTGTGTTATTTGTCACATATCGATGTAGTTGTATGTTTTTGTTTCTTCGGCGAATACAAAGAGAAGTATCGCCAAAATGCCAGTAAACTTTATTGTCATATAAATGAAGCAGTATTAATAATGTAGAAACTTCAAAGGTTTGAAAAGAACACACAAACATGGAGAATCACTCGAAGTGAATTAGGTACGCTGATCTGTGCGGGGTTGTATGCGTCGATTCTACTTTTATATCTGTACTTTGTGTAGTTGTTTCTGTCTAGTCCGCTGCGGCAATCGAATGCTGGTGTTGACAAGCTGGTGCCTACAGTATCTAGAAGGCGGTTGTCCTACATTATATACTGGCAATTTGAGGCTCCCTCCGAAACGGTTTGTTCCAGATAGGCTTTACCTAATGTCCCGCAGATCCGCACTGTACCACAAACAAAGAGCAAAGTAACTATACAATGAAAAATGAAAAAGACAATACACACCAGAAAGAGTGGTGAAGACAAGGTTACCGACTTGACAATATGGCCCACCGGTTAGCTTAAATCGATTTTAAGTGTACACAACCTCGCTATTATTCTGTATTCTGCGCTCAAATTGACGAGAGAGTGTAAATAAAAGTACATCCCATCCAAACGAAATCTTTAACAACAAAGTCCACATCCAGAGAAATTAGGAAACGATATAAACATATTTAGAAACACTTCAAGATGTATGCGGAATTGTACTGAACAACCACAGCAGTTGCAGTCCAAGAGAAAAACAATCTAAGGTACGTCCAGAAAACTCGAGGGACAAAGGTTCATGTTGCAACCGCCCCTTTCAGGGTATCAGAAGGTGCAGTCATGGAGTCCCACGAGGTTCTCCAGTCATCGCACAAGACAAATGTGAAGCGTAGTGACTGACTGTAGAGGGGACAATCACCAAACATGAATTGCGCTGTAATACTAAAGGGTCATATCCATTTCTGACGAACTTCCTGATATTTGTTTGTAAAGTGGTCAGGAAATCCGTCAGAGCCCTTTAATTTCCGAAGTTTATAGATCACATCTCTATAGAATAACGGTTGTGACATTCCAAGTCGCAGAATGGTTTTTATGTTGGTGCTTTTCCAGCAGGTTTTCGTTGCGGCGATAGAACTTTGAGAAGAACTACGTAGCTTATGATAACGAAAATCTTGCTGAAGAAATGTACATATAATAACCTGATTTCGATAATTGAAATCCTTATCATCGTTACATGCCCTAGAAAAACGAATTAGCTGGGAGATATAAACCTCGTATGATGTAGCACGAGATACGTCCCCATCTAAATATGGGTAGTTAACGATGTCAAAGTTAAAGGAGCCCTTTTATACCTGTTGTTTCTTGTTTATATGTATTACTGAACACTATATAAACACATTGCAACTCATTTTTTGGTGATATATCGCTTTCCGTGCTTTTTATCGCCAGTTAAAAAATCACCTGTTGACCGATACAATATCCGTATTCGCCTCCGGTTTATTTCCGCTGATTTCCGGTGTGTGACGTCACACAAAGTACCGCGCCATATCTGGCAGATTGACAACACAGACAGGTTCTCAATATTTTATTGAGATAACTTAGATCATACTTTCTTGAAGTATTAAAGGCAACTGTCACTGAAAGTATGAAATACATAGGGATGAAATTGTTTATTGACTGCAGACTCATTTCTGAGAAAAGCTTGTTGCATCACAGAAGTTCAGGGATTTGCTCTCCTATAACATGAAGCCGTGGCTTTACGTTTTCTCTGACCTAAAAACATGTCTACGAACGGCAAGAGGATTTTTTTAATGAACTGTCCTCCGACGTGCATACGCGTTTGACTTTTTAATGTGTGGATTTTCCGTAGAGATTCTCTGCCCTAGACATAAACTGATACACTGATTTTTATAAATGTACAACTTACCTAAAATGATCATTTGTTATCCATTTCACACTAAAATGTTAATAATAAAAAAAAAATGATATGAAATACATTAGTTTAAATCTATTATCTAGGTACTATGCACTGTTTGAACGGCAAAATACAGGTGTCAGTGTAGTGACGTCTTACAAGAAACGTTTACACACGGTCTGAAATTGTCCACACGTTTTTTGGTCAAACGCAAGTCACATGGTGCATAATGTAAACGTCCTTTTGTAACAAACCCAGATGTCAAATAAATGAGACTGATTGCATACTTTCATAGTTTGTCTTTGTTGTTTGTGTTTATTAACATATCACTTATGCGCCTATCAACGTTTTACCCCACTGAGGTGGCGGCAGGCATACACAGTGGGAATTAGACAAATGTACACATTGATCGCATAATTGTCATTCGAAGGTCTAAGGGTAAGAGTTATATAAATATCACCATTCCATGTTCAGTCCAAGTTCTTCTCCAGAATACTCTATTTTTATCAATCGCGCTACAGGTATTGCTAATTCAAAGCATGTGTGTTACCTTTTTTCAGGCATTTTAATAAGACCTCACATATTTACCCCAATATTTTTTTTTTAAATTATTTATATAAAAAAAACTGGCCCAGTAAAATTATGTTCCGGTTTCTGACAAACCCCGTTTGGAAGGGCTGACCTCAAACATTGTATGCCAAATCTAATTTCTGTATCCTGTAATATATGATGATATCAACAAATACATGTTTGAAGTTTGTTTATCAGGTTACAAAATAATGAGTCGGGTTTTTTTTTCATGATTTTGGGAACATGACCCGTACCCCTGGAATTGGGAATTTTAACGCGATTTTTCATAAAATTGGGAATTTTAGCGCGATTTTTAATAAAATTCGGAAAAATATAAAGTAAAGCATTCCTTTCATAATTATATCTTTAATACTGTTTTTGTACACCAAGATAAACAGAAGCATTTATTTAAGCTTTTGAACCCCAATCATTGGATTGGCACTCTTAAAAAAAAAAGATATATATATATATATTTTTTTTAAATTGGGAATTATTTCCTCTTCATTGGGAAAAAAAGATATGTTTTGTCATTGGGAATATGACCGAATTTCGGCTATAAAAACAGCCAAAAAACCTGTGAGTGAAGAAAAAGATAATTCTCCTTATTTATCTACCCTATTTGTTTGAGCAGGTAATGAGCCACATATATAATTGTATTAGGTATTATAATATTATGTCTAATTATATTTAAAGGTTTATATTCCCACCGCCATTCAATTTTCTAATGTTATAACCTCTTTTTTGGTCTAGATATTTATAAATAAGAGCTTTATAAAGTTATATTGGCCTAATTATGCTTTGTTCCATACAGCACTGAATTCACTACCACTGATGGTGAAATACACATGGTAATACAACTGATGCCATATAAGCTGGGTAAAAGTGGCTAAGTACTGCGAAATACCATAAATCCATAAAACCCTTACTTGCCACTCAATCTTGAATATGCAGGGTCATAAAACTAACTGACTGTGTTACAGAAAGGTGATAACAGGATATGGCTAGGATCATAAAACCCTTCTTTCACTTGTTACGGAATACACAGTGTCATAAAATGACTTTGTTCTGGCTGTTTCAAACAATTTGGCCTAGAGGTTCATGTACTATAATTATTAAAAAAAATAATAGATTAACAGGACATTAGTGAAATTAGCAAGCAAAAATCTGATCATGAAAATCATGATCAGATCAGATAAGCATTTATTGAAAAAAAATAAAATAGATATAATAATTTTAATCAGCTTGAAAAAAAAGTACACTCTCAGAAACTGAAACATCGTAATTGTTGATTGTATCTGGGCATCTGTGTGACGTCATCGCCGAAGTTGGACTTCGTGTAAACTCGTAATATTCCGGATTTTTTCCCGTTGATTTCCGTAAAGGTGTGCCGAGTGATCTATGGAAACGTAATAATAACGTGTTTCGGCTGTGATTTTAACCGTGAGAAATATATCAATAGTTTTTATACAAATAGATCTATCAAATAAATATAAGTTATAAGGGTATTAAAGGGCTCCTTTAAAGTAATGTCTCTTATCATTGATTTTAGTATGTATGTAATACTTTGAAATCGAGAGATGAAGATCGAGGAATACTTCTATGGTATCCGAATTGTTGCTTTATGAAACGTGAGCCCGGGTGAATAAATATTAGTGACCATATGAGCAAAGAACGGATTATCAATACTGAGTCATCCAGATACCGAGATGTATTATTAAACGCATCAATAGTGTCCCTTTGTTGGCAGGTGACAAACTCAACATGAAATCTCTTTCATTACAGTATAAAAAACAATATTGTGGAAACGGTCCGGGGTATTTGCACAGGAGCCGATTTCATAAAAAAATCCTCATTTTTTACATAAATACTTACTTAAGTCACTAAGCAAAAGTTAGCTTAAAATGTGTTTCACCAACAGAAATCAGGTTTCTACTTTAAACATGTTTATATTCTACACTCAGTGTAAATAAATTACATCAGTTTTCATAGAACCAGTCACAAACATGATCACCCAGATGCTTGCAGAAGATCATAGCAACCAATTACCACAAACGCATGCTAACAGCTTCTTTTCTAATGTTCATTGTTGATAAACTAAAGCATTTTAACTGTGGTTTTACCTATTTAGTAATGTTGCAGATATATTTGTGTACATGATTTCGTTTTTGGAAATGAAATTCAGTCTATAGGACTTCCCATTGTAATTTTAGCAATCCTCGAAAAAGTCCCTAAAAAGGCAAACGAGTAACGAAAAAATTGATGCCAAATGATAGAAAAGAGATGATTTATGAATTCAAGTGGCATTACTCTTAAGTTTTAACAATGTTTTAAGTATATTTTGTCCAGGTTTTGCTGTTTACTTAGTGGTAAGTCACCTACTAACCTGACTTAGAAATATCAGTATTTTACTTATATATACGTTTTTACTAACTGAAATTGGTTTCCTTATTTAATAAAAACTTAAATTCAAACCTCTAAGTAGCTAAGTATATTGTTAAGTAGGTTGGTGAAATCGGAGCCAGGTCAACTTATGAGAACGTTTTCAAAAGTACTTTAAGTCAGCATTTACGCTATAGCACATCGCACATTGCAATCAGACTGACAGAACCCAACTCTACATTGCTGACTTGAGAAGGGGTTTACTCACTCTGGATAGACACGATCAGAAGGTGTCTAACTCTCTGATTCATAACTGGTCAACCCAATAGCAATATGTGTGGGCTACCAACCTAACTTGTCGTCTGCAACTGTGGGTTTAAAAATGTCCTACAACTTAAACCTGATGACAGTAATCCAATAGTCTGACGACAGCAAGTATGCCATATTCGAAACAATTATAAAGTTGATATAAAAATCAAACAAGGACGACAGTCCACCACAAATACACACATAACCAAAGAACGAATTTGAAGATGAATATAAAAGGCAAGATAAGACCGCCTTGGAAGTGTCAGTGGCAAAAAAAGCCGCTGGGGTGTAAACCAGGTTCAATGAATGTGATACAATCCCTGTGGGATGAAAAGATAACACTATTGATAAACATGAGAAAAATGGCCCTATAGAAAGTTCAGCACCCAAACACAATGACATCTTAGATCCGCTCTGTATCAGAAACAAAGAGCAGATTAACTATGCAATGAAAAAGACTATATATAACCGAACGAGTGTTGAAGACAGGGTTATCGTCTTGGAACAGTTAGATTAAATCGATTTTAAGTGTACTCAACCTCGTTATTATTCTGTCTTCAGCGCTCAAATTGACAAGACAGTGTAAATAAAAGTACATTTCACCAAAAGCAAATCTCTAACAATAAAGTCCACTTACAGAACAATTAGGAAACGATACACGTACATATTATTGTAAAAAAAAAAACATCATCAAAAATAATACCAACGTCTTTACCTTGGAATACCGTTGCTATAAAGTATCAAACTTTATATATGTAAACTTTATTAATACAAAAGACCAAATGGCCTATCAGTATACAATACAAAACACATCATATTTATAATTTAACAGTCAATGTCTTGCTGGCATCACTTTTACCAGTATATAATATTCATTATTGTCCATCTGATGAATACACGTTTGTTATTTTATAATCCAATCTATAGATAGTTTATTAATATAAAAAGTCTTAGGCCGATCAGTATACATCTACTAACTTGATTAAAGAAATGATAACAATAAATATAGTAATATATGTCCCAATGCATTATAACTATTCAAAACTATTTAACCTCATGAAATATATATACTAGTTGTAATATAATAGTGAAACAAAGTTATTCAATTGATCCGTTACAGAGAGGAAACACGATAAATAATTAATTCCCTAGGGGTCACCAAGCGCAATCTTTATGACTTTTAAGTCAAATACTGCTTACGCGGTGCTATGAGGCATGCGAGGTGTTGTACCTTATATTGCACGAACAGACATAATAAAACCGAGTATAATACATTTCTCTCTTGTGTGTGTTTGTTACGTCTAAGGGATGCACTTTTCAGTATTTATTGACATTCGCAATAGCGTTTGTTTAGTGCTGTCTGGCGGCTGTGAAAGGTTGCTCAGTAGTATCATCAATTACTGGTCCTTTGGATCATCAATCCCAACCTTAGTGACTTTATAATAGGATACCAATTAAGCCGGTGCTAGAAGGCGTGATAGGTCTTGCATCTGATATTAACTCTCATGAACAGACCCTGCTACTTTTCTTTCCTTATTTGTGTTTGTTGCTTCCAAGGGATCCCTTTTTCAGTATTTATTAAGAACTGTTAATAGTCTTTTCTCTCTATCACTGTTTTTTCTCATTAAATTCACAAATAATTCAAGATCCTGCAAATAAACTTGCATTATATAAGTTATACAGTAATACAGTTAAAGTATAATTCAGGTTCATTGTTTTCTTTAATAAGCTGCCTTCAATGATAAATAAAGCATTTTCAATAGAAGGACAGATTTCTTATGAGAAATGACGTTCATACATTCTCTAAATGAAATTGGTAAACAATAAAACCTGCTCATCAAACAAGAATTCAACGAGACATTTATCAGTTTTTTTTCTCCGCGAGTTTTGATAATTGTCTAAAACAGCCTGCTAATCTAAGTATGTTTGATTTCTAAACCTTTGTTGTCGACACGAGAACTGGGTAGTGCTGCGTTAACATATTCAATAAACGGGACCTTGCAACTATGTATTTTTAATTAGAATAAGAGAAGGGCAGGTTCCCGGATTCCTATGTATCCTTCCCCTCTCTCTGGAGCGGCTCTAAATAACCTATACTGTGTTGATGAGCCGTTAAACAACATTCAATTCAATTAGATTAGACAGTAGAGTAAGTGTGAGGTTTGGTGCACCCTAGAACCGGTTTAAACCCCCAGTGGCCTTTGTTGCCATTGACCGTTCCAAGGCGGTAGCCCTATTGTCAACCCTTTTGTGTTTGTGATGTCGTTTGCATTTTTATTACTTTTGCCTTTGCGTGTTTGTTTTTGTGTTTTGTGGTTGACTGTCGTCCTTGAATGCTGCTTTCCCTGTCCGATATATTTTATCTTTCTTTAGAGATTTATTTCGGTTTCTTATTCGTCGGAAATGTATATTTCATCATCAAATTAAATTACTGTTTAGAGAAGAAACCACATTATGTTCGTTCTGTGTATTTATTTTGCAAAAAATATCCTGGTTTACAAATCATTAACACACTATTCACCTGTGTCATTGAAGAATACAAATTAATTAAAACTCTTGGAATTGATTTTATTGCATGAATGTTTCTGAAAGATCCACACGCTATTGTCATCTTGAATTATTCATTTTTAAATTAGTTTCTAGCATCATTACTGTTTTTATTATCTAGTGAACGTTGATTATCATCAAAAACCTTATATAAGGGTTCATGGCGCAATGATGAGCTTCCAACTCCTTCAGTGAGGTCTGATGACGGGCCGAACACGTGTCCCGGGGGTTGTCGCTTATACGAACACCTGACGATGTTGTCCAGGTACGGAGACCGTCTCCACCCGCTCATTACGCTATACATTGAATCACCTAGAGGGCCTACACACACAAAATGATTAACTCCATTCCTGTAGGCTTAGGCTGTAACGATACATACTTTTAGACGTCGGTTCAATAACACGACAACTATATCTAATAAAATTAACTGCATATGCTAGTTGTATCAAGTTAATGTTTGAGCTGACCGGATCGATTTAACAACATTCAGGAACAAAATGGCGACGCCCATTGAATACAAATGTACAATAAAATGTCATAAAATAGATATACTGACCACATATTGCCTGTGGATCTCAACCTTTCCAAACGATTACTCCAAGCAGAGCAACTTTCATTTTCCGCGGCCATTATTCGAAAACAATGCATTTTATCACCCAATGTCCCGCCCAAACAATCATTTCCCACGTTCATTCCGTGACACAAGTGGCAAAAGAAGCAATTTTCATATCTACACGAAAAGAGCCTTGAACAATTTTGCCCTTAAGAGAGATAAATTGTAAAATACCTATAATTTTACATGCATAAACGCACATATACACTTATTGAACGGCCCTGCATTAGCTCTGCCAACAACGTTATGAAAATGCTCGCTTTCCCATGGTACATGATATATCATGCATATGGTGAATATGTTTCAACTGGACAATGGATTAGTATGTAATTCACAAAGGTCGTCAAGTGCTTACAAGAGCTATATACGACCAATACGCTCTACCCAAGATAATTTATGACAGGCTTGACCCCTGCTTCCTAATCGGACGTTATTGTTCCGCTAATGCCATCTGCATATAAGAAATAGATATAGATTTATCAGTTTGTCAAGGGAAAACGATTTACATGTTCCCCTTGCAATGAAGGGTGAATATTATGTTAGTGCCTTTTACTGTAATGAGCGTCAACCCTTTTGTGTTTGTGATGTCTTATTTGGCATTTTATTCATCTTTAAAGTTGTTCTTTGTTTCTGTGTGTATTTGTGGTTGACTGTCGTCCTTGAATGCTACTTTTCCTGCTCGAATTTTATATCTACTTTTATTAGGCGAGGCTTAGAATGGCAAGGCTGTGTCGAGCCATTCTTCGTTTTCATGCCGAGCCTAATAAACTTGATAGTAAAAGGCACTGACATAATATTATATTTATCATGTAGATTATCCAAATGTTCTGTATGATTTACTGTTATTACCTATTTTTTAGTATATTACGCTTGTCGAGGATGCCGCCATGTTATTTTCTTGTTTTATAACGTCGGATAACGTTACCTGACGTCAGCTAACGTTACGTACAATGAACACCAAAGGATTCCGCATTGGTTTTGCTTTATTAGTCAGTGCATAATAAAGCAACATTTATTAGGTCACCCGTTTACAGATACATTTTTAAGTTTGACCCAATTGCTAATTCCATATAGCGTATATAGTGACCAGTACCCCTCGTGTATGGACATAGTCATTTGTGATTTCCATTTTCTGTATACGCTTTGGAATCAATATGAAACATGTTTTCTTCTAATAAAATTCCAAGAAAGTTTTTAATAAATGTATGAGTTTGTTATAATGTGCGTAAAGGTAATTTATATCTCACTAGGGAAAACGCGAAAAATCGGGAGGTGTTTCATGAAAGTAATGTATTACTGAAAGAGCGTGACGTCATAGCCTCTTTATATTTTTGTTGCTGATGCGTGTGACCATTTTGATTGACATGTTCAAAGAGAGATGTTGACATATTGGGTTTTCGCATATATACAACTAGTCGTTAGTAGTACATGTGTTTTAATTTGCATCAAATGTACAATGTCTTTTGCCGGACGTGTCAAGTTGAAGATAGGCTAGCAGACATTTGCAAATGAGTTGATGAATTGTTTGTAATTGTTTGTGCGATTGCAGAGCGTGACCTACTAAAAACAAGTTTACTGTGCGTGTTGGCAAAACTGATTTGTTGTACAATCTGCATGGTTAGAAATGAGACGGCAGTATGTTTACCAACATTACACTGACGTTTCTGTTTTGTGTTGTTTGTACTTGGTGAGCTGTAGTAGGTATTAAAGTAAAACCTGGAAGGTGTAATTTTCCCGCCATATTTTGTGTTGCGCAGTTACATTTTTTTTTCAGCGATTGAACGCAGTGTGTCGTCGTAGTAAAACGCATGTATTGTTACAAGTTATATGCGAAACTTTATCAATTTACTATGTTTTAAAGTCTAGTTTATGTGCCTATGCGATGAAACTAGATGCAGAACTTTATTATTATGTTTGATATCAGCTGATAGTGTGACGCTATGTTTATTTAGAGAAACAATGGATGTGGCCTCCTGAAAGTTACATACAAAAATTACATAGATTCTAAATTTAAACATACGTTCTGTCTGATTTCTGCTTCTAATCAATGTAAAACTATATTTTTGGAGTACTGTGGTTGTTTTGGTGGGAAACTGGATTATCAGTATCAAGCTAACGGAATACTGGTTGACTGATTTTTAGCCCTATTAAAGTAACGCAAGTGCTAAATTTCACTATAAAACCATTTTTGCAAACTATAATCATGTGTTGAGGTTACAAAATAATGCATGTGTTGAGGTTACAAAATAATGCATAGGTGCTAATGAAGTTCTTGCCGGAATTTAAAGAACCTTGGTGGGAACGATCAGTACCAAGCCTAGTTCAATAATATTTAAACCGTCGGGATGATAACCATCAATTTTCAACGTTTTTTATGCTGTTCTTTTAATTTTTTTATTTGCACTTTATCCCGATGTTAAATCGCTAATCTAACTTTCTCGTTAGCAAATTCCATCCTGATATTTGGTCGGAACCAAAATCATTATTTTGTAGTTTCCCATTCATTTTTTGGCAAATAATGTATATATAATGAAAGATGACCATAAAAGTCACTGAAAGGTTACCTACTTGTGATTAAAATAATCCAATTACTGTTTTAAATCTGTATTTAAACTTGTCCCCCATACACTGACAATGTAATGTGCATTTAAACAGGCGGCCTAACGGGTTGTGTTGAATGTACGGAATGTAAAGCGAACTAAATAAATTAATAATATTCCTACTTGTTTTCGTACTAGAAAATAATCATTAAAATCTGTTTCGTCTAAAACATATTTCTACTTTTTTTTTACAAACCCACAACAACATGGATGCAGAATCAATGTATTTGTGAAGGCGGTTTGTATTATGAACGACAGCGATGCTTAATTTGTGATTATCGCACACAAGAAACAAGTACAGAGCTTTTTTACCTTATATATTAAAGGCCTATAAAAGGCCTCTTCGGCCTATAAAAGGCCTCTTCACAATTCAAAATTTGACTTTTTTCCCCCAATTTTGGCAGAAATCTTTCCCAATCAGAAGGCGGCATTCTCTCAGAATTTGAGAAACATCATGAATAATGCAATGTTTTTTGTCTGTTTAGTCATTCTGAAACAAGCAAGTTAGTAATTACAATATATAATGGAATAAAATATAAATAAAGCATAGCATTGCCATATTTACTGAATTTATGAATTCTTACATTTCTTTCCAAAATGAGAAAAGCGCGTTATTTTCCCCCCAAAATGGACAGGCTTGGGCCTCTTCCCAATTTGGTGGAAAAAAGCCCTGAAGGTGGATGCCAGTTTAATGCTTATTTTATCATTTAGCAACAACGAAAAATACGAAGTACTTCTGCATTACATTTCCGAATCAGCTAACGGGAATTTTAACTTAAACCCATAAACGTCACAGATATTGAATAATTAAAAAAAGAGAAAAAACAACAAAAAAAAACAATATTGATAAAAATTAAATGTATCCATGACAGATTTAAATATTCTGTCAGAGCTGCAGATAAGCTTTTTGATCAACTGGGTATTTACCCACTCATTTTTATTTAATTGGGTATTTTAGGATTTTAAACTGGGTAAACCATTTTCTACTATAATCAGTCATGAACACCACGAATTCCATTCTCGTTTTGTTTATTGCGTCACCAATGTTCTGGTGTTTGTTTACAGTCGATCTTATCAACAATCGACATAAACTTGATAACCAGTCACATTTAGCCAATCTCAAAGGCTCGCTTATTTGAGAATTGGCGGGTAACGGCGATGCATTCAGTTTGATATTGGCTGTCTTTACGGTAACAAATAAAATATGAAACGCTGAAAAAAAATGGTTAATTTGCGTATTTAGCGATTTAATTCCTTTATTGGTACTCATGCTTCTGAATTTAATTGTATATTTAGGGAGTTTTAATTGGGAATTTACGCAAATACGCTGCTTATCTGTAGCTCTGTAAATCTGTGACATTTTATGTCATAGAAATATACCAAGAAATATAAAAAGATCGGACAGGGAAAGTAGCATAAAAGGAGGACAGTCAACCACAAAATACAGAAACAAACATGCAAACAGACAAACAAGAAGGCAAAAGTAATAATAAAAGTAAACGACATCACAAACACAAAAGGGTTGACAATAGGGCTACCGCCTTAAAACGGTCAGTGACAAAGTAGGCCACTGGGGGTTTAAACCGGTTCTAGGGTGCAACAAAACCTCACACTTACCCTACTGTCATCCCATTAAAACAGGACAGTGAAATAAAGAAATCCCCGCCATGATGTAATCTCTAACCAACAAGGCAGCATCAATAGGCAATATAAGTAACACACAAATATACTCGTGCAAATATAATAAAAAAAACAATAGCCTAGAAAGCCACCATGAAGGTACTCAATGACTTGGCAGAAGCCAGAGCAATAAGAGAATAAACCATTAAGGGCACGACAAGAAAGATCATAGACAAACATCACCGCCCCAATGGGCTTTCAGTAGGCGTCATCATAGGGTCCACAGCCTGTTCGGTCATCGAACAATTAAAGAGGAAAGCATAGTGGTGAACTGTAAAAGGGTAATTACAATATATAATGGAATAACATATAAATAAAGCATAGTATTGCCATATTTACTGAATTTATGAATTCTTACATTTTTTTCCAAAATGAGAAAAACGCATTATTTTTTAACGTGTAGTTGCGCATGTCATTGTTGTGTTCATTGTTGTTGTGTACCAGGCATGCAGTACGTTGCAAAATGATAGGGTCATAACCTCTTTTGATAAACTTTTTAACAAGTTAAACAAAGATAGTATGAAAGTGATCATGACCAAGATTCTTACGAAGTTTATAAATCACATCACCATAGAAGTCAGGTTGTGATAGTCCTTGTCGCAGAAGAGTCCTTAAATTACTTTTATATTTGGAAAGAAGACCAGGGTTACGATAATAAAACTTTGCAAATGTTTTACGAAGTTTAAGGTAACTGTAACCCTGATTGAGTAGCTTTTTAGTTATACAAAGGTTACAAATATTAAAGTCCTCAACTCGAGTACAAGCACTTGAAAAACGAATAAGTTGAGACACATACACCCCATATGAAGTTGCTCGGGGAACATCCCCATCCAAGTGGGGGTTATTAACAATGTCAAAATTAAAATCATCTCTCTTGTCATAGATTTTGCTAATAATTTCACCATTTTCAATCGAGAGATCTAAATCAAGAAAAGAAGCGTTATTATCAGATATATTTGCTTTATTAAACTGAAGTTCTTTAGGATAAATATTATCAACCATAGTTGGAAAGAAAGGGTTGTCAATTTTCAGTATGATATCCAGATACCGAGAGGTGTCATTAAAAGCTTCAATAACATCTGTCTGGGTACAATGTATCTGGTGAAATACTCAACATGAAATCTCTTTCATAGCAAAATAAAAACAAATCTGCGACAAGTGGTGCACAGTTCGTACCCATAGGGATACCAACAATTTGTCTATAAACGGTGGTACCATACCTCACGAAATTATTATCTAAGCCTAGTTGAACTGCCATTGTCGTGTACTGGTTAATGATATTGAGTTTTTTAAAGTTTTAATGCACAAACTTTGTCACATTTCTATTCTCTTGATACAATGGCAGGGTTGATTAGTGCCATGTGTAGTTGCGCATGTCATTGTTGTGTTCCAGTTGAATGACTTTTGGCGGTGTTATGCCCAATTAAAGGACATAATACCATGGTTCCCAAACTACCGGGAAATTGGGAAAAAAATCGGGAATTTGAAAACAGTAACTCCCGGCCATGAAAACCCCTTGAATTTTACCAAAATCAGTAAAAAACGGGATTTATTTGAGAAAAAAAAAGTGTTATGTAGCCTCTCAAAGTCTGAAATCCCAGTATTTATAAAAATCAAGGTGTACGTCAATTGATATTCGGTACTTTATGTAAGCCAATAAAAATTAACCATTGGTATTGGTGAACAATCATAAACATATGTTAATGCTCTGATCAATGAAATGTGAACCCCAAATTGTACTTTCGTTTTCGATCGCTGTCATACAAATTCGTTACCTCACCGGTTGACTAATAAAATATGTTGACGATTTTAGCCAAGTATTTACGATTAAAACTCGCAATTTTCCGTCTAATCATTTGAATCGATAAAGCATGTCGTCTGAAAACAAGTCAAATGT
Organism: Cyrtodaria siliqua; assembly: GCA_037043455.1. NCBI lineage: Eukaryota > Metazoa > Mollusca > Bivalvia > Adapedonta > Hiatellidae > Cyrtodaria > Cyrtodaria siliqua. Next base: position 95,368 of record JAWPHD010000512.1, read on the forward strand.
CAACATTAAATTTCCTTCATAGGAGAGAGAACGGCCTAAAAAGAGCGGGTTAAGGTCGATACTTGTCAAAAACAATAAACTAACATCTTGTGTGGTGTCACATTTTAGTACTGCGAACAATTTAACGTTTTTGTCTTTGAAAAATTGCAAAATTGCAACACCGGTGTAGGACAAACAAATAAATTGACCTTGTAAACAGTGGAAAAACCTGGAAAAGACGTTGAATTTTGTTCTGAAATGTGGGAACCCTGTTATACACTAACTTTGTACAGACTAGTTCTCCTGGTACCCCGGCTGGAATTCTGCAACTAGTGGCCTATATCATTGCCATATGCCGGTAGAATGAATTTTGAAAATGTGTTATGGTCCCCTGCACATGTAGCCAGTAGAGCGTCCAAAGACTCTCTTTCACCTCTTGTTCTTATAGTATATGTAGGTTTGTAAATAAACAACAACATGTTTGACATGTATACTTCCGCCTCACTGTTAAAATATCTTCACAGTTTGGATGCTTTCTATTTCAGTGTTACGGTAGTTCGCTTTGATGCAGTGTTCCAGGTTTCTTGATTTCCCTGGAGTGTGTTAGATTGTTTAGCAGTTAAGAATTAACCAGGTTAGTACTTCAATTGGTGCTTTGGTTCGTATCTTTACTGCGATGGGTTCGCGTTTATAGACAAAGGTCTTCATGGCTTTATATGACACTGAAGTTTTTACACCTGCATTGCTCAAAGGTCGAGTTATGTCGATTGGGAAGCGTTTATCCTCCGTTTCACCTGTTTATGACGTTGCTGACATGGTATAATGTAATATGGCATTTCGTGTATGGTGGTTTAGAGGTCAGACACATTGGCATCTGGCAAGCATCTGGCACTCTGCTCTATTTTGCAAAATATGTATTTCATAATTGTGCAGTTATAAGGCATTGCATTTGCGAAGTTATTTCCATGTTGTTTTTTTTGTATTTTTCTTTACATGGTGTTGACATCTGTATTTCCAGTTACAGGGTATTCTGCCTTATTGTGTATCCTGCGTGAAGAGTTCAGAGACAGCAGTAGTGAAAGAGAGTGTCTTGCGACAGATGTTCACTGATGGCAGCAGTGAATGAAATAGCTTGGTCAGGTTAGTATTCCATACCTTGGTATTTTGTGATGAACCATTTTAAGTTTCAGTTGTTCCCACATATGCTTTTACTTGCAAATGGCAGACACGGAAGCTAGTTTGTAGCAACAACTTCTAGAAGACTATAAATGCTAAATTGATGTAGGACTCTTTCTACAATAATTAGCACCATGTTGATACTTGTCAGAAATTCTATTGATTCACCATTAAATAGTGCTGCCTGGAGCCATCTTCGTTTACATACAGTTATATTGTGAAAAACATGTAGCGACTACTCTGAAACTACATATGTATACAGATTTGCATGATTTTTAAACCTATCGGCAACCTTTTCCATTTTTGTGCCAGATGCAAACAAAACTGTGCCAAATTTGAAATCTTTGCACTATTTGGCTCTTACCAACTACGTGAGGCTTCAGCCATTTCACACTAACAGTATTTTATCCTCGCTTGCTATATTTCTCTTGCAAGGGTTTGTTTGTGAGGCATTGTCCACTGTCGTGTTTGCTAGTGTAACTTTGCACACCGATGGCATAGGCATTTGATAACTCTTTAGTTAGAATGGTTAAAACGATATTAACCGGCATACTTGTACATTCAAATATGTAAAAGTACATTGTAACATATCAGTTTCAATACGTCCTTCATACCACTAAATTTGTAAGCACAAAATGTTATAAAATCTACATCTTTTACAACAGGCTTTATACTACATGACTAAGTGTTCCTTTGACAATGCATATATTGCTTAATTGATATATATATAATATCATATATTACACCATTTGCATTAATTGTCTTAACATTTAACGACATTGCATACTTTTTCGGTGCCCATACTTTTTAGTCCCCCACCGGTCCCGGGGGTGACTATAGGTTTGCTGTCCGTCCTTCCGTCCGTCCTTCTGAATGCTTGTCCGGCTCATAGAGATACCAAACTTGGTTTGTGGATACATCTTGAGATAGCGGTGTGTCACGTACCAAAATAAGGTCACTGTGACCTTGACCTGTGACCTCTGTCATAGAAACTGCTTGCTCGGACCGTATTTTCAATACTATAACACTTAGAGATACCAAACTTGGTATGTGGATACATCTTGGGATAGCGGTTTGTCGCGTACCAAAATATGGTCATTATGACCTTGACCTGTGACCTCTGTCAGAAAATGCATAGAAAATGCTTGTCCGCAACGTATTTTCGATACTATAACACTTAGAGATACCAAACTTGGTATGTGGATACATCTTGAGATAGCAGTGTGAGGCGTACCAAAATAAGGTCACTGTGACATTGACCTTGACCTGTGACCTCTGTCATAGAAAATGCTTGTCCGGACCGTATTTTCAATACTATAACACTTAGAGAGATAAAACTTGATATATGGATACATCTTGGGATAGCGGTGAGTCGCGTACCAAAATAAGGTAATTGTGACCTTGACCTGTGAACTCTGTCATAGAAAATGCTTGGCCGGACCATATTTTCAATACTATAACACTAAGAGATATCAAACTTGGTATGTGGATACATCTTGAGATAGCGGTGTATCGCGTACCACAATAAGGTCACTGTGACCTCTGTCATTCCCAAACTTTGTGAGAAGCATCAGTATGAAGTGGAACTGCGCATATACATGAAGTCGTGGGGTATGCGTTTGCAGGGGTATTAATATTCTTCAGTGATAGTTTTAATGATCAGTGATCTACATCTTTCAGTGATCTACATCTTTATTAATTTCGCTTACTTTTGTACACTGTTTTTGTGATGTCTGGGCAATCTTTGTAGTGTAAGGAAACACGCTTTTCTTTCGAGAAAAGAGATTAAAATTCAAGTCTTGGCAGAGACCTGACACACTGAGTTTACATACAATTATTTTTTTTCACATCCGTAGTGTTGTTTTTGTACAGCATGAACTTAAAAATATGAACATTTGATAGTCATTCATCATATTATTACCATATGTAAATTGTAATTATCCATACATATTCAGAGTGTGTTTTTATATAATTGTGCATTAAAACATTATTTATAGTCAAAACAATACATATACCCGGAATACATATTGTTACGATTTTAGATAATCTTTTATTACCTCACATGTTTATAAATGTATATGGTTTAATTAGTAGTTTAGTTTGATCACATATATATAACCACATACTTATCTGACATTTAATCCCTTGTAGGGGCTGTAAAGCATATATTTTAGTGAAGGTAGATAATGTAGGTATTTGGATTGTCCTGCTAGATTAGCATTAAGTTATGAATGGCTGTTCACGCAGCAAGTTTGATGTCATCTGGTGCGTTTGCTTGGGTGTGCGACCTACTTGCTGGCTAGCTGATGTCATTTGGTGTATTGGCTGATGTTGTGCGACCTACTTGCTGGCTGTCCATGCAGCAAGCTCATGTCATTTAAGTGTTACGATGATGGGTGTGCGACCTACTTGCTGGCTGTTGAAAGCGGTCATTTAGTTCATTGGTTGGCTTAGCTGGCTTATGTAAGAGTATATAAAGGGCTAATATTCTTCAGTTCGGGGTTCTTGGTCAGCATTTTCAGTCAGGATTATTGAAGTACATTTCTTTAGAATGAGCAGAGTTAGAGAGAGAGAGAGAGACTTTTAAAGTGTAACTATAAGAGATTTTAGCAATTATTCTTACTTAAAAGAACTTTGATATTTGGATTATTTTCTCTGACATATTATTTGTAACAGTGCTTGATAAACTATTAGAAACGTTTAATAAAAGTCATCAACTTTGTGAAAGACTTATTTATATTTACTACGTCCTTATACATCATCTACAAGGAACATTTATTTGTGTGGAAATAATATTTAAGTATTATTCCTAACAATACGAACTTGTTTCGTAATTTTGTAACACTGGTGGCAGCGTCGGGATTTCAGACTTAAACACATCTTTGAGGATAATTTGTTATTATTTGAATTTGTTTTCATAAGAATGGCAGGAAAAGGTGAATTAGACGATTTACAGAAAACTCTGTTCCAACTTGTAGAAGAACATGAGAACTTATTGCAACACTTGAACATTCAAATAGATAATTTGTCGGTCACATTGAAGGACTATGTTTCAAACATAGAGAAAACAATTAACGATATAATAAGTGAACATTAAAGGCAGCTTTAACTGGAGATGAAAGTGAAGTGTTAACATTTGAGTAAACACAGAAAATCATGGGACCAAAAAGAAACATGGACAAAAATATGGACTTAGAAATTATTTCCAGGGAATGTGAAATGAATGAATTAAGAAGTGATTTACAATTTTCAAAAGATGAACTTCAGAACTTGAGATTAGAAATCATCAAACTGCGGAATGAAAGGGCTGATCATGAAACGGATATTAGAAACGCACAAAGTGAAAAACACAATTTAGAAATACTTGTGCAAGATAAAATGCTGGAATTTGCCCTTGAGAGAGAATTAATGGTGTTAATGACAAGTGACAGCATTATAATTGAGAAATGAACTGCAAAATATGAGAAGAAATATTGATGTTGACCGTTCCGCCAATATGAACAATCCAAGAGTATTACAACCTGAAATAAGAAATGATCATGTAGGAGCGTTTGCTAACATAGGGACACATATTCAGTCACCTATTCAATCACCAGTACGTCATGCTCCACCTCCAGCTGGCATTCATCAAGATCAACATGTACTTCATCATTATTCTGTGCCGCTTTCTCAACCTGTGTTGTACGATGGGAAATCGTCCTATGTCTCATTCATAACACAGTTTAAAATGCTGGCAGCGACATGCAGATGGGACAAAAAGACGAAAGTGTTTCGATTTATTAACAGCCTAAGAGACGAGGCAGCAGATTTTGTTTTTGGGCAAGTAAATCTAGACCTGCAGCAATCTTTCTATGCTCTTGAGCAAGTATTGGAGACAAGATTTAAGGAGAGGCGTTCAACAGGAAGTTACCTTGCGGAGTTGGAAAATTTAAAACTGAATTCACGAGAAAAGGTAGTGGAGTATGTGTCGGACATTAAACGGCTTGTAAGGAGAGGGTATCCTACAGCAGATGACATCACAATAAGTACCATTTGTATGCGACACTTCATTAAAGGCATTGGAGACCAACAAATGGCACTGGCTGTAGGAATGAAGGACCCGCAGTCAATTGAGGAGGCACGGGAGGTTGTAGAGACATATTTCAGCCTAAAAGAAGAATCACGTGGACCAGCAAAAGTAAGAATGGTTACAAGAGCTGATCCACACTACGTCACAGTTCAACAATTTTCAAGTTTCAAGAAAGAATTGAATGAAAATTTGTATAAAAGGTTCGAAGAAGTTCTCTCTTTGATTAAACAGGAATCAAAATCAGATCAGCGTCAAAATGTTCGCAAAAATGTTGGCAAAAATGTCAATTTCAGGCGGCGAGATATTGCAACAGTTGAGTGCTTCAACTGTCACAAGCTTGGTCATTATGCAAACGACTGCAAAAGTAATGATGATGAGGACAAGTTAGAGTGGCCACAGGAAAACTAGAGAGGACTGAGGCAAACGGCCCTGTTTTAGTCCGATCCAGTCAAAACGTTATCAAAATTGGTGAAATAGGCAGTGGTTTATCGATTTTACTCCCAGTGAAGTTTTATGATAAAAGTGCAAACTTGGTAATTGATACGGGTGCAGCTGTGACAGTTCTTTCTTCAAACATATACAATAGTATTCCTTTGGAGAAACGACCCGAATTGAGAAAAAATGAACATAATTTTAGACTGGAAGTTGGAAATGACGGTTTGTTGCCTGTACTTGGAACTGTTGCAATGGAGTTTAATATTCAGAAAAATACTTTCAAGTGGGATGCGGTTATAGCCCCAATCAAAGAAGATGGATTATTGGGGCTTGATTTTTTTACAAGCAAATCGTTATAGTCTCAGTGCTGAATATGGACTTAAATTAAATCGGAGAAAATATTCAACAGTTATTCAAAAGGTTCCATTATGTGCCTTAAGAGTGACATGTAGTGAGACAGTGACAGTGCCTGCATACAGTGAAATGGTTATTGAGGGACAGTGTTCATCAGGTAAATTAGAACCAGAGTATGGACTTGTTTCGCCAGTTATAAGAGATATGTCTGAGTCACAAGACTTAATTATTGGACACACATTAGTCGATCCTAAGCGTATAAACATAGCAATTCCTGTTCGTGTCATGAATCCGTCAAGTAGATGTAACAATCAAAGCAAACTCTTTACTTGGACATTTACATGAAGTAGAGGAAGTGAGTATTATGACCAAAGAAAACGTTAACATCAGGCCAATGCATGGTAAATTACCTTAACATTTAACGGCTCTATATGAAAACTCGGGCAAAACATTTGAATTGTCATGAGAAAGAAAAACTAAAAGGTCTTTTAATTAAACATGCTGGTGTTTTTGCAAAATCACCACAAGACCTTGGTAGGACTTCAGTTGTTAAACATAAAATTGATACTGGAACTAGCAAACCAATAAAGCAACGTCCGAGACGTCGTCCTCTTGCATTTGCTAAGGAGGAAGCAGACATTATACAGGATCAATTAAAATCAAGTGTAATACGTGAGAGCACATCTGCATACGCTGCTCCTCTTGTTTATGTAAGGAAAAAGGATGGAACGACCAGACCGTGTGTGGACTATCGGCAACTGAATGCAGTCACGCAAAAGGATGCATATCCTCTTCCGAACATTAACGACTGTCTCGATAGTTTAAGTGGTTCAGTGTATTTCTCATGCCTTGATATCTTGTCCGCTTATTATCAAATTGAAGTGGGGAAAATGACAAAAAAAGACTGCCTTTGTTTGCAGGCAGGGGTTGTTTGAATACAATGTGATGCCATTCGGATTATGCAATGCTCCCTCAACATTTCAACGTTGTATGGAACTTATTATGCGTGGGTTACAGTGGGATATATTACTTATATACCTTGATGACCTGGTCATATTTTCAAAAACCTTTGAAGAGCATTTAGAGAGGTTAGACACTGTCTTTCAAAGGCTACATGAATCTGGCTTGAAAAATGTTTCCTGTTTAAAGCGGAGGTTTCATTTTTAGTACATATGGTGTCAAAAGACGGAGTAAAACCACAGATGAGTAAAGTTAGTGCTATTAAAAACTGGTCTACACCAACGAATTTGACCGAAGTTCGTTCATTTCTGGGATTTTGTTCCTACTATCTAAGTTATATTCGTGGATTTTCGTCAACCAGTTAGTTTTACCATCAGTACTACGGCCAAAGGTAATGAGTGCATTACACAATTCTATTACAGCTGCACATTTAGGTGTGAAAAAGACACTGGGAAAGCTTAGATTACATTGTTTTGGTGAAAAAAAGAAAGACTCTGTGACGCTTTGGATACGACAGTGTACGTTCTGTGGAGCAAGAAAGAGACCTCATAGAAAGCCAAGAGCGCCATTGCAGGAATATATCGTTGGGTATCCTATGGACAGAGTTGGAACTGACATTCTGTGCCCTTTCCCAGTTTCAGAACCCTCTAACAACAAATACGTACCTGTTTTAATGGATTATTTCACAAAATATGTGGAGGCATATGCCATTCCTGACCAAAAGACAGAAACAGTTGCAAATAAAATAGTGTTTGAATTATTTTCAAGATACGGATTACCATTAGATTTACATTCTGATCAAGGAAGAAAGTATCAGTCGGATCTTTTTCAACAAGTGTGTACTTTGCTAGAAGTTAACCAAATCAGGTGTACCCCATACAGGGCCTCGTCTAATGGAATGGTTGAACGCTTTAACCAGTCACTGTTAAATATGATAACAAATTATATAAACAAAGAGCAAACTAATTTGGATGTATATATACCTCTGTTGACAGCAGCATACAGGTCAGGCATACATGAGAGTACCCAGTATACACCTAACATGCTAATGTTTGGGAGAGAAGTGAATTTGCCTGTTAATTTCCTGTGTGGATTACCAGCAAATAACCAGTCTCAATTAAAAACGCACACTAATTATGTTGTGAATTTACAAGACAAGATGTCAAAAATCGATAGTTTTGTTCGAGAAAATTTGAAGAAAATCATTGTAAGGCAAAAACGTGACTATGGTGCTAGATTATCATTTCAGTCATATGCAGTAGGTGATGTTGTTTATTGTTTAGACACTACAAGAATATTGGGAAAGAGTCCTAAATTAAAATCAGAAATATGGAAGGGACCATATGTTATAACAAGGAAAATCAGTGATATTTTATTCGAAATAAAAGGTTCTGGTAAAACAAGGTCTAAAATCATTCATCATGACCGAATAAAACCATTATTGTGCAATACTTTTCCACAATGAGTGCTCACATTACAGAATCAACAAGTGACTATCCCAACAGAACCACCTGTTAATGAGCCAGATAAACTGAAAAATGAGCGAAAATCTGGGACAATAAAGTCCTGCAGAGAGGGTATTGACCTCAGGCGTGGTACTAGGACAAACAAAATCTGCAGAGAGGGTATTGACCTCAGGCGTGGTACTAGGTTACGGAGACAAACTCACATGCTTGGAATTGAGAGTTAGATGTCAACTTGGCATAATATTACCTTGTTACACTAAAAAATAGATATATTCAGATAAGCTCTATGCAAATTGGAATAGGGATGCTAATACCTGACCATATTTGGGGACAGTTTAGGACCTGAATTGTCAGGGATGATTCATATCTCTGGCTCAGCCTCCAATATAAAAGCATAGGACCCACAAGCTTTGGGCATTTAACGGATTATGCCTTCACCATATAGGTGTCAACTCTGTGGACGATATTATCAAGTGAAACAATCTTTAAATCTTTAAATCGTCACATTAAAAGTGTCACTTTAAAAGAGGAACTAAATTTTCTGAAAACATTTTTACATCTACAAAGATGGATATTGTAGAACAACCAATGTCAATGACTGGCCGACAGGTGAAACAAGCCGATCAGTTGTGTGGGGCCAGCCAGGAAAAATCATGTAACAGGGAATTATGAGTTAATCTCTAACACAGAGGGAGAGGAAGATTTCCCGTAACCAAAGGGGTCCAAAAGGAAAATTGAAAGCGCAGATACGCAAAATGAAGGAGCCATTTTGAAAAAAATAAACAACCTTGAAAATCTTGAAAATCGATTTACTACATCGCAATCGATTATTATACAAAAAATTGACAAGCTTGAAGAAACAATCATTAATTCAATAGCCTCTTCATCCTTGGACATTCAAAATTACGAAAAGCAACTAGCAGAAATACTGAAAAAAGATATACGTCCAATTAAAACTGTTTTAGATAAATCTTCAGGAATCCAACCTTCAGAAAACCTACATACAAATAGTATTCAATCACCGGAGCTAATAAACTCATTAACGGAAATGAATCGAGTAATATTGCAACTTCTACAGCAAACCTAATAGGTAATAATTCCATATTCGATGGATACACACCAGCGCTTTGTGATACATATGTATTGCTGACGTATGTTTGTGTTTTACTGGAATTAATTTCGATTTTTCTGGATGTATTTCACTTATTTTTTGTTGTGTTTTCTTGGAATATAAATTCTGTTTTTCTGTATTAACCTGTGTGAATTCTCATTTGGATATAACTGTGTTTTCTTGGAATATAAATTCTGTTTTTCTGTATTAACCTGTGTGAATCCTCATCTGGATATAACTGTGTTTTCTTTGAATATAAATTCTGTTTTTCTGGATTAACCTGTGTGAATTCTCATTTGGATATAACTGTGTTTTCCTCAAATATGAAATTAGTTTCATGGATAAAGTGTCTCCTGGATTAATTGTTCCCTGGATTAATGTGTATTGTACTATTCCTTGCGTGGATATATTTCAATATTTTGGAATAATTTCAATTCTCCTGCATATATACATGTATATGAATATATGTATTCAGTGTGTTTTTAGCATTATAATAGCTTTAAAAGCATTTCACTTGTGTTGTGGAATTATGAAATTAAGTATCTCTTCAACACATGCAGTTAAGATTTTGTGCTGTAATTATACATTTGGATTTATTATTAAACTAAATGAAGCACTCCGGTCTCATCGACCCACGAGGAAGCAAATGGCTGCTGTGTTTGATGTTTCCCAAACACCTATCACCAATTAATGAAATAGGTCCTCCTGTTTGATCCAGTAAGAAGCAGACAGTAAAGGTGTCTGATGTTTCCCAGACACCAACCACTTATGGCTGATGTAACCCAAATATGTTGGTCATACCATTCGATGGCTAAAGAAGAGGATGGCAAGGGTGTTTGATGTTTCCCAGACACCACTATCGCTGATGTTACCCATAGATGTTGGTCCTATTGTCCAAGATGTTTGGTGGAAAAGATATATTGCCTTTAAATTATGAACATTCCTAAATGCAGACATTAATGGGAAAAGCAAACAACAACATGTTTACTGATTAATTTTGTACAGCAAAGCTTGTTTCTTATTAGACAAAATGTGTGTTTGTTTATATAGTAAACCAGCTCAAAGCAATTAAATGATGACAGTTCACCACCATATCCATGTGTGCCATGGACACAAATTAGAAACACATTCACCTTATCAGAGATATGGTGTGATCAAATTTCATCACCTGAATGGACTATATCAGACTTGTGCCAAATGGAATTTCATTCATTTACTATCCATTCATTTACTATGTTGATCATTCAAGAGTATGTTTGTGGGTAATTAAGGGAACATTATCTCATGGACAATACAAATGAATTAGAATTGTTTTGTATTCAACATTTAGAAGAGATCATTGAATTGATTGAATTGGATTTTATAGTCGCACCAACAGCTAAGGTCATATGGCGACTTTCCAGCTTCCATTGGTGGAGGAAGACCCCAGGTGCCCCTCCGGGCAATTTTCGTGCACAGGCGGGCACCTGGGTAGAACCACCGACGTTCCGCAAGCCAGCTAGAAGAGATCATGTACTGTGCTTTATTTGAAACATATTTATCCATTTTAATAGTATTACTAGTATTAGAATTTTTTTATTTTGTATGAGAGATTTGAAGATGAATTTACTTCATTTGTAAAGGCTATTTACGAAGGTTGTTTTGCTTGCTTCCAGGAGAAAGCAAAGTCCTAGTGGGGGAGAGTGTTACGATTTTAGATAATCTTATATTACCTCACATGTTTTAAATATAAATGTATATGGTTTAATTAGTAGTTTAGTTTGATCACATATATATAACCACATACTTATCTGATTTCATTTAATCCCTTGTAGAGGCTGTAAAGCATATATTTTAGTGAAGGTAGATAATGTCGGTATTTTGATTGTCCTGCTAGATTAGCATTAAGTTATGAATGGCTGTTCACGCAGCAAGTTTGATGTCATCTGGTGCGTTTGCTTGGGTGTGCGACCTACTTGCTGGCTAGTTGATGTCATTTGGTGTATTGGCTGATGCTGTGCGACCTACTTGTTGGCTGTCCATGCAGCAAGCTCATGTCATTTAAGTGTTATGATGATGAGTGTGCGACCTACTTGCTGGCTAGCTGATGTCATTTGGTGTATTGGCTGATGTTGTGCGACCTACTTGCTGGCTGTCCATGCAGCAAGCTCATGTCATTTGTGTTAGGATGATTGGTGTGCGACCTACTTGCTGGCTGTTGAAGCGGTCATTTAGTTCATTGGTTGGCTTAGCTGGCTTATGTAAGAGTATATAAAGGGCTAATATTCTTCAGTTCGGGGTTCTTGGGCAACGTTTTCAGTCGGAATTATTGAAGTACATTTCTTTAGAATTAGCAGAGTTAGAGAGAGAGAGAGAGACTTTTAAAGTGTAACTATAAGAGATTTTAGCAATTATTCTTACTTAAAAGAACTTTGATATTTGGATTATTTTCTCTGACATATTATTTGGAACAGTGCTTGATAACTATTAGAAACGTTTAATAAAAGTCATCAACTTTGTGAAAGACTTATTTATATTTACTACGTCCTTATATACATCATCTACAAGGAACATTTATTTATGTGGAAATAATATTTAAGTATTATTAATTGTTTCGTAATTTCGTAACAATATTTATAGCCGAAATAAGCTATAGCGAATTGTCGTTTTATTGTCCAGCTCCTTCAATGTTACACATACAAACCACAGTGACACATGCTGTAATTCCAATGCAATAAATTAAAACAAATATATTCTACAATTTGCATTCTTATTGCCGCTCGTCGTCATAGTATATATTGTATTCTATGACTTTTCTTGTTAAATCTGAGACTAAACTTACGTTTCCTTCAGATAAAATTATGTGCCCTACACTAAGATAGTGTTGTCTTAGAATTGGAAGGCAATTGAAGACACGTGTGACAGGAGTGGACATGTCATGGCGTTACAATATGATTAGGTGCGGCTTAGAGATGAGTTCCTGAGAAACTGTCAAACGAAAACCGATAAGGATTGCCAAGGGAAAATAAAAGGTTTACATCAGAAATAACTCGTTAGACAACGGCATGCGCAAATATATCTCTGTGCTTCTTTTATTCTGGTATGACATTTGTGTTGTTTATGTTCTGGATTTAAGACATTACATTAAAAGGTTAAAGAGACAATACATATTTTCGGACTGTGAATGCATTGACATATGAAAAGCTTTAGTACAATTTCTACAGGGAGAGAGACGGAAATGAAAAATAATGACATTCTAAAAATTCACGACAAGGATAATATAAGATTTTGCACACAAACTTGAAGTGTTGAAGGCCTAGTCCTCTGTGTATTCCAGTCGTAATTGGGGGAAAGACTAATTAGGAGAAATCAATAAAAGCGGCAGTTATCCACAATTTATGGGATATTGGAAAGATATGCCACAGTGAGGTCCTTTCAGAGATAACAGAGAACTTGGGTTTGAAATAAACCTTTATTAGACGAACTCTTAATAAATCTATGTTATTAGTACAGGATTCTTAATTTATTTCATGTCATTATAATTTATTGTATAAAGTGTTTATGGTGAATTTAAGAACAGAATTGGACTCTATTTCTTACTTTAAAACTTATTTATAAAAATGTTTGTACTGTATTTATTTTCATACCAATACTGTTGAAATTACTTTTTTCAGATGAACATGTAAAATAAATTTCAAATTATGTGTTGGTTTACCTGTAAATGGTTATGGCATTAGCAAATTAATTTTACTTCTATATGTTTATTAAAGATGTATTTTCTATTTATGTCATAAAATAGTCATTCACAATGTATACAAATATCAATAAGTCAATATGCCACACTGAATAAATTAGGGCCTTCCGCGACTAAACTATGTTTTATTGGCCCTCATCAGTGTTGTATTGACCCTTTATCATGAAGTGTTATTTCACACACACACATCCTCTAAAACTACATGCTATTTTCCGGCGGAGAGGGTGGGGGATAATTTCTTCACACCTTTAACATTGTATCTCATTACAGTCATTGACAATTCACTATAAATTATAACAAGGAATAGCTGAACTCGCATATCAATTCATCTGATATTGTTCTTTTAATTAAATAAAATATGGGTTTTTAATATTTATATAATAAAATCTTCTTCTTCTTCTTCTTCTTCTTCTTCTTCTTCTTCTTCTTCTTCTTCTTCTTCTTCTTCTTCTTCTTCTTCTTCTTCTTCTTCTTCTTCTTCTTCTTCTTCTTCTTCTTCTTCTTCTTCTTCTTCTTCTTCAGTAATTGCATCCTTCTAACAGTATATTTGCTACGGCGTTGTATTCCAGTGTGGTAGCAATATACAATTTATTATGGAACAGGATAGCAGTACTATACAATTGAGCATAAAGCTGACTGATACAATAGGAGTATTACTACAGCAACTTGTTCAGGAAGTTTGTATCACCTCGAGTAGGTAAGTGCCAGATCAGGATCACTCGAGAGGCGGAGCCTCGAGTAAATGCGAGATCAGGATCACTCGAGAGGCGGAGCCTCCAGTGCGAACCTTATCTGGTATTTACCTATGAGAGGTGGTACAAGCTTCCAGAAGAAGTTACTATAGTAATGATCCTTTTATTATATACCTCTTTACATATCATTAAATAGAATACTTGTATCAAACAAATAAATTAAAATATAATTGTATTAAGTCAAAGAAACTGAATACCACCAATAGGAAAGACATGAAAATATGTACATTACACGCGAATGAAAACATGTACATTACATTGCAACAACTACACATGTGTTCATTGCACATGGGAAAACAAGTCAACTTCTGGTGAATTTACCAACTGACCTCATGTTACCCACAGTGTTCACAAATGCACAAACAAACATTCAGATTCACATTACATGTTAAAACAACCATTGTTCGTAATGGATTTACTAGCTGGGCAATCCCCAGCATTCCAATTTGACATTTGTGTATGGGAAGTTCCAATCTAATTTTAGTAGCATAGTGATATAGATTTAGAAAACCTCTAGAGGTGATACAGGGTTTTGTATTCCATTGTAGGAAATTGATATTTGATATGTATATAATGAAATTAGATAATATCATGATATGAAAGATTGTTACTTTGAACTGAAACTTCCGTATTTAGATTTATATAATTCAGGCTCATGTTTTCTCTAATAAGTAAACGTTGTCCTGGATTTTAAATAAAGCATCAAAAGAAAGACTGTTATTTCATATGACAAAACCGCGTCAATACATTCTTCTATTGAAATTGGTATAACGAACAAAACGGTTTTGGATAATTGAAAATAGGTTTTCAGTAGTCTGATAATCTAAGCATGTTCGATTTTTAAAGAACCTAACCCGCCAAGTAACGGCAACATTACTCTACAAAAACTTTTCATCAAAACTCTATCCTGATATTCAGGTCTTATAATAATGTAAATGTGCCAATTAAAAGTAAAGGTTTATTAACGGTTTCTTAAAATACCCTTGATGGACGTAGAATGAATTATAAGTTGGTAAATCTTAATTCGACGCTCCAGTTTTGAAGTTTTGACTGGCCGGTTAAAGCCGTTTATATTGTGACTTTAGAGTTAGGATTCTCAAAATATGTAAGTTATATCGTCATCAGTAGGTTTAGAAACGGTGTACATACGTTGTAGAATTTGGCTGGTGTTGTCGGGATAGCTACTTTAAAGCTGTGTTGCCGACATGGGAATTGGGACGTGGTGTGTAAGATAACAGTTTCAATAAAAGAGGGTCTGAAGCTATGTCGTTTTTAATTTAGTTAGCAATTTTATAGAATCATTTCTTTTTAAGAACACGAACACAGATCGTTTTCGACGCCTTATTTATATTCTCTAATTAAATTACTGTATTGAGTGAACGCATTATGTTCGTTCTATTTATATATTTAAAAATGTAATTATCAATTATTAATCCATTTTTATTGAAGAATAGAATTTAATTAGACAATTGTTTGGGAAACGCAATTGATTTTACGGCTTTAACGTTTCCGAATATGATTCACGTAATCTTTAATTATTCATTTTAAAATAAATTACGTTGTTTTCAATTATCCTCGGTCTTTCTTCAGTTACAAAGTCATTCGTCATTCTTCTATTGATTTCTTGACACAAAACGTAAAGCAAATACATTTTCTCCAGTATGCTTTGCTCATTAACATACAGTTTGTTCACAGAAGATCTGTCAATGCAAATCACTTTTAGTCTGATTCATTAATAATGTCACAAGGCAATAAAGCGGATTTGAGCCTGTTCTCTGCAACCAACTGTTGTTGATAATACATTAATAAACAGTAATCTGTGTTGGATTTCGATATGTGTATAAATTGAACGCAGATGAGAAAACCTGAATACGAGTTAAAATAAAAAAAACTGAATGGCACAAATACCTGTCATGTTCTGCAAAATCAACAGTATAATATGGTTGAATAAAAAGCCATGCTAAATGAAAGAGGGTTATGAATAACCATGAACAGAGCACATGGTTGTTGCCTAAGTTATGCCGATTGTGTACGGTCCTGGGATTCAGTCATTACGATCCTGAACATTGTTATTTGATAGGCCTATTTCCCTATTTCCTATTTGCCTATTTCCTATTTCCCTTTAGGGTGTGTTTTTGTATACATCCAGTTATCGATACGTAGGGAACAGGAAGTCCTGGCCCACACCAACTACGATTTGAAAAACGAATATAAAAAACACGGAAGACCATATTATTGTTGGTTGTAAATCTATGTTTTTAAAAGATTGACCACCGCTTCCTAATCTGAAATTCTTGTTCCGCTCATGCCAATGGTGCATCTGTTATAGATACTGGAAATGGGATCCATTGAAAGCAACACACACAACAAAGAGATAAAAGTCGCAGACGCGGTTTTATTGAGTCTGTTCATGAGAGGTAATGTAAGTACAACACCTATCACTCCTCCTAGCACCGGCTTAAGTGATATTCGTTTTTAAAGCCACACATTTCGGGTTTAATGATCCCAAAGGACCAGTAAGTAATAACACTACTGATTTATAGTCGGGGGGAGTTTAAGTTAAAAGATTTTAAGTTATGGACACACATATAGACACAGTAAATAACGATTTATTGGTCAGTATCTTAACACATGTATACACATGATTTTGTAAATCTGAGACTATACGTACTTTTCCTTCATGTAGGAATATATGTTCTGTAATAAAACACTGATTTGCTTGTCTTCTCTTATTTAGAATTTTAAGACAAGTGAAGGCAAACATATGTGACAGGAGAGGAAATGTTGACGCCGTAACAATTTAATAAGGCACGCCAGAGATGAGTTTTAGAGAAAACTATTAAACGAAATACGATACGGTGTGTCAAGGGAAAATAAAATGTTTACACCAGAAATAACTCTTTAAACTCTTTTATTCTGGAATCACGTTTGTGTTGTTTTAGTTCTGGATTTAAGACAATACATTATTACATTAAATGGTTAAAGGGACAATACGTAATTTCGACCGGAAGTCACTGATATTGGAAAGGTTTTATAACAGTTTCTTCAGAGAGGGAGACAGAATTGACAAGTCATGACATTTTAAAAATCAACAACAACAACCATTTTAGATTTTGCACACAAACTTGTGTAAATATTTCATCGCATTAAACTCAATCACTACACACTTATGATTTCTGAAATAACATATTAATTCATCTGACAAACTAACCCTCCAAATAATGGCACACTCTACAACACAGTCTATCAAAACTGTATCCGGGTGATCAGGTACTATACTAATGTATATGTGCTGATTAAAAATGTAGTTTTATTCACGGTTTCCTAAAATACCACTGACTGAATATGCGTAAAATGAATTATGGGTTGGTAACTCTTAATTCGACGCTGCAGTTCTGGTGTTTGGCCGGGCTGGTTAAAACCATTTATAGTCTATCTATGAGAGTGGATCAGAGTGTGGATTCTCATAGTATGTAAGGTATATATACACCTCTTCATAAGCAGGATTAGAAACGGCCTAAATATGTTGTAATGTACATTTATTTATCTGTTTCAAAGTGTTCATGGAGCTGCATGCGGCATGTTAAAGGGACACACCGCAGTATTGCTTTATTTGCAATAAAACATATTTAGATAATAAAACCCCGTGGTGACGTAATGGTAGTGCTATTGTAAAGCAAACGGGACGTCTCGGATTTAATTCCTAGCCAAGTCATACCAAAGCCTTCATAAAAACGTCCTATTAGTATCCTTGGTTGATTCTCAGCAGTATAATATGAATGGGTGGCGTACCATCATCATTATCATCATCATCATCATCATCATCGTCGTCGTCGTCGTCGTCGTCGTCGCCGCCGCCGCCGTCGTCGTCGACGTCTTCAGTAGTCGCATCCCTCTAAGAGTATATACGTAATATGAGTCATTTCTTTGTCTACGGCGTGGTATTCCAGTGTGGTAGCAATACAAATTGAGCATGGAGCAGGTATAACAGTGAGTATAGAGCTCACTGACACAGTTAGACCTATCGTGATATGATTGAAAGATTGTTAAATTCTACGTTACAACCCATACAAAATAAACATTTAAAGGACCCTTAACTATAAAATGAATATTTTTAAGTCCGACCCTTAACAATGTTTAACTTGGAACTTAACTTTGTAGAAATTCCTCAAAACTAATGAAATGCATTACACGCAATATATTTTGCGTCCACATACAGATGCTCCATCTGACCATCAAAGGCATTTTTTGAAGATAACTTATGTTGATAAAGGCATCGATTTCATTAATTTAGCCGGTATTTTTAATGATATGCGGGTAACTGACAAAATCCAAAGTATTTCAAGAATATTGAGACTCCTGTTATATGTTACAAGTATAATCAATCTACTAGAAATCTTATTTTCAATTACAATATGATCGTTTCTGATCTTGAGGTCGAGACATCGATTCCTACTGATTGAGATTGTCAAAATTCTAATTTTTGTTACGAACCTGTCGGTCACATTCTTACTGGAAATCTTGATGTAATTGAGGATAATAGGATAGGGCATTTAATTACCAAAGGGCCTAAGTATCGCCAGGCATCTGATATTGATTTTAATGCCTGTCGCAATGAAATTGCGGGTTCTTTAACGGATTTCAGTACAAAGTGATGTAAGCGAGAAAAAGCAGATACACATGCACTTACTGCTTGGATGAAAACTATTTCAGAAATTGTTGAATTACGTATTGTATTTTACGAATCAAATCCATCACTGCTTCCACGGCCTGTCACTTACAATTTACGACACCTTAAGAAGGGTATTCAGAATTAACATACTAAATTTGCTCTAGTTCCAGCAGACAAAGCTTCCAACAATATAATTATTGTCTGACGACTACATTATATCAATACTTTGAATGCTGAGCTAGCGAGCACTTCTGCTTATCTAACTACACATCTGCTGGAGACGGACATTGTTTCCCAGCATGTGACCTTTATGGAGACTATTAAGGTTTCTGTAATTAGTAATCAGACGAAGCTTCTAAAATGTACTGGATACCCAAACTTCACAACATTCCTTACAAAGCACGTTTTATCGCTAATTCTAGTTCATGTATCACAACCAATATATCAATACTATTGACTTCCTGACTTTCCGCGATTAAAGAACATATTGTAAAATATTGCGGAAAGGCCTTCGAGAACTCAGGAATCAATCTGTTTTGGTCTATCTAAAACTCTGGAGAAGTTCTTGACAAACTACGGTGTAAGCATTTTCATGCCTCTTCTCTAAGCATCTACAACTTTCTACACTGTATACTACACTACCACATAATCTTATCAAAGAAAAATTGCTTCAGCTTATTCAGAAGACATTTGCTAGAGAAGGTACAACTTTTCTAGCTTGTAATAATGTTAGGGCTTTCTTTACTATTGATAAGTATAATATGTGGACTTGTACTGATGTTTGTAGAGCCTTATATTTTCTTCTGGATAACATCTTTATAAGATACGGTAAAACTATTTACCGCCAGGTTGTTGGTATTCCTATGAGTACTAACTGTGCGCCACTTGTTGCAGATTTGTTTTCGTACTGCTATGAAAGATTTTATGTTGAGTTTGTCACCTGCTAGCCAGGGTGAAATTATTGATGCCTTTAATAATACTTCTCGATATCTTGATGACATACTCAATATTGATAATCCGTTCTTTGCTCATATGGTTACTAACATTTATCAACCAGAGCTCACGTTGAATAAAGCCAACAGTTCGGATACAGTAGCAGCATTTCTCGATCTTCATCTCTCGATTTCAAATGATTGTATTCATACTAAAAACTATGATAAGAGAGATGATTTCAATTTTAACATCGTTAACTATCCACACCTGGATAGATATGTACCTCGTGCTACCTCATATATCCCAGCTCATTCGATTTGCTAGAGCGTGTAATGATGTTATAGACTTCAATGATCGAAATCAAGTTATTACAAGTAAACATCGTCAGCAGGGTTTTCGTTATCACAAACTACGGAGATCTTTCTCTAAATTATACCGCCGCAACGAGGGCCTGCTGGAAAAGTACAACACCAACCTTAAAACACTTCTGCGACTAGGCATATCACAACCCTCATTTTATGGAGATGTGGTCTATAAACTTCGAAAGTTAAAGGGGTCTGACGGGTTTCCTGACCGCTTTACAAATTTAATCAGGAAGTTCGTCAGAAACGGATATAACCCTTTGGTTTTACAGCGCACTGCATGTTTAGTGATTGACCCCTCTACAGTCAGTCATTACGCTTCACTTTTCACTTGTGCGATGACTGGACTACCTCTTGGGACTCTATGATTGTACCTACTGAAACCCCATCTAAGGGAGGTGGGTGCATGAGCTTTCGTCCCTCGGGTTTTCTGGTCGTACCCTAGATTGGTTTTCTCTTTAGCTGCAACTACTATGGTTGTTCAGTACGATTCTGGATACATCCTGAGATGTTTATTATTTTGTATCTGTAACTTTAGTTAGTTTCTCTGGATGTGGAATTTATTGTTAGAGATTTCATTTTGATGGGATGTAGTTTTGTTTACACTGTCTGGTCTATTTGGGCGCTGAAGACAGGATAATAGCGAGGATTGTTCGCATATAAAATCGATTCAAGCTAACCAGTAAGCCTTATTGCCTACTGACCGTTCCAAGTCGGTAACCCTGTCTTCACCACAATTTCTGTTGTTTTTTGTTCCATGGTGTCATGTCGTTTTGTTTACACTGTCTTGTCTCTTTGGGCGCTGTAGACAGGATAATAGCGAGGATTGTTCGCATATAAAATCGATTCAAGCTAACATAAGGCCTACTGACGGTTCCAAGTCGGTAACCCTGTCTTCACCACCCTTTCTGTTGTTTTTTGTCTCTTTCATTGTAGTTTCAAGTCCTTGTTTGCAGTACAGTGCGGACCTACGATGCCATTGCGTTCGGACGCTGTGGTTTCTATAGGACCCTATATATTATTTTACATTCTTCAATATTGTTAAAATAACCGGGTACAGGTAAATGATGTATAATCGATAGTGGTGTATATAGAACGCTGTTACGGTAAACCAGAGATCCTGGGTTCGAGTCCCGGTTGAAGTACGATTAATTTATGTTACCACCTGATATATTGGGTTACATAAATGTCTAATACGGACAAGGTATGTTATACGACGGGCGTGCGTGTATGACCCGCTAGCAACAACGGTTGTTTACACTTTGGTTTGATATTCTAAATATAAACTTATTATTGTGAATGATTCCTAATCAAACATTCTCATGCATGCACGCACGCACGCACGCACGTACACGCACAATCAAATACACTTTTACGCAGTTTAAGATACATTAATTTCAAGTATCAGCGCGATACAACCGTAATTATCCGCGCGAAGAGATATGCTTTGGAGTTCGGAGGGACATTCCCTAATCGTAAACAATATAATAAATATACAATCTAATGTTGTATTTATACTTTAGCATATATTATATATAGTATATATTTATATATATCAATGCAACCGTATAAGCACATATTTTGTTTAATACTTAAACATTCAAAAGTAACTGGCCTCGGTCACCCGGCCCGCTTCTGATATCTTCGCTACCCTATGCTACGCGGATCCAGAACCAGGACCTGGGGAAAATAGGACGTTTGAAATCGTCCCAAACTCTCGGGCGATTTTGGCGAGATTTTGAGAGATTCAATGAGACTTTCAAAAAACCTATTTTCGAGCTAATTTCTTACTTTAATTTTGGGATAAACAGCCAATGACGTCAAACAGTGTAACTGATGCATAAACATTTTTGTTGTCAAGTTTATTTTATAACATGACGTCAATAAAACGTCGACTTTATGGGCGTGAAATAAACGCGTGAATAAATTGTGCTAAACGCTAGTGGGCGGTTTAATTGATCGAATCTGCAAGTAAGACATATGCATGATACGGTCTTGGCTGACCGAGACTAAAAACACGCCATCTCCGTACGTAGTTCATTATTTTAGAACCAAGTTGTCATCCCCTGTAATGATCATATCACGTTTTCTGTTTCTTTTCCCTACTGATTACGATTAAATGGAGTCGAGCCTTACATTACAGTTTTTAATGTATTTATAGGTTGTTATAGTGCTACAACTTACTGTCATAAAACTTGATCGACAATACTGCGTGATCGATTTGTTGATGATACCATATTGTATATAAATGTCAACTGTATTTGTTTATAATAATATATTACCTTTCTGCCTGTGATTCTGTGAGAATTAAAAGTGGTAATTCCTTTCGGAAATAAATGCCTAGGGAAATTATAATATTTTTAATTACATTGTTGTGACAGTTGTGCTGTATTCTTGCGCGAAGTTCGAAAGTAAGGCAAAGTAGACCCTAGTGAATCCAGAAATATTCATTGAATTAAAGGCATATTCTTATAAATAAAGGTAATATATAAGTTTATCAACACTGTTTTCGTACTACGGGATATAATTCCCTCAGCCAGTTCACATATCTAGTGAAACAGTGTTGATTAACCTCTATATAATGGTGGAGTGTGTAGACTGTGTCGAAATGTTTCATTTGAGAGCCTAATAAAGGTTGTAAAATGGTTATGGCAGGCAAGTCAAAACAGAGTTTCTCATCGTAATGAGCACAATAAGCGTATCGTGTTGCCTGCAGGCTTCGTAACCAACTAAATTTCATTATGTTTATTTTGTTCTTCGGGGCATTTAAATTTATTAGATACTGGGACCATATGTCATACGACATGGGGAAGCAGTTAACTCCATGTCCACCGCCATATGCATGCCATCTTCGGGATGGTTAAAATTGTGTACTATTGATTTTATGAATATTGAGTTCTGCTCAACCCGGGGCTAGAGGGCGTGAGCGGTAGCTAGCATATTCCACTACCGCCCTTGAACAGTCTCAATCAAACCGAGACTGCAATATATCGTATGTGTCGTGCTCGGCCGTTTCCAAAGGTCCATTATCATACTCTTTTTTAACCAATTAAGATTTGTTACTGGTATACTGAGTATATATGTAGTTAATTCAAGAGAAATCGAACGATATTAACATTTTGATCAACTGGTCTGGAAAGAACTCTTTCTTATACTAAGATGTTTCCTTTGAGAGTAGATATCACAGTCAAACGATTGTTAAACAAAACAAAAGTTTACCCCTGGAACTGGGAAAAGATTGACAAAAGGAAATGGTTTGCCGTTAACTGAATGAAACGGTGGCATCATTAGGTTAATGATATTGTCGAATTGAACGTACGGATTAAATCGAGAGTTTGCTCACGTGCTTCTACCGATTTTTGTAACACAACCACGCTATTCTTTGTTACTGCGCGTGTTTGTGGTTAACTGTCGTCCTTGAATGCTACTTTTCCTGTTCGATTTTTATACCTATATTTGAGTACATAATAAATAGAATATGTGCTGATTTGTCGTGAATATAGGCTTTATTTCATTTCGAAGTGAGAAATCTCAAATATTTTCACTCATACAAAAGCACTCGCAAAATATATTTTCTCATTTCTCAATAAAAAATAAATTCTATATTCACCCCAAACCAACAAATATCCTCTCTTTTGATATAGTTATTTTTTATATTATTTTAAAAATTGTATTTCTCTCGATGCCATATTTCCAGAGAAATATAACTAAGCTTTTTCAGTTTAAAGCAAGGTTAACTAAATTTCTTAACACTTTTTTAAACTCGCAAATTAATCGTGCTTTTGCAAGTTTGAAACCTAACTCAAAATATTGTACATGTAACATTTGAAACACCCCTCACTTATGCAAGAAAACGAACCTTTCATGGGTATCCGAGGCTTTGAATATAAGAACCTTTCATGGGTATCCGGTGAAGATAGGGAATTCCTACCCGAGGTATATGTGTTTTTATCGGAAACCGAGGCTCTGCCGAGGTTTCGATTAAAACACTTATACCGAGGGTTGGAATTTCCTCTCTGAACCGTCTATCCTCCGAGCACGTTAAAGAACCATAGGAATCTATTCGATAATAAGAGTAGGGCAGGTTCCCGGATTCCTATGTATCCTTCCCCTCTCTCTGGGGCGGCTCTAAATAACCTATACTGTGTTGATGAGCCGTTAAACAACATTCAATTCAATTCCTCTCTGAACCGAATACCCATGATAGATTCGTTTTCTTTCATATCAGAGACATGTTGTGCGTTGACCCCGCCAGCTACTAACGTTTTGCATGTTTACCTGCATACCGGATGTTGGCGCGCATGAATTTTATCTCAACCCTAGGGTGAGATGAAAATTTTTGTATACCGGACAAGGAAATCCGTCAATTTACCGGGCTAGATATTTCCATCTCAACCTAGGGTCGAGATAAAAGTCACGCGCAACATCCGGTATGCAGAAAAAAATGCAAAACGTTCGTAGCTGGCGGCGTCAACGCACAGCATGTCTCTGATATGTAAGAAAAAGAATCTATCATGGGTATTCGGTTCAAATAGGAAATTCCAACCCTCGGTATAAGTGTTTTAATCGGAACCTCGGCAGAACCTCGGTTCCGATAAAAACACTTATACCTCGGGTTGGAATTCTCTATCTTCACCGGATACCCATGAACGATTCTTATAATCTAGCCCCGGTAAAATGACGGATATCCTTGTCCGGAATGCAAGAAAAGGTTATCCGCGTTATACATGTGTGATGATCTTACACATGGAGGACGATAAAAGTCGCGCGCTGATATCAACAATGACAGTTGCATGACGCCATTATGTAAATAAATATGGAACCTGTTATTAGTTGGAGACGTCAACAAGCAGAATGTAAATGAATGCAAGAAACAAATCAAGCATGAGCATCCGGTGAAGATAGAAAATATCTTGAATACCGGACAAGGATATCCGTCCATTTACCGGGACTAGATATTCCATCTCACCTTAGGGTCGATATAAAACTCAAGCGCTCCAAATTCCGGTATGCAGGAAAACAAGCAAAACGTTAGTAACTGGCGGCAGCAACGCACAGACATGTCTCTGATATGCAAGAAAATGAATCTATCATTGTGTTCGGTTCAGATAGGGAATTCCGACCCTCGGTATACGTGTTTTAATCGGACCATCGGTAGAGTTTCGGTTCCGATAAAAACTCTTATACCACGGATTGGAATTCCCTATCTTCACCGGATACCCATGAAAGGTTCTTATATTCAAAGCTTCGGTTCCGATACAAACAATTATATACCTCGTGTTGGAATTTTCAATCTTCACCTGATACCCATGAACGATTCGTATTGTCGTTTGGGACTGTGAGTCTTACAAATGTCAAGCAGCTTAGGCCTGATGGCAGCAGTCCTATTCTATGACCAGAACAATTATTAACCTTATTATTACCATGGAAATAACTGAACTCATCAAAGTGTATGCGTTAACATGATACAAAACTATTTCATTTTATTTATTTATGATACAAATAGATATTTACAATTCATACACTGCAATATCTGTGAAAAGCGAGAATAAGATTTTATTTGATGATTTAGAAAACTTTGAACAGGAAAATTATCCTCAGGTAAATGTATTTATCAATTATCTGGCAATAGTTGTGCAGCTGTACAATTCCCCGTGCAGTCACGCAGTGGTAAAAGTATTATCTACGTCATGCAAATAATACTTATTTTTTACATACAACTTAGTAGCGGTTTTCAATATATGTTTCTCTCCGAGACTATCAAGAAATGTTCATATGATGTTTAAGAGTTCAATTAGTTAAATTAATACTACTACAAAAAGGGTGGCCATTCATCTTTAATTGTACTACATTAACGTTACTATAAGATCAGCACGATATCTTGGATGCTTCATGTTCAAATTGGTTTCGTTATACGCCATGAGCTTTACATTATCCTTTGTCGTTCTTCAATTTCAGAGCAAGTGTACGTTCGTCTACGTCTCACACCACAATTAATTTTCCATAGGGTCCCATTGTAATGTTTTTGTTCGTGACATAGAGATAAACAGATTTTACAACATGTATTTATGCTTAAATTTTTCATTGATCCAATATCTGCAATTTAAAACAGATTTAACATATATTTACCAGATTGAACTTTTTTTAATTTCATGTTTGTGTGACACCTATCGACATTTAGACAAACATACAACCCCGTGGTGATTAGACCCATGATGTGTAAAATGAGGCAGAATTAGCTAGAAATCTTATATCAACATGCATTTTTCTGTGATCTCTTCCTAAAATGCTGTAGATTAAGAACCTGGTAAAGATAAATCAATGTATCTTGTAAAATGTAGAAATCAAACTTGTTTTTTTATCTACCTCCTTCATCTGTAGGGCACGAGTATTCAAGGGAGATAATAGTGGTGCGAGTCCTCTAACGATTATTGATAATAAAGGTACAGCATCAGCTACACCTACTCCAGATGCTTTGGTTTATCATCTCGTTATATTTACATTATGTTCAGAGAAAAATACATCAATACAAAGCATTAGCCTGATCCATAAACAATACCATATGACAAAATGCATATGAAGGCAATGCATATTTCCCTAAAGGTTGATTAATGTTCTGCATTAACCAAATGTTGTTGAAAATAAATAAATATTAGAAATGTTTTGATAAATAACCCCTTGATGTTCTACCTTTAATACACAGCACTTCATGTTGCATTTCGACAAACTTCTACATCGAAAGCAGGCACGAAAACGAATTAAAATAAAACAAAATCCTGCATGGACACAAATAAGTTTTTTTTCTGCGAAATAAGTTGTATAATATGATAGCATCAACATAAATGTTAATGAAAGAGATTGTGAATGGCCCTGAACATAGCACGTGATTGTTATGTTGTCGTCTGCCCAGTGTGTACCATCCTGGGATTCAACCGTCATGATCTTGATCATTGTTATGTGCTGCGTACATTTCTCTAGTATGGTGCCCTTCCCCTACTGCGCTCGCTACTATCTCTTCGTGGGGATGGCTGGTGGCGTTTCAATGAGGCATTGTGGGTCAATGTGTTAACAACTTTTTTTCCAATTTGAGAACGTCATTTGTTTAAAAAATAGTTTCACTCATAACTAACGTACACAATGTGTGTCCGATGCAATACGATCTTATTGATCTAAGTCTTGTAAATTTTGTTTGAAAATGCTTTTATTAAGATTCTTGCACCAATGTTATGATGGCTGGTCAAAATCATGGTGAGCCGTGATGAAATCTGAAATAGGCGTCTACTTTTCCCATAATGTAGTTTGATGAATAGCATATTGTCTGTTCATTGATTTAAAACCGATTTGATGTATATGGGCCTATAAATAAGGAAGTCATATCAGCTTTATGGATTTCCGCATCCCACCCACCTTCATTTAACATGGACAATATTTGATATTGTCGGGTCAGTGCATGGTTTTTGGTCCAGACTTGATTTTTTTTATGATGTTAGTTTAAAACAGTTATATTAACGTGACACAAAGGTTAAATAACAAATAAATCTACATTGTAAATGGAGTTGCGGTGGTCGAGTGGATAGCATACTTGACTCTCGTCCTAGAATGTTTATCCGCAGTGGGGCCACATCCAAGGTATATCCAACGCACTCCCGTATTATCCTACTCGGGCAAGGCACTGTGAAAGTATGCAGTCATTTGGAGGGGATGTAAAGCCGTTGGTCCTGTGTGCAGGGGTGTAGATGTGTGTGTGTGTGTTTGGAGGTGGGGTGGGGGAGTGGAGTGGGGGTGGGGGGGGGGGAGGGCAATATACTGTGTGTACATTAAATATCTCTGAACTGCTGTGGTAATCAGCCATACAAAATCTCTTAATAAATAAACTCTTCCTTTGAACTGTGGCTGCCATGATACTCAAAATTGATTGAGTGCATATTAGCAGAAAGAAGAGAGAGTATGGAGGGAAGTAGGGGAATGGTACCAGACTACACTGTAGGTATTCACCGTTGATTGGCGATTTCCATACCGAAAATTGAAGATGATTGCCCATGCAGAAATACTTTGAAAAGGTAAACATTGACCGTATGGGACTTATTCTACTATGCCAATTCTGACTTTCGATGAATTTCATTATGGAAACATGTTTCAAAACGGACTGTATGATCATTTTGTTGTGATATGGCGTTCATCTTGTCAAACCAACAACTGTGTCAGTAAATGAATAAAATAACTATCTGTCGAACTCAATTATTTGCATGTGGGGCGGGGGGTGGTTGTGTGTGTGTGTGGGGGGGGGGGGGGGGGGGTATGTGAACTCTGCTGATATTTGTTCTTTTTATGACAGTATTATATAAATGCATGTATGTCTATATTTTGCTAATGTTAGATTTGCATGTGTACCCTAATATCAGTTGATGAACTGAATGTTGTTTAACGGCTTCAACACCAAGGTTACATGTATAAAGAGCTGTCCCAGAGAGACAGGAAGGATACATAGGAAGCTGAGAACCTGTCCAGCACCTACAAATATATTTGGTTTAAACAATATTTATTCAAGAAATGTGGTGAACAATTATATGTCAAATAATACCAGGACAGGATTTTACAAACTTTCGATGAAAACATAAATTCATGTTCTCAAATATATTTGTTACTATGAGTAACAACAATGTTACAACATACATTTTCAACTACATATTCTGTTGAACGCATTTGTAGACAACATCATATGTTGTATTTCAGACAAAAAACACTCATCGACATTCAGTTCAGAACTTGAGGTAAATTAAATAAATAATTGAGTTCGACAGATAGTTATTTTATTCATTTACTGAATGATGGAATTCGTTGGATTTTTTTGGTGACTTCATTAATTGATATTTGGATCCAATTATTACATATTCTCTCACAATGGCGAGCGGACGAGTGGAATATTCCTGCCCTGGATCATCATTACAACTGGTATAGGATGTTGGAACCAGCATCTTTAATCTATTCTAATGTGGCATAATTGGGTATTAGGAATGGCCATCATATGAGCAAAGATGAGATGTCTCCTCAAGAAGAGAATGTGTCTTTTTTCTAAGTTTCTGTATATATTTAAATGGTTTTCTATGACTGGCATGTACATGTTTTTGTCAGGCATTTACAACCAGCATTGGATAATTACACAAACAACATTTACATGTGACTACAATCTGGACTGCTGTAAAAATGGATTAAGATAAAGAGAAAAGCTGATGTCAACTACAAAAGAGCTGTATCACATTGAAAAAAAAGAAATGTATATATCCTTTGCATTGTTCACATCTGTAAGCAATCAAGTTGTTGGATAATTATAAATTTAAAGGGACACATGGCAATCTTGTTATTTTTTTATATAAAAACTCCTGTCGTCCCGTTAGTTGTTCTATAAAGTAACACATATGCAATTGTTCACTCATTTATATTAATCAAATTGACTTTGTTTTTGCATATTACTAACTATTGGTTATATTGCACCAACATTATACATGTATTTAAACCTGTGATCGAATAATAAGAACAATGTTGTATTTACCACCTGCTTATTGTCCTCTACCAAGTGTTCAAATGGTGAACCTGGGGTCACATGTCAAACTTGGTTTTATGTGATTTTATTAACGAAAGTTTGATTTGTTATAAAAGCTAGTCAAACTTGAGCCAAATACATCCTCCCACTATATAAGATACTATATAAAAAACTAGTTTGATACTGCCATATCTGAAAAACAATCATTCTATCCCCAATACCCCACCCCACCATGGACACCGTATAGCAGTAGAGCGATACATGCCCTCTTGGGCCTCTTGTTTTGGATTTAAGACACGACATTATTACATTAAAGGGTAAAACGGACAATACGGAAGTCCGGATTATGAAGACATTGTCATTGGAAAAGCTTTAGTACCATCTCTCCTGAGAGGGAGCCGAAATAGAAAAGTAATTATAAACTATACAGCAACAAGAAGGGATGGAGACGGATTTATTTTTATTTTTGCACACAAATTTGACACTCATGATTTATAACAAAGACTAGATGAAATTGCATAATTATTATTTCGTCTATGTTTTTAAATATATAAACTATGATGTTTTAATAATTACGTATGCAATTACACGTGTATTTATCTGCATCATACGTGTATTGGAGCTACGGCATTGCCCCATTTAAAAGGACACACCGCAGTCTGTCTTTACTTGCGACCCACATTAGATAGAAACGAAAAAACACGATGGCATGATGGCGCAACTCATGTGGGATGTCGTGGGTTCAGATTTACATCGGCGCCTTACTCGTCGGAAATTAAATTAATTGAAATTAAATTAATTTATATAGAAACACATTATGATCTATCTTCCATCTAAAAACAGTTTTCTGTTCAAACACAAATTATCCTGTTAGGTTTTGCAGATTATTAGAACGTGATTAACCCATTTAAATGAAGAATATACGTACGTACGTTTTTGACTGATATTGATGAAAGGTTTGGTAGATCTGTCTTAAATTTACTAACTAATTGCCAAAGAGCAGAACAATTAGGTATCCTGTTGGGAGCGCCGTGTGATAATTTGATGTCATTACTTGACAGAGATTACAGTGCATTTCTAGAATTTAATATAACGTATATAAGTAAGTTATGGTCATTGTTTGACACTATGTTATGTATATCAGACTCTGGTTGCGGTGGCGGGATTTTGTAGGTAGGGACAGTCCCGGTCACTTGAGCACGTCCTTGTGATGTGTGTTTGAGCATATATTTTATAATAAATTATAATAATTAATATCATCGTGTATATATGTTATGCTATTACCTTTCACAATTTTGTATGATTTTGTGTTATTGTAAATATATTATGTAAATATCCTACTCTGGAGGAAATAAAGAAATAAAATAAAGAAATAAAGTATCGTTATTCTTCATGTTCAACAAGCGTAAACGTTTCCTTTGCCTTTCTTCAGTTAAACTGAAATCGACATTCTTCTATCGATTTGTTGATAAGAAACATAAAACATCGACGCTGGGCTATTTACTCAAGATGCGTTAAACTAATCTCGTAGACAATTATCTCGTTATATTTACATTTTGTTCATAAAGAAATCGTCAAAATTCGTAATTTCGTTCACTTTAATACAATCTTAATTAAACGTGTTAAACAGTTTATCAAAAGACGTTATGACCCTATCATTTTGCAACGCACTGCATGTTTACTGGTTGACCCATTTACTGCTCGACACTATGCTTTTCTCTTTGATTGTACGATGACCAGACAGATTGTGGACCCTATGGTGACATATTCCTAAATCCTTATAGGACGGTAGCGTTTGATGTTTGTCTTCTGTCTTGTCGGTTTGTTCTTTTGTTGCTCTGGTTTCTGACAAGTCATTGAGTACTTGCTTTGTGGCTTTCTAGGCTTTTTTTGTATTATATATACATGATCATTTATGTGTTTTACTTATATTGTCTATTAAGGTTGCCTTGTTTGTTAAAGATTATAACCTGGCTGGAATATCTTTATTTACACTGTCCCGTTTATTGGGATGACAATAGGGTAAGATTGAGGTTTGGTACCTGGTTGAAACTCCCAGCGGCCTTCTTTTTGCCACTGACCGTTCCAATTTGGTAGCCCTATTGTCAACCAGTTTGTTTTTGTGATGTCTTGTTTTGCCCTGTATTCATCTTTAAAGTTGGTCTTTGTTTCTTCGTGTGTTGGTGGTTGACTGTCTTCATAGAATGCTACTGTTCCTTTCGATTTTTATATTTTAATAGGCAATATAAGTATAATCCATAAGGTTGTGAATCTCACTTACTGTGGACGATACCTTGTATCTAGCAATAATTATAATTAAAGAATGGCTATGGCAAGTCAAAACAGAGTTTCTCATCTCAATGAGCAAACTAAGTGTATCTTGTTGCAATAAACAATTAATGTTTGTTACTGAGATACTGGGTACATATTTAGTTTATTCAAGAGAAATTGAGCGATATTAACATATTGATCTGGAAATAACTCTTTTTTTAGACTAAGATTATTCCCTTGACAGCAGACTATATCACAGTCGAACGGTTGTTAAACACTACATAATGATTATGTTTAGTGATTCCAAGAGTCTACCGTTGAAACTGGAAAAAGGTGACACACAGGAAATGGTTTAAATCCCCATCGACCTTTTTTGACACTGACCGTTCCAAACCGGTAGCTCTAAATGTCAACCATGGTTTGTGATGCCATATCTTGCTTTTTTTTTAACATCTTTGTAATTATTGCTTGTTTCTTTGCATGTTTTTGGTTGACTGTGGTCTTTGAATGCTACATTTCATGTTCGACTTTTGCTACGAATCAGTAGTGTTATTTTTACTGGTCCTTTGGGACCAACGAGCCCAATATAGGTGGCTTTGAAGTAGAATACCGCTTAAGCCGGTGCTAGGGGGCGTGAGAGGTGTTGCTTCTTTCATTACTTCTCATGAACAGACTCAATAAAACCGAGTCTGCTGCTTTATTCTCTTAATTGTGTTTGTTGCTCCCAAAGGATTACCTTTATCAGTATTTATTAACATTCACACTAGCGTTCGTTTAGTGCATTGTGGCGGCTGTAAAATGTCGCCCCGTGCTACGAATCAGTAGTGTTAATTTTACTGGTCCTTTGGGACCAACGAGCCCAATATAGGTGGCTTTGAAGTAGAATACCGCTTAAGCCGGTGCTAGCGGGCGTGAGAGGTGTTGCTTCTTTCATTACTTCTCATGAACAGACTCAATAAAACCGAGTCTGCTGCTTTATTCTCTTAATTGTGTTTGTTGCTCCCAAAGGATCACCTTTATCAGTATTTATTTTATATCTACTTTTACTGGATATTGTAGACTGGGATTTGATTTACAAAAGAAAGAACAATAATTCTTTGAGAGTGCTCTGCATTATTATGTGTAAGAATATGACTTAAATTTATTTTATTGTTTCCATTGTTCTTCCTGGCAAGAGATAAACTAATATCTTAATCTAAATATTCAGTAAGTTTACTTTTTAAATTATAAGGACAAATTTCCCATTTGTCTCAGGGGTAGCCTATAATAACAACGAGGTGTTAGTTGGCTGTGATATAGTTTATGGAAAAGGTCCGGGTTATTTGCGAAACTGGTCAACTTAAGAGGATGTTCCCAAAACATACTTTTAGTCAACATTAACTCTACCGCACATCCCGAATTGCTACTATATATACATTGCTGAGAAGACGCATACTCACTCGGTATATAAACGGTAATGTAGTGTTCAACCGCAGTGATTCATAATTGCTGGACCCAATAGAAATATTTGTGTTTGTGGCCCACACACTCAACGTGTCGTCTGTGAACGTGAGTCTATCAATGTCCTAAAAACTTAATCCTGGTGGCAGCAGTCCAAGAGCAAGACAACTATTATGACCGGAAAGTGCTTAAAGTGCTTGTTATAATGGAAATAGCAGACCACATCTGGAACTCGTGGTTTGTGACTGTGAATCTTACACTATCCTGCAACGTAAGGCTGATGACAGAACAATGAATAACGTTAATATTACCACGAAAATAGCAGACCTCATCATGGTGCATGACTGAGTATAATACTCGCCCCGGTCACCCGGACGCTTCTGATTTCTTCGTTACACTATGCTACACGGACTCTAACCTCGGTCACCCGGCCCGCTTCTGATTTTTTCGTTAAGCTATGCTACACGGAACCAGAACCTGTAGCCTCGGTCACCCGTCCCGCTTCTGATTTCTTCGTTACGCTATGCTACATGGATGCAGAACCGGGGCCTGGGGTGGGGTGGGGGGGGGGGGAAGTTGGACGTTTTGAGCTATTTTAGTGAGATTTTGAGAGATTCACCGAGACTTTCAAAAAACATAATTTTACATTAATTAATAATAATTTCTTATTTTTAACTTATGAGAAGCAGCATTTGATATTAAAAAGTTTAACTGATGCATCAACAATTGACGTTGTACGTTTATTTACAATATGACGTCACGCATACGTCGACTTTCTACGCGTAAATAAATAAAAAACGCGCGAATAAATTGTGCTAATCGCTAATGGGTGCTTTAGTTGGCCTAATCTGCCCAGACCGATATCTGCAAGTAAGACATATGCATGATACGGACTAGCATAATACTAATCTATTTTGAAACTGGAGACGTATAGAAATCTAGAGTCTGTGAATCCCGTTGGTATACAGTATCAAACAGATACATACTCATGATAATAGTTGAAAAGGATTAGTGAAACAATGTTATTCAAATGATCGTTTACACCAGAAGGAAAACCGACAAATAATTTACATATTATTTAAAACCTTCAGTAGTCCTTTATCTCTATCACTCTTCCTCGTCTAATCGAATTCACGAAGAATTCAAGATCTTGTAAATTAACTTATACCAACGTCATACAGTCTGTATACGTTATACAGTCTGTATAAGTTTGATAAACTTGATACATTTGCATAATTCAGGCTCAATTTTTCTCTAATGCGTAAACGTTGACCTCACTGAATTATGATTGATGAAGTATTTTCAAAAAGAAGACTGTTATTATAATTTCTTTTGACAAAAAACGCTTCCATACCTTCTCCAACTAAAATTGGTATAACGATAAAACATGCTCATCCATCACACAAAATGAACTCCGTCATTTAATCAGATTTTGGATAATTAAGAAGTCTGATAATCTAAGAATGTTAAGCCTTGTCTACACGGTGTTTGGATAGTGTTGCGTTAGTAAACACTTTCAATAAAATAGTGTCTATAGCTATGTATTTTGTTTTAAATTTAGTTAGCAGTTTAATAGAATCATTTATTTTTAAGAAAACTTTTAAGATTTATATTCCTCTAATTAAATTACAATATAGAGAAACATGTTATGTTCGTCCTATCTATTTATTTAATAAGTATATATCCTGTTAGATTTTAGACACCATTAAACTTTATTTCTCCATTTCATTGAAGGATTCACGTTAGTTTGAAACTTTTCTTTGAAACGCAATTGATTTTACTGCATGAACGTTTCTGAACATAATTCACGTACTCTTGAATTATTCATGCTAAAATAAGATTTGTTGTACATAATGGGTTTTAATTGTACGTTGTCTTTCTTCAATTTCTTCAATTTCAAAGTAAATTCGACATTCTTCTAATGATCTATTGGCAATAAATGTAAAAAGTGAACTGTATTAATCCAGATACCTGGTAGTATCTCGTCATATATAAAGTCAGTTCACAGAAAATACATCAATACACAGCACGTTTAGTCTGATCCATAAAGAATGTCACAGTATATAACGATATACAGATTGGTAAGTTAGTTAACATATTAACACAATTGAATGATCTCTCCTATTACACATTTTCTTGTTTGAGTTTCTGTCAGGAAACTCGTTTATTTCCCCGTCAAAGGTGTGTGTTGGTCGGGGAACCATAAGTGGCAAATTAACAACTCAGATTTTTTTTTCGAATTCTATATATCATGTTTATGCTAATACCATCCTCTTGACGAAACGAAATTCAAGAAGAGAATTAGCATGTCAATCATTAATCGTTTTTAAGACTTAGAATGTGCATAATGTGAAATATCCTTAGTCATTTTTGGTCATTGGATATTATACAATTATGGACTTTTCAGCTGTTATACATGATGTGATATGCACCAAAAAAATCATTATTGACCGAGGCGATTTTTTGGTACATATCAACATCATGTATAACAGCTGAAAAGTCCATAACTGTTTTATTATATAACCCTCAATTTACAATTATATAAAACAGGTCAATATCAAAAAAACAATTATATAAAACAGGTCAATATCAAAAAAAACAGGTCAATATCAAAAAAACAGGTCAATATCGCTAGATATTTTTTCTAAAAAATTACTTTTTAGCCAATGAAAACGCGTCTATTTATAGGTTATATAATAACATATATTATGTTTACGCAAGTACTATCCTCTTGACGAAACGTAATACAAGAAGAAAAATAGCATGCCAATCATTAATCATTTTTAAACCATCAAAATTAATGTTCATAATGTGACAATCCTTAGCCATTAAACAATGAAACCCAAAAAATACTTACACGAATATATCTGTTACGAAGCATGACAGTACTATAACGGTTTTATATAATTAATTACTGCCATATTTGCACGCTTCATGTTTTGCCATATAAAAAGGTCTTTTATTGACTGCTTTATGTGTAGCAGTAGGAAGTCAGAGCTAGGAGATTTATTCTCGAACTTGTGAATGTTCCATAAATTTCCATATCTGCCATTTGGTTTCATAAATTGTGGTATTGACAATATTATATTTTAATGGAATTTGATAAAAACCAAGAACCACGTTTGGGAAGTTTATGATTTCTAAATCAAGATCCAGTAATACAGATACATCTTGGAAAATAGATTCTATATAATTCCATACTTGTCTAATTATGTAACAGTTAAAAAATAAGCGGATGAGCGTTTCTCCTTCCCTTTTGCATATATTACATAATTCATTAGATAATTCATAATGTCAAGTTTATACCTGTTAAAGATTTCCGTTGAAATTGTTTAGTTTTCCTGGATTCAAAAGAATAGTAGATATTGATATTCATCCAGACAATTTCCCATTGTGTTTGATTTAGTGCTATTTTTTTGCTCCAAGTTGATTTCTGTTTTTAGTTTTGAATCTTTTTTTTGAATTTAATACCTTTTTTTTTTTTTATCTTTTTATGTTTTAGTTGGCCTGGTAATATTAGTTTATTTTTATAATTTAAGACATGTGTCTTTTTCATATTCATTGGTGACTGCTTTTCTGGGGAGAATTCTCCTGATATCATAGCATTTAGGTATTTACTTGGTATTGCTTTCCTGATTTGAAACCATTCCGATATCCAGTTACGGAAATGTCTTTGAGAGAGTGTATATCGTTTCTTTAAAAATAATTTAAAGAATAGTGGTTTGTTCATGATGTCCAAACAGTCGAAGACTGCGGACTTGATCTAAGGTATTTGGTGTTTCGAATTTCCTAAATGATATCCACGCCGAAATTGCATTCCGATAAAACTCTGTTAATTGTAATTGATTTGTTAATCCTTCGATAGAAGAGCTGTTGAACAGGAAACTGTTTTGCGAATATTCGCGATCTAATTGAAGGAGATAATGTTCCCTATTGCATTTCAGTTATCCAAGTCAGAATTTATATATAGTTTTGATTCGCATGACGGTAAAGTAATCCCTTTAATTGTTCGATCATTGCGAACTGCGCATACCATTGCTTCGGTCTGAAGAATGTAAAATATCAGGGCAACCAGACACCCTTGTTTTATCGATATTCTCGTTCCCCGTTTTCCTATGTGAGTGATAGTAGTCCTTTGTAATGTGAATCTGATAGTAAGTATTCATTTAATATTTCATTGATGACTATCTCAAATTCTTCTTTTATCGAGTACCAGAATATTTGAAAACATTCACTTAAAATGCCATATTCGCCCGGCGACTTGCCTTATTTAAATTTAAAGATCGCTGCTTTAACTTCTTCGGGGCTTAATTTAGATTCGAAACGTTTTCCGGCTTTAGTGTTTTTTCGATTTGTGATGATAAATTGTTTTCCAACTCTATGTCGATGCCTTCTGATGAAAATATGCTTTTTGTAAAATTTAGTCAGCTCTTTTAAAATACTTTCTATATCATGTTTTATTTCTCCATTTTCGCACCTAATTTTTGTACACAATTTTTGTTTCCCTCTCTTTCTCTCGAGATTAAAAAAATATTGGTAGATTTTTCATTCTTTTTCTATAAAGTTAGCTTTTGACCTTATCTTAGCGGCGTTTGATTGCATTTCATAATACTCATTAATATGTTTGACAGGAGATCGATTTCCACCTAGTTTGTGACGTCATTAATGTCTTCCTTCTCTTTAATATTCGTGTACTTTCGCGCTTTTTGTTTGCTATATTCTATTTAAATGATTTTGATTTTGTGTTTCGTCATATTGCACCATTTCCTTTTTGATTTATAGTTACAGATTTCATTTTTCCAAGATGCCCAAAAAATTTCGATAATTTCTTTATAATCAGCACTAGCTAATATGCTAGCGTTCATTTTCCATGTTCCCGTGCCGCGTTCGACTATTTCTGTTTTAAGTCTTAATGAGATGACATCATGATCGGAGTACTGAAAATGTCTTATTTTGATCTGATCAATTACGAAGAAAAAATCTATTCGGGACTTGGATTGCGAATGCGCAAAGGTATATTCTCGCTTATTAGGGTAACGTCGGCTCCAAACATCTTCCAAATCTAAAGTAGTTATCAAATCGCTAAATTCCGTTAATCCCTTATCATGACCAATTATATTTCTTCACGATTTTCTGTCAATCAATCGATTCTGCACGCAGTTACAATCTAGCCCTCCACCCAAATTAATTTCGGAAGGCTCTTTGGCTTATTATATTCTTTATATAATGGTAAAAACATTTCCTAGCTTTCCCATTGTTAGGTGCATATGTATTTGTGATTCTATCAGCGCAGTCATTACCTAATCCAACAAACACATAACGATAAAAGTTGACCGTTGTCATCTTCTATAATGTCCGCAATTGTCAATTTTAATTGCTTTTTGGTTAGAATAGCGACACCTCTCGATGAGCCGTTGCCATTGTTCCAGAAATTTGTCCCTCCACATTGATTACCCAACGCTTCGACTCAAAATCATCTTTACAGTGGGTTTCCTGAATTAAAATAATGTCGAAGTTTTTCTTGTCTAACCAATGAAAAATAAGTCTCTTTTTTTTGCTGTCCCCCAGTCCATTAACATTAATTGATGCTATAGATAACGTCATTTATAGCATATATATTTTTATGTGCTCATCCACATAATCATACATGCAAGAATGTGAACAGACCTGTACATAGAAGGTCATCATTCGGCAATTTAAAAACTATCATATACATACAATATGCATAATCATTTGGCAATTTAAAAACTATCATATACATACAATATGCATAATCACCTGAAAATATATTTATATGCATATGCTGCATTATAATACATATAAGTATACAGTGATCTTTGATATAATAGCTGAATACATATGTATATACATATACCGCATTATGATATATGCAATTTAAAGCAATCGTTTGCATAGAGCAATTATTGATATTAATATAAATCTGACATTGTTATACATGCTTTTTAATACCATCATGTACATACTAGTATTTATATACGAGTATATTTGAAGTGTTTTCACATGATAGTGTATGTAATTATATGTAATGACCTTCATACCGTTATATGCATTACTTCGGCGTGTTTCTAATCGCATCGTTGAATATGGGAATAATTTATATTACATGTAATTATATGCCTAATTGTAATTTATCTATTGAACGTGCAGGTATCTATACAATATGATCCTGACTAGTTATTACCGTTAATGTTTTTTCTTACTTTTGTGATTCGAGTGGCTGAAGGGGGCGTTGAATAGTTGTTGCTCCTTGTCCGCTTTCTCCTAGGAGTAGCCATTTCAAGTTCGTTTGATATGCCATCCACGAGAAGGCTAACTAGTTGGTGTACAAAGCATTCGCGCCCTCTTCGGATCATTCATGTTAAACATGTTTTTGACAATTGCATCTTCATGTCTAAAATCATGATCGTTATCAATATAATGCATACATTACCTGCAATAATGTGTTTATTTACAAATTTGGCTTCGCCATTGAACGCTTTAGCAAAGGCACTTTTCCCTAGTATTGTCCATATGTTCAGTCATTTTTTGGCGTTTTTTTCGCATTGCGATTTGAGCTTTTTTGGCTACTACATGCTTGTCATTTTTCGAAATGTGATTAGTGCCGAGGTGCAGTGCAATGGATGCCACATGCTCAATGTGTTCTGTTTCCACTTAAGATAGGATAACGCCAAAGTCCCGGACAGTCTTACCGGAAATTGACACTTTTTGTATTGACTTGTCCGTAATTTACGTTTGAGTCTTCGATTATGTAGTTTATTTTTGCTTTTGTTTTTCTCACAGTCAAGTTTCCCTTTGTCGGTGTGTATGTGTCGTTGTTACATCAGAGGATTGCCATGTTCCGATATGTCGTCTGCATTGTTGTGGTCACGTGCGTTGTCGCCACGGAGAGATCCATCGGCAGAGATCTCAATCTGGACCATTTGTATATCTGGTAATGGTATCCATCGAGAGGTCTCGCTTTCCTTTGGAGGTCACCCGAATTGATATCTTGCCATTGAGGCACATGAGAGTCGTTCTCGTGTATAATCGCACTCGCGATTTTTCGATCTAACGGCTCATCATGTTATGACATGGAGCTCATCTCGTTGGCGCGTTGACCTTCTTAGATGTCCGGGCACTTAAAATATGGGTGCTATGTTTTGCCACAGAATTTACATAGTGTACGGTTGTTATCTGCAAATAATCGTAATGTAAAACGTCCAATTTCCACCGAGAGGGGCAACACGGGGAAACTGTTAAGAATTTTAATGTATCTTGTACCATTCTCTGAGTGCCAATTATTTTGCCTCTTGTGACACTTATTTTGCCTCTTGTGACACTTCCCGTAATAAGGTCACCAAATTGTGACAATTGTGAAATTATAGTACTGTCCGGCATCTCAACCGGTGCATCCTTTATAGTTATATTTGTGATTATGTTTTCCAAGTCAGTAACGGTCATGAGCCTATTCTGCATATTGATGTCTCCATGAATTGCTGAGTGCTTTGCTTCTTGTGATGTTACAGTAATTATACATTCTTTTTGTAAGATCTGTATCGCCTTAATGTTCGTTTGGGGAATTATTCTTTCTACTGCTGAAATAACATCTTCGTGAGATAATCTCGTAAGAAATCATGTGCTGAAATGCGTTTTGCTAATAGGTTCGCCATAATGTGAACTGATGTGAATGTTCTCAAACAAAGGAGCAAAAGGGCGGGCTCCGATATCAAGGATAACACAACTATAAATCCACCACAATTCACATACAATTTATTTGGAGTCGGGTTATTGTCAATAAAATTTAGAAAAAACCCAGACTAATAGACTTCTAGACACACAGAATTTTTTTTTAAATAATGAGCTTTCGGATTTAACTTTCTCAGGAAAGCCTTGCTTTTTTATACGTTTGTGGAGCTTACTGGCCGTTGTCCCGTTAATCCTTGATTTATTTATCGTAATATCTATGACATTAATTGTAATACGGCACAAGGGTAACACGTATGATGTCGTTAATACACATGCATGTGTCCGTGTACGAGAGTGGTCGGCGGAGGGGTCGGTTAACATCGCTTGTAACATTGTTTCAGTCATATCACGACGATGTCTCTCTCTGTCCCCAATACCTTTTTTTTATTATATAATTCTAGATAGTATAAATGCAATGTAGACCCAAATATATTACCCAAATACACTGAAATAATTGATCGATATGTTGTAAACATATAATTTAGTCTGTTTCAAGTTGCTACAAATGTATATGCGTGTGTTTATGAGGAAAGTGTGGATCCTGGGTCATGCGTATGATTCCGTTGCTACACATGTATGTGTGCGTAAATGAGAGGGTTTGGAGTGGGGAGTGTTAACCGAGATAGAAATATGTTTCCCTTACACAAGGACTCTAAATCCGGCCAAGTATAATTGTGTGCGGTTTGAATTTCAATGTGATTTTTTTTACTCTTTTCAGTGTCATTACGTAAAGTCATTAACCGCCTAATAGGATACCAGGGTCAGTTGCGTGATATATGGCTATTACCCTGCTGTGTCGATAATTACTGTTACGCAATATACTGTGGTATTCGATTAGGCCATTAATGTCTAATACATAATGAAACTGATAAGAGCCAACATATTTGCTTATTGAAATTCATACCGTACACTTGGCCGGATTTAGAGTCCTTTTATCTAAATTGCATTTATAATTATTATAATTATTATAATTATATGATTTTATGTTATAATTTTAATTGAATTTAATATTGTTTAACGGGTAATCAACACAATACAGGCTATTTAGAGCCGCCCCAGAGAGAGTGGAAAGTGGTATTATAACACTCTGTATTATAACATACAGAGTGTTGAAATAATGATTAAATAAGGACATTTAATTGAATTGAATTTGTTTAACGGCTCATCAACACATTATAGGCTACTGAGAGCCGCCCCAGAGAGAGTGGAAAGTAGTATATAACCGACTGAGTGGTGTAATAATGATTAAATAAGGACATTTAAATGAACTGAAGTTTGTTTAACGGCTCATCAACACATTATAGGTTATTTAGAGCCAGTCCAGAGAGTGAAACTACACTATTACATGTAGGTGTGAACCCGTGGAACAAATCAAATCATCCTTAAGTCTTGACAGCAGATTTCAGCTAAAACCGTTCATTACCCCCACCCGACTAAACTAATGTGCCAGTGTGCATACTTAAAACATTTATTTACTCAGATTTTTGTCTAAGTTATCTCAATTAAGTGGGAGCCTTTTTTATTATTAAATAATGTGCTTTCGGATGTAATTTTCTCATGAGAGTCTTGCTTTTAAATAAGTGTGTGTACTAATAGAGCACAATAGCCGTTGTTCCTTCAATCCTTGATTTATTCGCCGTAATATCTAGACATTAATTGTAATACACTGCTACGTCTGAATATTCTGAATTTAAATATTAATACAGAGAAAATGTTAGATAAAGTGAATTCGGCCAGTTTGAATGTACATGTTTTTTTTGTTTTTTATATTACTGATTTCTTTGCATACACATTACATTAAAAAAAAATTACCACACAAATTCAAACAGCACATAACAGTTAAATTGCATAACACTGTTAAAATCATAATAAATGTATTGTATGACTATATTTTTGCGAGATATCTATTGACTGAGTTTTAAAGCTCTCCCATGATGCATTTGCATAACTTTTTTTGTTTTAGTATGTTGACTTTTCTACGTTGAGTTCATGCAACATTGCTTTGGTATTGAAGATATAAGTTGGTGATATTTTACGAATTCTGTTGCAGGTATGTCAAAATCATTTTGGATTGAATTAAATGTTTT
This sequence comes from Cyrtodaria siliqua, assembly GCA_037043455.1. Taxonomy (NCBI): domain Eukaryota; kingdom Metazoa; phylum Mollusca; class Bivalvia; order Adapedonta; family Hiatellidae; genus Cyrtodaria; species Cyrtodaria siliqua. Next base: position 138,455 of record JAWPHD010000512.1, read on the forward strand.
TAGTTTTATATCAGTTGTATTATGCATCAAATCTGCTTTTGTATCCAATAAAGATATATTAAGGATCGACCACTGTGTTTTATATTGCTGTTGTTCCACAATATTTGTTCATTTATATGTTTTGGTTTTTTTGTAATGTTAGCAGTACACAACGCCTTCAAAATGTCATTTAAAAATGTGTTGTTTTTTTAAATTTAAATAAAGCTCATAATATCTGTTACATTTATATTACAGTTGAAAATTCCCAATATAGCGTTCGAGTTCTTTCATGTAGAATATTTTCCACGCTCCGTTATTATCTGGATCTATTATTCTTTTTACTTGCATGTTAGTGAATGGAAGGACTGTGTTAAATCTGAAAGTGCAGTTAGTGGAACAGGTAAAAACAAATTCAGAACTTACATATTGTTTAAAAACACATTTATAACAGAGCGATATTGTAATATTATTTTACCAAAACTCTTAGAGCGGCGGCTTTTGCCAAATTCCGCTTTGGAATGGGTCCTATTCGCATTAAAACTGATAGTTACGAGCGTATTCCAGAAGCTGAAAGATTCTGTCCGTTTTGTAATAATTCGGTAGAGAATGAATTACATATGATAATTAAATGTTCCTTGTATGATAATATTCGTGCATTATTATATGATAAAGCTTTTGTGATAGACACACAATTTAGCACATTAACTGACATTGAACAATTGATACTTCTTTTTTCAAACCAAGAATTGATTCGTGTTACGGCCAAACCCTGTTTTAATATTTTACAAAGAAGGGGATTTTTTTTATATAAATAGACTAATATTTACTTTATGTAGGTACCCGTATTGTTTTATATGTAAATAATGTGACAATTTTTATTTTATGTGTGTGTATAAGCCTTAATTTATCTTGAAAAGTGAACAGCTGTTGTTAATCAGTTTATTTCAAATATATATTCAGATAATAAATGATTTTCTTAAGATATTTTTTAAGGTATGTCCTTTTGTTATTATTGATTAATAAAAAGTAGATTAAATATGCTTTTATTACAATTTTAGATGTCTGATATGTATGGCCTTGCATAACCATCAATGGTCTCGATGAGCAATGGCGTAACACTCTTTATTATGTGTTTGAGTATGTGAAATACTCGGTTTATTTGTGTTAAATCGCATAAATCGTGTTTCTCACTTGATTTAACACTTGTATTGTCTCTTATAATTCTATTTTTATTTCATTGATATGTGCAATCAAACGAGCATAGGGGACACGCACAGACGTTATGCCATAAAATCTTTATTTATCATCCTAATATTTTCTACTCTGATAAGTCTCTTGCAATTGAAATTTAGAATGGGTTTGCACAGTGATGTTCTACTCAAAATGTACTAGGAATCAGTGTTTATATCTGGTGTAATATGTAGAAAAAACATAACGATATATAACAATTTAAATTGATTTCACCAATCTGTGAGTTTATACATACCCCGTGACTTTGTTCATTTAATGAGGGATGATAATGTACATGTGCCAATTAAAAGTATAGGTCTATTCATGGTTTTTTAAACTATCCGTGATTGAATATGCGCAAAATGAATTATAAGTTGGTATCTCTTAATTCGACTCTCCAGTTTTGGAGTTTGGTCTGGCGGGTTAAAGGCATTTATAGTGTTTCTATAGAGTTGGCTTCTCGAAATATGTAAGTTATATATATATATACCTCGTCATCAGTAAGTTTAGAAACGGTTTTGATAATCTGTCAGACTTGACTGTTCATGGCGGGATAGCAACTTTAGTTTTAGATGAAATGTGCATATGCATTTAATGCAGGAGCAAGATACCTTTGGTTTAACAATGTTTAGTCTGTAAAACTCGACGACTCAGCTTGCGACGTTGCTAAATCATTAATATTTGTGCACAGAAGTTATACATAATTGTAATAATGATAATACTAAATCGATCACAAAACCAAAAACATGGTAAGAGCTTTAAAGCATCATAGGAATTCATGTTAATGATTATACATCCAAGCCTAACCGAGTCGTATAGTTTTACGGACTAAACTCTTCTATTAATACTAAATAAACTTTATGGAACATGAAGCTAAGTTTGGTGCTTATGTGCATTGAATATGAAACTGAAACACATTAGTAAGGTCTTAGTCGTATTTAGATTGACTTATATACTTTGTCCAGATATGTCCGTGTTCATTAGATGTTATCCGTATCTGTAGGTTAAATGACTTTGCTTCTAGAGTTGAAACACAAACAAAACACACCATCAAATATATATAAGTTATACGTGAACAATACGCTGTAATCGTCTATGTCAACACAAAAAAAAGATATTTATACCATGATTTTAATTTATATTGTATGTTGTGGTTTTGTCAATTGTCGTGAAACTATTTCAAACAAACTGGCTCATGGCGCATCGAACTGTATTACACAATATTTATCGCAGGCATAAAGTTGTTTATCGCATGCCTGAGAGTACTTTCTATTGTCCAAAGTCGTATGATATATTCAATACAGGAAAACGAAAGTCTACTGATATTTCGTACAACGACACACTTTTCAAAAAGTGTGCCATTATACCAGATATCATACAAGGGGGCGTGGCTCGGCTTACTCGTCGATATATTTCATGATATATGATGCTCGTAACACTCTCGTTGGACATTCTAAAACTAAACATATGAGGTCTCACTACAGAATTACCTCCCTTGGCCATGACGGTAGAAGATTCCTATACCGTAAAAAACTAGGGCTGTGTTAATCGGTTTGCTCTCAACTTAGAAATGTGCAACCGTTCTCTTATTTCTGCCTTCAGGTGACAAGATTGGAACATGTTCATGACTTCTGCCAAGTTTGGAAGCCACTGGGTGATTTTCGAGGAAGATATGACAATTTAAAAATGGGTAGGAATACAGTTGAATTATTAGTGAAATGGAGCTAGTTTTGAGAGGTGCTGAAAAAGACTGGAATTTTTATTTTTTTAATCCGGTCAACTTTTGATTTCTCGTGGATATTCTGAGCTTCAGATTGAGGGGAGATTTAACGACCAATGGACATTTTACAGTATGTTTGCAGTGGTCCACGAGTGACGGTTTCTACATATATTATATAGTGTTGATTAATTCACTAGTGAGACGTATGAGTTCTATTGAGTATCAGAGATTGACAGGGCATGCTGCTATTCGGATTGAGAACACACTAAACCGCAAAGACAAACTCCTCAAAAGCATTCGGTAATACATTACTACGATTAAGGGTTAAGGACACAATTTCTACTCAAATCATATAATTAAGAATAGATGTACAATTAAATAGACAATTGCATGTTCTGATGCAGATTAGGTGGATGCGGGACATTTGACATAAATGTAATAAAAAAAAGTTACAGAAATTGCAAGTTTGAAAATGCAATCAATCGAACCAATTTGCTTTTAAATGAAGCAAGCATGCAACAGATAGAAAATATCCACCGACAATTGCCTTGCCTATATTAAACGATTTCTACATTAAAGGATTTCCATATTAAACGATTTCCACATTAAACGATTTCCATATTAAACGATTTCCATTTTAAACGATTTCCATATTAAACGATTTCCACATATTGGCTAATAACACTCCATAGAGAATGTTTTTTCCAGCTATTAAATCTAACTTTAAAACTGCACAGAAGCAGTGTGATCGTATACGAGACGGTTATAAGAATAGTCATGTGCGAAGGTAATTCTTATCGTGTCCTAATAACCTATTATGCGTAGATACATAATCTTCTTTGTGTTATAATTATGTTGCTTATCAATAACGCCATGTTTGTTGTATGATTTATTTACACTCTCGTTTAATAGGGATGATATTAGCATAAGCGGGGAGTTTGGTTCACCCTAGAACGTTGTTTAAACCCAAAGAGCTCTGTTTCCACTGACAGTTTCCAGGCGGTAACGCTTAGGCTATTATAAAACTTATTTTGCTTGCGGTGTCGCATACCTTGCTTCCATTTTTCCTTACTCGTGATATTTGTTTTTATTGCAAGTTATGGGTTGACTGCATAACGTGGTCCGTATTAATTCCATTAAGCGATGGGAAAGCTTACATTAACAGGATTGTATAATGGATATTAATTTTCAACAAATAAAACATATTTAAAAACAGTTTTTACTGCAAAAGCGATAACCTGTTTAAAATTACCTATTACATGTTTTGATTTTTACAATATTCAAACTTGTTAAGCCGAAATTCGTTTTATTTCATACCCCAGCAAAACCCGTTTTCGCTTCTTGGAGAAGGGGTTGGATGGGGTGTGAAAGTTAAAATGTGTGTTCTGTGAATGCTACATTTTCTGATCGTCTTTTACACCTACTTGTATCAGTACTGTAATTCTACTTGTATCAGTACTGCAATTATATTTGTATCAGTACTGGACTTCTACATGTATCAGTACTGGAATTCTACTTATATCAGTACTGTTATTCTACCTGTATCAGTACTGTAATTCAACTTTTATCAGTATTTTAATTCTACTTGTATCAGTGCTGTTATTATACTTGTATTATTACTGTAATTCTACTTGTATCAGTACTGTAATCCTACTTGTATCAGTGCTGTAATTATACTTGTATCAGTGTTGTACTTCTACTTGTATCAGTGCTGTAATTATACTTGTATGAGTAGTGTAATTCTACTTGTATCAGTTCTATATTTCTACTTGTATCAGTACTGTAATCCTACTTGTATCAGTGCTGTACTTCTAATTGTATCAGTACTGTAATTATGAATTTAACACATCTTCCTGAATATAGAATTGATTATTCTGTCAGAAATTTATTTGTACTCCTTTTTGACTTTATGTATTCATTCATTATCGTATTTTCGCTTATGATATCATCTAAAATAGTATTCAGTTGGTCCATTGGGGCGGATGTATAATTTGAAGCATTATAGATTACATTTACATATATATTGAACAAAAAAGAAAGTAACTTCCGCTGATGTTGATGCTGATTGTCTGGACAGCAAAATAGGAAAAAATGAATGATGTTTTAAGAATAATTAGATAGACCGCCAACAATAGTCCAAACAAAGATGTTTCTGAAAAGTTCAGTACACAAGGGAGTTAGACTCCTTTTTCTTAAAACATGCATTTTGGCCTAAAAACATATTAAATCTACGAAAAACACCAAAATTTGTCCGAGACAATATTCTCTATATGTTCCTTACCACAAAAAGGACAAAAAACATAACACAGATTGGGTAGATGGCAGCTTTTGAATATCAACATTCATCAATTTACCTCCCTCTAACATTTCCATATCATCAATAAAAGATTATTGCTTGGCACATTTGGAATTGTTTAATTGGGTATTTAGTACTCTATTAAGCGTGCTTAAAAAACATTAAACATTATTTTATTAAAACGCTGTTGTATACGCCCTCAAAAACTGGCCTATGTAAATACCAGCAAAATATATCTAATCATTCGTCATTTTGTGTGTCCACCCATTCTACTGATAATTCGAAATACTTCTATTTCTAGTTTCGGAGGTATTTATTACACTAATTAGACTAATTCGATTTTAAAATCGCAAGCATGACTTTTATATGCAACAGTTGTACTCAATTTTGATTTTATCTAAGTGTGGAAGTAAATAAACCAGCACTGAATGATACACGTGCCAAAAGCATATCGACGAACGCCTAACTGTTTACAAAAAATATGCTTGTAGTTGCAAATATTTTGATCATGAATTAAATGGTTGTTGAAACAAAGATATGCGTCAACTACATAGCTTTATTTTGTTTTAATCAATCGTAAACAATATTTTTATTAGCAGAATACTATTAGTTATTGGGTTTGTTACTGACCCCCTACAGACATATGTGGTGTCAGTAAGATTTATAGGGGGCGGGGCAATAGCCGAGACCCCTATATATCTGACCGACCCACATATTTCTGTAGGGGTCAGTAACGAACCCAATGACTGATTTATTGCATCGATATTTAACCCATTTTAATGTAGCATGAACGTCATTGAGACGTTCGCGCAATTTGACGTCATGACGTTGCGTCACGACCGGTTCAGTTTAAAAACATTATTAAATTTACTTATTATGTTTGTTACTAACGCCTTAAATAACTATTTGCAAATGATTTAAACTTTGAATCGGAATTGTAGTCCATATTGTTTTAGTGACCCTCTTTTAAATCTACTGACCCACTATAGAATAATAGAGGGTCACCATGTGATCGCTCTAATCCAATGAAATTCCCAGGATTTTGTGCGAGGTGCAATAATTTCAAATGCATACTGATCAGAGCCAATCGATTTATTTCGTTGTAATTTCGTACAATATTGTTCTAGCCATTACGTGGTCCCAGCTTAATTCCATTAAGCGATGGGAAAGCTTATATTAGAAGGATTATATAACGGATATTTCGACAGTAAAACACGTTTTAAAAACATTTTTACTGACAAAATGCGATAACCTGTTCCTATAACCTGTTTAAAATTACCTATTAAATGTTTTAATTTTACAATATGCAAACATTTTATGCCGAAATTGTACCTCAGTCAACCCCGTTTTCGCTTCTTGGAGAAAGGGTTGGATGGGGTATGAAAGCAAATACTCGGACCACGTAATGGTTCAGTTCTGTGTTGCGGCTGTGAATATTCGCCCCGACTACATGAGGTGATCTTGAAGAATAATGGGTGTCAAATCATATACGAATAAACCGTCATAATATGTTTCAGTTTCCTATAAAGTGCACAAATAAACTACACTAGACCTAATAAAACAACCGATTTAATTATTGATAATGAAATAATTGGGTCGGGGATTCTCGACTGCTCGATTAGTTTTTTTCGTGCATTAATCATTAATATTAATTCATATGATGCTTACTCATAGGGGTGGGGGCAGGGGGGGGCAGAGTGGGAGGGGGGATAGAGTATGTTTTGGCCCCCACATCCCCCAATAATTTGAAGAAAAAAATCGTTAGCGCTCCCTATATAATGTTGTGTAGTTTTGGTGTAATAATTGAGCGTGGATAAGGATTTTTTTCATCCCCCCACCACCCCTCCCCCCCCCCCCCCCCCCCCCCCCAATAATTGAAACATACTATTTTGATTGTCAAATATCTTTTCAAAAAGTTAGCACCCCAACCCAACCCAATAATTGAAACGTTCCTACGCCCATGTTACTAACGTCTTGTTTCGTGATTGCACTGCACTTTTATTGAATAATATGTTCTACAGCTAGCAAAATGAACCCCATATGAATTAATATTGATGATTTAACAAAACAACTACATCAAATCCTCGTATTGTGCCGTCCAAACAGTTTCAAAATAAATATTTCAATCACACATAATTTGCGGTTATTTATTTTATAAGAAACAGAAGCACATTGTGAGCCTTTTTTCTTGTAATTGTATTGACACTAATTACTCCAGATCGCCTCCAATCAGTTTAATGTAGATTATCGTTAGACTGGGATTATGAGAGATGTTGAACCATATATTGCCCCACATTTAGACTCAATACACTTGAGTATGCTACTATGCGCTGTTTGCTCTCATACGATCCCCGTTTCAGTAAATATAATTTTTTCAACAAATGTTGCGTTGTGTGGAGGTCGAACGCTGACCCTCCGGTATGTTGACGAATGTAGACGGAGTCCTAACAAATGGCAATTTGCACGACAGGCTCGTATTAAATGATATGCATACATTGATTTGTACAATTAGGCATTAAACGTAAGAAGATAGTTCAGCCTTTGTTTGGGGGACATGTGTATATATAGCAGCAATAGATTGTGAGACATGCAGTAGCGTGAAAAAATGGTGTTATTCAATTCTGTGTCGAATGATAAGACTCGTCTAATAACGCTTTTGTATGGTAAGCATATAAGAAACACAGAACCAGGTTTTGCAATATTTATTTTTATGTAAATTGTTCTAGTAAATTCAATAAATAATAAGACAAAGGATTTACTTTTGTTGAAGTATTATGCTATACCATAGATAATATACAACTATTTACTTCTGTTGAGGTCAGTGGTTAAAACTATTGTCATCCAAGGGAGTGACTATTGACCCGAAGCAGTAAACTATTTACTGCTGAGGGTCAATAGTCGTTCCCGAGGATGAATAGTTTTAACTATTTATTGAAACAGAAGTAGATAGTTGTTTTATTATATTGAATCGTATAAATAGAGGATATTTGTTGTTTTGGAGCGAAGCATGAGTGAAAATATAAAGTTTTCTCACTTTGAGATGAAATAAAATATGTTATTCACGACAAAACAACAAATTTTCTTTTTATTTTATGATTTTACAAACATTTTTTTGAGGGAAACTATGGTAGAACAACAAAAGTAATCCCGGCAGCTACTGTGAAATAAAACTCTATATTCCACAGTGTGGAATAACACTTTAATTTCACTGATAAAATACAGTATTTCATTGCATATCATAAAATAAACTCTATTACTTTGCTTCCCTTTTGCTTATTTGTTTATATGCATGACGTCACGTCATGGGAAAGCGTAATGTGACCTGCAAAACAAAGACCGCAAAACCAGATTGAACCGGATAGGAAACATTCTAAAGTCAATAGTTTATACTAACGACTTACACGTGACTGCCTTTTAGTCAATGAAAATCACGTATTTGAAATGATATATAATAATATTCAATTTAACAACACTATGCAAAGACGAACATCTGTAATCGGGCCTCTATTTACATATTTGCGAATATCAGTCATCCGGAATGATAGCAGTAAATAATGTAAAGCTGTTCATGCTATTTCATGGATCAGGTAGGAGTGCAAACCTGTGCTCAAATAATCATTCAATGGTGATGATTTTAGGATTTATATCCAAAAATGAGGTTTCCTTAAAGGCCAGGGTTGAGTATAAAAACCCCAAAATGGCTCCAGGGAAACTTTTCTGATCATTTTATACATTATGCTGCTCAGAGCGGTTTAATCCCAAATTTCTAAATATTAAAGCATTTTTAAACCATAAAATTTGGCATGTAAATACACTAAACATTACTCTATACAAATGTATCAAAATAATCATATAATGTATTTAATTTTCATACTTTCTAGAACAAAACTTTTTTTCCTAACTGTCAAATTTTGAATTTGGTGCATCTATTAATAGCTTTACCTGTAAAAATAAGATCAGTGATTGGTCAGAGTGCTAAAACCTTTATCTTGAAGCAGACGAAATACTAACTGGCTACAGTGTATACATAATGTGTGTAGATGCTACCGAACGGTGGGGTTTAGTAATACTCAAGTAGTGTGAGATGTTGCCCCAGCAGTAAATATTTTATGTGAAACATATCATCAAAGACGTATCTTGTATGTTACAGAGAGTTATTTCTCATTGTAAAAACTAAGGTATATTACTTTAACAATAACATATCCTGTTCCATCGATACACAATTTGTTTAAGTGATATGCAAACTATTCCAATTTATCGGCTATGCCGAAAGATTAAATGCTACCCTGGGGATGGCAGGACGATACACATCTGTGTGATCGATATTTAGGGTGATTAATGTCACTGGTTAGCATACTATTGCTGTAAATTGAATGAGGAATCGCAGCAGTTAAGTGTCAACTCAAAAGATACGGGATCCTAAAACAGATGTCATTTCTGACGGACGACACACTTGGGAAATGTTTACTTTCTAATCTTTAAAACACGACCCACTTTTAAATTATTTAATGGTGGATAGTTCCAAACCAAGAGAATTCGAGCCCTTACACGATAAAATAGATGTATAGACTGAATAGATAGGAAGGATTTGATGCGAACTAAAAGAACTATGGATTTCAACACCAACATATTAAAAAAAGACGAAAGGAGAAATTTGGAAATCGTCGAACACGGAAAATACAAAAAAATATTGCAGTCTCGATTGTTAATGGACAGTAATAATAATACTACTACTACTAATAATTTCTTTATTTAACGAAGGTTTAAAACACATTAAGTTATGCATATAAAATACATACACTTATTTTCAATGTGAACTTCGAACAATAATGCTATAACAGTTATAAATACATCTAAAAACATTCATGCTCATGCGCACACACGCAAACATCCATATACACAACAATACTACACATCCGACAAACACGCACTGGTTAATACAATCCTAATATTCTTAATTCATAATCAAGTTATCCATAGTGTCATATGTGAAGGATATTTAAGCAATTACATGCATGCAGTGCCAGTTTCACTTAAGAAATAAAGGAAAATAACAATAAAAACAATTAACAACAACACAACAGCGACATAATTATATCGTTATAATCAATTAACATCAACACAAAAGCGACATAGTTATATATGGAACGCCATGGCTGTCTTTGAATGAATAAGTTCCTTATACTGAGCGCATTATGTAGTATATGCGGTCCTTAATTTACTATATTCGGTGCATATATCATTATATGTTGTACAAAGTTCTTTATATGCTTTGCAAACGTCTTTATATGCTGTCCAAACATTTTAATATGATGATTAAACTTCTTTATATGCTGTGCAAACTTCTTTTCTACTGCACAGATGTCTTTATATGCTGTGGAAACGTCTTTATATGCTGTCCAAACTTCTTAATATGCTGTCCAAACTTCTTTGTATGCTGTCCAAGCGTCTTTATATGCTGTCCAAACTTCTTTATATGCAGTCCAATTTTCTTTATACACTGTACACATGTCTTTATATGCTGTACACACGTATTTATATGCTGTACAAACTTCTTTATATGCTGTCCAAACTTCATTGTATGCTGTAAAAACATACTTATATACTGTACAAATGTCTTTATATGCTGTACAAATGTCATTACACGCTGTACAAACTTCATTGTATGCTGTAAAAACATACTTATATGCTGTACATATGTCTTTATATGCTGTACACACGTCTTTATATGCTGTACACAATTCATTATATGCTGTACCAACTTCATTATATGCTGTACAAACGTCTTTATATGCTGTACAAAATTCTCTATGTGCTGTACAAACTCCATTGTATGCTGTAAAAACATACTTATATGCTTTACAAATGTCTTTATATGCTGTACAAACTTCATTATATGCTGTGCCAATGTCAGTTTATGCTGTGCAAATTTCTCTATAGGATGTGCAAACTACGGTATATGATGAGTAAAATTCTTTATATGCTGTATATACTTCGTTACATGCAAACTTCTTTATATGCTGTCCAAACTTCTTTATATACTGTACAAACTTCATTATATGCTGTACAAACTGCATAACATACTGTACAAACGTCTTTATATGCTGTACAAACTTCTTTATATGCTGTACACATGTCTTTATATGCTGTAAAAACTTCATTACATACTGTACAAACTTCTTTATATGCTGTACAAACGTCTTTATATGCTGCACAAACTTTTGTATATGCTGTGCAAATATCTTTATATGCTGTGCAAATATCTTTATGTACAATCGCCGAGATATTTCCGAATGGATTTTGATCATCATATAAAGAAGTTTCGACAGCAAAGATGGGTAAATTAGATGCCCAGGTATGGTCAGGTCAACCCGTCCTATTACTAAGAACTAGAAAGTTGCCCATTAAAACAGTTTATAAAGCTCATTTTTCTCATAATGTCTGTTTCAAGAAAGTGCTCTCCTTCCGGTCCGCACCTGTGTTCAAATTGATAGATCCGACCTTGACATCGATCTGGACCTTGACCTTGACCTTGACCAACGTATCTAAGAAATTCGACCTTCAAGAAATGTTTCGAAGTAGGACATCCAAGTAGGTCAGGTCAGGCCAGTAGAACAAGAAAGGTAAATGTCGTCGTATCTAAACACAAAGCAGAAACGAGACATATATAGTAAATATGCGATAACAAACTAACTAAACACCAGTTTCCTTACTGTTTCGAAACCAATGACAACAATAATGGATCCAAAAGAGATGGATAAGGCAATCTAATATATTAATGCAAAATACATAGACGCAGAGTAAGGTATCATAAAAAGCCGCCTCGCGGAGATAACAAGCAGTGCTTCAAATCCACCGGCATATTTTAGGCCACACGAACTTTGCCTATAAAATAACGCGTCTAAATAAATCATACAAATACATCATTTCAAAAGCGAGAGATAAGATTACTCAAATTAATAATGAAGTATACATACTACGCGGCGTAAGCTATCGTCAGCTATCTTATAAAGCCGTCCCACGGAAATAACCAGCGGTGCTATAGCGGGAATAGCACATTTTAGGCCAATTTTAGGCATTCGATTTTTGTTTTATAACAAGTATAGAAAAAATACTAAATATGTAAGCAAGTAAATATAACAGTAAAAGCCATATAACATTTTTTTTTTTTTTATTTCACCAAAAGGAATGTGACCGTTTTAAAAGTAAAAAAACCAGTAATACCAATTCATATTATAATACAAAGTAATGTTAAATTATAAGACCAGTAAATACGGCACATACCCATTTAGGACTACGGAGCGCCTCCTTACGGTCCCTTTCATCACCAACCTGTGGATAATAAGCCACATGGGCAGTCTTGACTAGACACCGTTAGCGACCATAATTATCCTTTTCCTCCCCGTGGTAGCGGAATCACCTTGCGCGAACAAGATGTGAAAGTGTTACAACCTTAACTCAACCAAGACGTATACGTTATGCCCCAGACATAGCACCAACAAACTCTACCCCAACAAAATGCCCCAACAAATACAAACATAAACACATTATGAACCGAACAGGCCCCAGTTTGATGACCATAAGTATCAGTTTGCTGCAAATGGACACGCTAATCACCCCCAAGATGGCGTGGTACAGTCATACCCCGCAACAAACCCCAGCAAATATGATATGATCAAAACATATTCATAACACTGCAAAACAAGCACGCACCACATACAACAGAACGCCAAACACAACGACCGAAAGGTGTCAACACACGAAATTAGGTAGAATTAACCGTTGATGTTGACTCCGTCTTTGGCACATATTTAGGCATTAAACAGACTTGTTGGCAAGGCCTATGTAAACTTCAAAATTCAAAAATACATTTTAAAAGTCCAGACTCTATTGTACCCATCTTGGTGCGCCCTAAGGCATATTGAGTTTGTTGGCGGAGGGTCTATACACCTTAGAACTACACACACACATATAAAGAAGTTTCGACAGCATATAAAGAACTATGGACATCGTATAAAGAAAATTCAACCGCATATAAACATGTTCATTTGTGACAGCATATAATGAAATAAAAATGTTTGCACCGAATATATCGAAGAAACGACAGCAGAGAAAGGAGTTTGGACAGCATATACATACGTTTGCATGTAACGAAGCATAGTAAGCCTGTAAAGAACTTTGCACATCAACTGGGATAATAATTGAAGCCCTGACATCATATACCGTAGTTTGCACATCCTATACAGAAATTTGCACAGCATATAATGACATCTGCACAGCATATAATGAAGTTTGTACAGCATATAAAGACATTTGTACAGAATATAAAGACGTGTGTACAGTATGTAATGACATACGTACAGCATATAAAGACATTTGTAAGGCATATAAAGATGTTTTACAGCATATAATGAAGTTTGTACAGCATATAAAGAAGTTTGGACAGCATATTAAGAAGTTTGGACAGCATATTAAGAAGTTTGGACAGCATATAAAGACATATGTACAGTATATAAAGAAGTTTTCACAGCATTAATAAAGAAGTTTGGACAGCATATTAAGACGTTTAGACCGCATATAAAGACGTTTGCACAGCATATAAAGAACTTTGTTCAACATATAATGATATATGCACCAAATATATTAATTAAGGACCGCATATACTACAGAATGCACTCAGTATAAGGAACTTATTCATGCAAAGACAGCCATGACGTTCCATATTTATATCAGCTAGTTCACGGTAGTGAAGAGTATGCTATCGTTCACGCCCTCTAACCCCGGGTTGAGCAGAACTCAATAGTTATATTTATGGAATTTGCAAATGTACGTCATCTTTCCTCTTGTTATGATAGGTTATTGTATTGTTCAGGTAAGTTTTTGGTCTGAACATTCCTCTTCTTTTTTGTTATGTGTAATTAAGGCTTTGAAAAATACTAGTTTCGTAATCGGAGATCATTTGTATTGATTTATATATACCACTGATAGGAAACATGACTAACTAAAGTTTCCCGTGTATCGGTCTATCCTCCGATCACGTTAAAGAACCATAGGAACCTATTCGATAATAAGAGTAGGGCACGGTTCCCGGATTCCTATTTATCCTTCTCCTCTCTCTAGGGCGGCTCTAAATAACCTTTACTGTGTTGATGAGCCGTTTAACAACATTCAATTCAATTCAATTCAAAGAAAACTCTCAGATTTATTTCGTCACTTTACTCAATAGAGAAAACACAGTATGCACGTTCTACAACTATCTATTTATTTTTTAGAAACTATTCTTGTTAAGTTTTACACATTACTAACACTGATCAACGATGACTACAAATTAATTATAAACAACTTTTCTTGGAAATGCAATTTACTTTACTGCATTAACGTTTCTTGAAGATCAGCACGCTATCGACTTCAGGTTCAAATCAATTTCGTTGTAATGAATCTCTTTCAAATTGTCCACTGTCTTTTTTCAGTTTCAAAGTAATTCGAGACTCTTCTAATGATTTATTGATAACAAACGATTTAGCATCACCTATACGTGTATTTACTCAAATTACGTTGATTGCATCGTAGACAAGTCTGTCCTTATACATAAAAAAACACAGGGAATTTCTAAGTACAAATTCGCTTTTGATCTTATGCATGAGTAATGCCACAGGACATATATGTGGACAATATTACCGTTTATCATGCAGATATGCATTTTTTCTGCCTGCTAAAGGGGTGACCAAATACATTCTGCTTTATTAGGCACTGACCTATAAAGCAAATTAATGCGGAATCCCTCGGCGTTTATTGTACGTTATGTTATCTGACGTCATGTACGTAACGTTATCTGACGTCATAAAACAAACAAACAAAACAACAACATGGCGGCGTCCTCGATAAGCATAACTATCTGCGAAATAGGTAATAATAGTAATTCATACAGAAAATGTGGATAATATGCATGATAAATAGAATATTATGTCTGTGCCTTTTACTATCAAGTCTAATATGAACTAGGTACTACCTATGTGACGGGCAAAACCATGACGAGTCTTAATTGAAATTGATAACTTTCACATCCAGTTATTTGTTACAAGTCCGAGATGTTGAGATATCAATAGCTGAAAATAGAGGGTTTAATTGGACTTTATCCTTGGTTTCTATATGAAAAATCAGAATATTCATGTAAATCCCCAGCGGCCTTTTTGCCACTGACCTCTCCAAGGCGGTAGCCCTATTGTCAACCCTTTTGTGTTTGTGATGTCTAATTTGGCATTTTGTTCATCTTTGCAGTTGTTCTATGTTTCTGTATGTGCTTGTGGTAGACTTTCGTCCTTGAATGCTACTTTTCCTGTTCGATTTTTATATCCATATGTAGGCTCATTCTGTGTATTTGTATTGATGTAACCGGAAGGTGTACCTGGAATTGTAATTTCCGTTGGCGCCATAATGTATTTGGGCCAATTAAACGTATAGGTTTATTAATGAAACTTAAAATATCCTTGAATGAATGTGTGTAAAATGAATTAGGAGTAGGTAACTGTTAATTCGACTCTTCAGTTTTGGGCTTTGAGATGGATAAATAGAGGAACTTACATGAGTACTCATTCATTATTGAATTTATTAAACGAGTTGGCAAAATGATATAATGCGAGGTTCTTGCCGATAAATGAATGAGAACGACTGTTAGATTCTATTGATCACATAACTCACATATCGACTTTTATTGCATTTTGTGCTTTAACACGCGAAACCGACATAAACCGTGGGAATAGTCATTATCGATTTTTTGACAGCGCATACTAGGCTTATTTGCAAACTTATATGACTAGTGGTATATCGAAAATATAGAATGGTGTTATTCCACTCCCACACCGTAAGTTCTATGATAAATACTTTTTTTGTGAATACAACTAAAGTATGGTCAGTATGATGAAGGGAAACAATTGGCATGTTATCTTTCCAATAAAACGTGTACACAGTATGATTTTGTAAATATGAGACGTACTTTTCCTTCATGTAGAATTGTGTTCCATAAATAACATATTAATTTGCTTGTCTTGTCTTATTTAGAATTGTAGGAGTAAAGACAAACACGTGTGAGAGGAGAGGAAAGGTTTACGGCGTGGTATTGTTATTAAGTACGAAGGAGAGAAACTGTTAAAAACAACAAAAAACATGTTTGCATCAGAAATAACTCATAGGGATGTACATTATTTGTACCGTGTTTGTTCTGGAAGCAATTTCTTTTGTTGTCTTTGTTCTGGATTTAAACTAATAAATGTTTACATTAAATGGTTAAAGGAACAATCAGCGCTTAAGGGTTAAATGAACAATCAGCAGTTTTGGATTGTGAAGGCATCGGAAAAGCTTTAGTACAATGACTTCAGAAGAGGGGCTGAATTGAAAAACAATGCAACTCGAACTTTTGAAATCTTTGAAATTAGAAAATAAGGGAAGAAGAAAAACGAAATGAAGCAGCGTTGGATATTTCACACACACGCTTGACGTGTTTATATCGCTTAAACCTTTAAAATCTTTCACTAAGTAACTTATTAAAAGGGATTTCTGAAATCACATACTATTACATTCTGTTTTGTTTTTATTAAATACAATATTAGTGTTTAATTGTCAATAGCTAAATATTTTCAAATGTATTTAAACGTTTACAATATATCTGCTTCATTCGCCTTATTGCAACATTTTAAAGTAAACATCTCGACTTGCTGTTTGTCGGCCAAAGCAAAACTCGTGGTGCCGTAATGGCAGAGTGTCTGCTTCGCATGCCGAAGGTCGTGGGTTCAATACCTGGCCATGGTCATACCAAATATCTATAAAATGTGTACTAGAAGCGCCCTTGGTTGACGATAAGCATATTCTTGGCAGTGTTATGAGGCTGGGTTTGGTATCGTTTTATGTATTTACATTGTGATATTTTAGAGAGACAACCATATAAAATTTATCAAAGCGCTTACTGCTTCAAGCAGACACTGCCGTGATATGACAGAAACATTGGTAAAACAAACATACATAGTGATACATACGCTCATTTCAAACTTACACTTCTTTTTTTGCAAATGCAGTTGCAGTTTTATTCCCTAACTAAATAAACTGTAAGTGGCAATAAATTATGCATTACATCCGGTTGAGGATTTCTTAAGGGTATGTCCGTCGTGTTTATTATATTTTATCCATATCAGCGTATAGTTCAAATGAATTACCACCAACATTGAAACACAACATCAATATAGATAGAGTAACAAAGCTTTTGAGAATAACTTATACATGAAAAATACACAGAAATTCCCATATTCGACTTGATCTCTTTCATTGTATTTTCAAGTCCTTGTTTGCAGTACAGTGTGGACCTACGATGCCATTGCGCTCGGACGCTGTGGTTTCTATAGGACCCTATATCTCATTTTCGAATTTGCGTTTTACATAAAAGTCCGAAATAATAGAAAGAGTTTGTTTTCCTAATATGAGCAAAGGTATGTATTCAACTTGTTGTAAAAATAAGCAGGATAATGATTTCCCAGCTGCTAGTGTTATGGCCTTAAGCATATTGTTTAAATATCTAGAGGATGCAATGACGACGGTTCTCCAGAAATAACAAATTCTAAATGAAAACAACTGTACCATTGACCTGTTTAGTAAAGTCTTAGAGCAAACATATTCTTTCTTACAGTCTAACCCCACCATTTCTGGTGATTTCTTAAATGGACAGCGATTGAGTTATACGACAGTTACACTTCCCTTTGGTGCATTATCCATGTGGCAGACAATCATTAATATGTGAGATTTTAACATTGCTTTCAACAGAGAATAACTGGTTGTTAGCATCATTGACGTGAACAAGAAATACAAGCGGTAGGCTTGATTATAACAGCGTCTGTAATCATGATAAAGATAATGTCAAAATTGAGTTTTATTTAAAGGGACCCATGGCAGTCTTGTAATGGAGTTTTTTTTATTTAGATGGTACAATACTGTTTTCTTAGGAGGATAAATATTTTTATGCAATATAAATAATTATAAAACTACTTCAGTTATTACTATGGGTAACATTATGTGTAAAATAAGTAACTGTCTAACATATCCATAATATATTTGAATGTGTTTCAGTCCATGTTATTGAGTACAAACAAAATAGAACCGTGTAAATAGAGGTGATTTGTGTCTTATATATGTGTATTGTAAAAAATGTAACAATCCAGGGTTTGTTACAGAGCGATATAAGTTATACTATTGTTCTGTAGGGATAGGGAGCGTAGCAAGCATAGCTTGCGGTACTAAGCATATTTCACTACCGTTCATGAACAGTCTCAATCAAACCGAGACTGCATTATTTCGTATGTATCGTGTTCGGCCGTTTCCAAAGGTCCACTCTCATACTTTTTTATATTATCACCACACGTATGCGATATTTATCACTGATCACATAATGTGATTTTTATCACTGACCACATGTATACAATATTAGTCACATGCCAAGGGATTGAAAGCTGACATTTCTAGGAGAACAACATGTATGTCATATTCATCACTGACCACATGATGTGATATTTCATCACTGATATTTCATCACTGACCACATGATGTGATATTAGATCACTGATATTTCATCACTGACCACATGATGTGATATTCATAATTGACCACTTGAACGCAATATTGATCGACAGAACACTGGCATTTGCATGAGAACTACATGTATGTGATCTTGATCACTTATCACATGTATGTAGTATTGATTGACAGAACACTGGTATTTGCAGGAGAACTACATGTATGTGATCTTGATCACTTATCACATGTATGTAGTATTGATTGACTGAACACTGGTATTTGCAGGAGAACTACATGTATGTGATCTTGATCACTTATCACATGTATGTAGTATTGATTGACTGAACACTGGCATTTGCAGGAGAACTACATGTATGTGATCTTGATCACTTATCACATGTATGTAGTATTGATTGACTGAACACTGGCATTTGCAGGAGAACTACATGTATGTGATATTCATCACTGACCAAGTGTATGCAATAGTGATAATCTGTCAAGGTATGTATTTCATAGTAGTTTCGTACAATAGCGTTCATTTAGTACCGTGAACACGTTGGCCCGACTACGAAGTAGTGTTACAACTTACGGTGGCTTACGGTGGAATTATCGAAACCAATCTTTGTGGATTTAAATTAAAAGTATACTCAGTTTCAAAAGAAACTGGACACTTTGAAAATGTTACTTTACACCCTATCCTCTTTATCAAGCAACAGTCCCTTAATGATTCGACCTATTGAAAAACAAATGACAACATGGCATTGTCAATGGAATGATAAAAACGTTGGTACCAAATATGGCATATTAGTTTTGGAATTTGTCTGAATTGTAAAACATCTTTATACAATTAAATCTAAACAAAACTCAGTATCCACTTGCAATTGGGTATAGAATATCGAGTACGTCGATTATGTGGTGTATGAGAGGTGGTGTACATTATATAATGTACACAAAGAAACTCAATACAACCAAGTCTGCTTCTCTGTGTTCGTTGCTTCCAAATGAACCCCGTTTCATTATTGCTGCCTTGTGCTGGGGGTCGAACGCTGACCTTCAGGGTCAGTAGATAGACGTTTGCCACCCCTAACCAGTGCATTAGATCTGTGGACACATGTACAGCCTATTGTATTTGGGTAGAGGATGGGTAGGGGTTGCAGTGAGGGGGGGGGGGCGGTTGGGGAGAGGGGCGGTTGGGTAGTGGGGGGCGGGGGGCGGGAGAATTTGTATAGCTAGCAGCATATCACGGTTCGACAAATCACTGTTAGACATACAATTACATGAGGAAACGGTTTTATTCAAATGTGTATCGAATTATGAGGCACGTATAGTTTTGAGGTTATAATGAGGATATTAAAAACATAGTAGCATGTTTTGCATTTTTGTTTGTTAAAATGTTGTTGTTTACTCAATAAAGAATCGGCAACG
Organism: Cyrtodaria siliqua; assembly: GCA_037043455.1. Classification (NCBI taxonomy): domain Eukaryota; kingdom Metazoa; phylum Mollusca; class Bivalvia; order Adapedonta; family Hiatellidae; genus Cyrtodaria; species Cyrtodaria siliqua. The sequence continues at coordinate 158,659 of JAWPHD010000512.1, forward strand.
TTTTGTATTTACTATTGTTAAAATGTGATAGTATACCCTATATAATAATTATTTAATGCATCAATGCTATTCAAGGGCAAACAAATGTAATCAGGCCTCAAATTTATATCTAATCAGTCTTGTTTGTGTCATGTTAGTAGTAAATAATCAAGCTTTTCGGACAATTTCAATGATCAGTTAGCACTGCAAAGGTCTGCTCCATTAGCCATATATCGCTGATATGTTAATTTATTTATTAAACAAATCTAAATTAAGACATCCTGAACGTGTAGTCCCAAACTGTAAATCGTTACTCTAATAGTTTGAGATATGTTACAGATATGATCAGATATTGTCCCAGCAGTAAATAGTATATATGATAAATAAACTCGTATCATATATTTTAACATTACGTGGTCCGGGTATTGACTTGCATGCCCCATCCAATCCCTTCTCCAAGAATCGAAAACGGGGTTGTTTGGGGGATGTAATAGAAACTTAATTCCGGTTTAAAAAATGTGCATATTGTATAATTAAAACATTTAATAGGTAATTTTAAACAGATTATCGCATTATTTCGGTAAAAATGTTTTGAAACGTGTTTTATTGTCGAAATATCCGCTGTTATACAATCCTGCTAATTTAAAATTTCCCACCACTTAATGGAATTAAGGCGGGACCGCGTAATGATTTTTATTTCTCAAACAACTGGCAAATCTAATGTATATTACTTAACCACTAAAACATCCGGTTCCAATGACATACATGTCATGCAAATAAAGCAATAACCATCATTTAAATGCTACTGTTCCAAATTATCTTCTATGCTGAAAGATTGTATCCTGGGGATGGTAGGACGATGTAAAACTGTTTGAGCGATATTTATATCCTGCCTGTAAGATTTCATCAACGCATCTGGAATAAATACTAGTATAGGTGATGTCTAAACGTGTATTTTCATCATTCAGTAATAGAAAGTTGCATTGTTTGAAATTGAAGATAAATGATAAGTTAAAACTCATTTTGTACAATGAAACAACAAAGTTAATTTGAACATGAAGAAATCACGATGACAGCAGCATGATGATGATTTTCCAGAAACTTTAATACAGACAAATTAATTGCGTTTCCAAAGAGGAAAAAAGAAAAAAGAAAGTTTCTAATCAGTATTGTTCATTGAAATAAGTTAATAATGTATTAATAATAAGTGAAACTTTAACTGATATTTTGCTAGTTTTTAGATAGATTGAATTGAATTCCATTGTAATGTATAGTTGCACCAACAGCTAAGGTCATATGATGACCTTTCGGCTTCCATTGCTGGAGGAAGACCCCATGTGTTGCTGCGGTCCCTACACGGACGGCCACATGAGTAGAATCAAATACGTTTCAAAAACAACCAGCTGGATAGCTTCCTCAAATAACGATTCTTGGTTCCATGAAGGATCGAACCGACAACGGTCATGGGCAAGAGATATCAAGTAAGAGACCCTAACTTCTCGCGCCCCTTTTAGATAAATATAACGAACATAATGTGTTTTCTTCTCTATATATTAATTAATTTTAATCTAGAACTTAGCCTTGCATTTTACACGTGGTTCTTACTAATAACCTTCAGTCTACGAAAATGAAACATTGTACATATCATCAGCGTGATGATACATCTAAAAAAGGGCAATAATTTTCTGAATCAGATTTTTTACAACTACTTTCCTTTGAAAACGTTTTTAAACTGAAACTTAATTTTGCCTTCTATTTCTTAGTTGTACGTGTTAGGGCTTTGACATTTAAAACAAATACCTTAATTTACTCACAACATAAACTTATAAAGGGTCCAAAACTCTTAAATAAACTGTTTTGAGTCATGCCCCTTAGGCTTGCTTTAACCTAAATATAGATATAAAAAATGAACAGGAAAAGCAGCATTCAAGGACGACAGTCAGCCACAAACACACACAGAAACAAGAAACAAACATTTAAAAATGAAATGCCAAATATGACATCACCAACTCAAAAGGGCTGACAATAGGGCTTCCGCCCTGGAACGGTCAGTGGCAAAAAAGACCGCTAGGGTTTTAAACCAGGTTCTAGGATGCATCAAACCTCATACTTACCCTACTGTCAACCCAATAAGACGGGACAGTGTAAATAAAGAAATCACCGCCATGAAATATTCTCTAACCAACAAGGCAGCATTAATAGGCAATATAAGTAAAACACAAAGATGCTCGTGTATATATAAATACAAAAAAAAACCAATAGCATAGAAAGCTACAAAGAAGGTACTCAACATCTTCGCAGAAGCCAGAGCAACAAGAGAATCTTAGCTTCGTAGAAATACCTCAAAAGAAATGAAATGCATCATTTGTCTATGAATTAACGTTTTATTAATATTGTTTAACGACAATGTCTAATACGCACAAGGTATGGTATAGACGGGCGGGCGTGTATGACTTGCTAGGCACTGTGTCAACAACGATAGTATTTACAGTCTTGTGTGTCATTCTAAATAGAAACTCATTATTATGAATGATCCTTTATCACACACTGAAAGACACTTTAAACTTATTTTTTTAAATCGATTGATTATTTAGTACCAACCACTTACCAACGGATGCGAACACGCAGACCTATTACACCAGCCTCTACACATCGCCTCGCCTAGTAGCAGGCGCCTTAGTCCACTCGAACACCTAGCCTAAATTATAGTCAACAATTTTGTTTAGTAATTAGGCAAAAACACTCTGATGTTGATTTAGAACCAACTTGTCATTCGTTGTAATGTTCATGTCACGTTCTCTGTTTCTAAACGAGCTGCTGTTTCCATTTCCTGTTGTTTACAATTAATGAAGAACAGTCTTACATTAGAGCTCTGAAATGTCAGTGCACGTCGCGTTAATAGGTTATTATGGCGCTGCATATAAAAATCATAAAACATGACCGAATATGTTGCGTGATGGATTAGTTGGTTAGTTGATACGATAGAACATTTCTTAAATTGTCGTCCTATAACTGTTATTTTTTTCTTTTTTGCACAGCTGTTTTCATAATTCCATTGTTATCAGAGAAGTGCCAAACGTTAACAAGTTAATTTATATGATGATTACATTTTGACTTTTGTCCCTAACATTTGTTATAACAGCAAATATTTATATCTCAATTTATTGTGACAGTATGCATTTTTTATTTCAAAACGCACTTTATTCGAGCTATATAAAAAATCTTTTTTTTTCTGCGAGGTGTTGCATTAAGTGATATATCTTGCATGGCAAAATGCTTCAAATCATTTCACCGCTGCAAAAAGGTATGCTTATACGATATATCTTCAAGTCTGAAAATTTTAAAATAATCTAAAATACTATAGAGCTGAGAAAATTAAATTTAATCTGAAAATGATTCTTTACTACCAATGATTCTATACACTCCAATGCACTGTAGTATCTAGACCATGTTTTATAATAATACTGTTAATTGTCGACCATTTGTTTTAGTGGGTATCCCTTCAGCCCTTAACAAAGGTTGTAAAACCCACGTACAGTGGACATTACCTCGTATTTAGCAATTATTATAATAACCAAATGGTTATGGCAAATCAAGACAGGCTTCTTATTATAATGAGCCATTTAATCTAGGTTAATGCAATATTGAGTATATATTGAGATCATGGCGTAATTACACTATTAAACTTGTGCCTCCGTGGTGTAGAGTCATAAAGTGCCCAGACAGAAACGTTTCCCTCCTTTATTTGTGATGCAAAATGCACACTTTTGATTTCTTGTTGCTATTAGTAAAAGTAGATATATATTTATTTTTTACATTTTAAAAATAGATAACGATATTATGATATTGCAAACGTTTTTCGAAGGTTTTGGTAACGCCTGGTGGGGTAGCTTTTTAGTTATACAAAAGTTACGAATGTTAAGGTCCTCATTTAGACTACGAGCTCTAGAGAAAAGAATATGTGGAAAAACATATACCCTATAAGAAGTTGCTCGAAAAACATAGTCTAAGTGGTGGGGATAATTTACAAGGTTAAAATTGAAATCATCCGTCTAGTCATAAATTGTGTTTATTATTTCTCTCATCGAGTGAAGATAATCGAGATAAGAAGCAACATTATCGGAAATATTAGCTTTGTTGAGTTGAACTGTGGTCTTTATTCAACGTTAGCTCTTGTGGATAAATATTATTTAACATAGAAGAAAATAATGTGTTGTCAATGGTCAACATTGACGGGTGTTATGAAAGGCTTTTATGACTTCTGCCTGTGTATCGGGTGAAAACCACTTTCATAGCAATATAAATATAGATATAAAAATGGAACAGGAAAGTAACTTTCAAGGACGCCAATCAGCCACTAACACACACAGAAACAAAGAACAGCTATATATAAAGATGAATAAAAGGCAAGATAAGACATCACAAACACACAAGGGTTGACAATAGGGCTACCGGCTTGGAACGGTCAGTGGCAAAAAAAGCCGCTGGGATTTAAACCAGGTTCTAGGGTGCACTAAACCTCACACTTACCCTACTGTCATCCCATCAAACGGGACATTTTTTTTGTTTTTGTTTTATTTCATCCGAATGATGTATTGGGAACATTTATTAATGTTTGTTTGAGATATGTAATTATAATTGACATAGATAGTATACCGAAAGTAGAAATCTCTCCGTTACGTGTTGAAATAGAAAGTGACATCATTCAACAGACTGGCTTTTTCTTGCATGATAATATTATATACGCCCCTGTTTATATTGATTTTTCTATTGGAAAGTGCGCGATCATTTGATTGATTGTTTTAAAAAAATCTACTGAGAAAAGAACATTTTTTGTCCTTTGACATACATCATTCGTATATGAAACAAAAATGAAAATCCAGAGTGCAACGACACCTCTAGTTTCTTCAAGTAAATTCGAACATTATTAGCATTCTAAAAAAACTGTCTGGAAAGAGCCTTAATTAGACTAATATGTTTCCTTGAGAGACATCTTATGTCACAGTCAAAAGGTTGTTCAGCAAAACAGAAATAATGATTACTTTTATAGATTCCGAGATCAAACATTTGCGTAGTTAGTACTCGGAAATGGGAAAATGTTGATAGACAGTAAATGATTTGCCATTAACTGAATAAAACATCATTGGGTTAGTAGTATTGTTATCCTTTGTTCCTATTGTGCGTCATTCAATACATCTCTAAGTATATACGTACACCAAACATCTTCGAAAAAACATACCAGAAAATATAGATTACAACATTGGAACAGTGTACACTAAAAGCATTATGTATATGTTCTAACATTGAGATATACATGTACCTCAAGTCCTCTAACAAATGACTACATCTATTTAAATGAAATAGTATCAGTTGGCCCTTTAATCAAATTTGTAGCGCTGTGTTCTAGTGGTAGAGCGTTGAACCCATACTCCAAAAGTCGTGGGTTCGATCCCCGCCATAACCATATGTGTTGTGTCCCTGAGCAAGACACTTTATCTGCATGATCTTAGTATTGGTTCTACCCAGGAAGACATCGAGAGTGATTATAAGTTCAGAGAGCTTTCATTACCATCGATGAAAAATAAATAAGTTTAAACTATAACTAAATGGTAAGGTACACAGGTAATTGTTCAATATATAATAAATATATGAATGTATTCTCTTATAGGACTCATGTGATTCCTATATAAAAGGAGCCTGCTATTATTCTTCTATAAAATATATCATATGATATTTATATAATAGGAGTTTCTTATAGTTTTCATTGGAGAATAAATACATAGAATTTCATTTTTAAAACATATAAATTTTCAAATGATTCTCATAAAAAAATGTATTTCAACTTGTATATGAGTCTCATATGATACTTACTCGATTCTTATGTGACATATTTTAGATAAGAATCACGTACTGCTCCTTTTATATAAGTAACATGTACTATTCAAAATGTGCTAAGGATCACTTTTATTCTTCCATATAATTTTATTAGAAAATAATTCACAATAAACATGATAAAGATATTAATTTCATTGATACTTCAACAATTCCACAATTTAAATCAAGTCATGAGATAACATGACCATACACTGCCCTAAATAGTTTCATGCAAAATAGAAATGATGCTATTTATTTCAGCAAGAAATGTAGACAGCAAAAAAGTGATCCTTAACAAATTTTGATAGGTAGCAAGTATAGCAGACTTGGTAGTGTATACGGATGGTCAATTCGGAGGTATCGAGTTCGAATACCACGTCGAGCCAACTATGTTTTAATGATTAAGACAGTGTTTTTTTTTATATCGATGTTGCTACAACGAAAGACGATATCTAACATGGTTTATGAAAATTGGCTATTGAGCAGTTTCTTAAAAAGCTATACAAACCTCTGGCGTACGTCCTTCAACCGTTAGAATATCATTTTAAACGTTATTTTAAGGCAACACATTGACCGTTATGTTAAAACAACACATTGACCTTGTTAGAAACACGATAAAGCTGTATACTTTCTTCGTTTGGTGCTGAGAGATGTACGTACAATGTCAGTTGTGAGAATGTGTTTGTATTACGTTCAATCTCTCGAAAATGTGTGGATAAGAATCTGCCCTGAATAATTTCATATAAAATAGAAATAATGCTATTTAATTCAGCAAGAAATGTAGCCAGCAAAAAAGTGATCGTTTGCAAATTTTGAGTAGTATATAATAGGTAGCAAGTATAGCAGACTTGGTAGTGTATACGGATGGTCAATTCGGAGGTATCGAGTTCGAATACCACGTCGAATCAACTATGTTTTAATGATTAAGACAGTGTTTTTTTATATCGATGTTGCTACAACGAAAGACGAAATCTAACGTGGTTTATGAAAATACTCTATGCTGATTGGCTATTGAGCAGTTTTTGTAAAAGCTATAAAAACCTCTGGCGTACGTCCTTCAACCGTTAGAATATCATTTTAAACGTTTTTTTAAGGAAATGTGACGTTCAAACAACACATTGACCTTGTTAGAAACACGATAAAGCTGTATACTTTCTTCATTTGGTGCTGAGAGATGTCAGTTGTGAGAATGTGTTTGTATTATGTTCAATCTCTCGAAAATGTGTAGATAAAATACATAACAATCCAAGTCAGATAAGAAATAAAATATTTCCAGCGGGTTTATATAGGCGAGATCAAAACCTTGACACACATAGAAACCGCAGGCCTACGGCCCTTGGTATCGATGGTCTTCAAGTCCCGCCTTCCAGGTTTTTATCTGGGAAACATAAACCTGCTGCAGATATTTTATTTCCTTATTAAACATGATGTCCTGCTATATAATATAGATATAAAAATCGAACAGGAAAAGTAGCATTCAAGGACGACAGTCAACCAAAAACACACACAGAAACAAAGAACAACTTTAAAGATGAACAAAATGTCAAATTAGAAATTACAAACACAAAACACAAAAGGGTTGACAATAGGGCTACCGCCTTGGAACGATCAGTAGCAAAAAAAGCTGGGAGTTTAAGCCAGATTCTAAAACAGGGTGTGTTTCCCCCTTTATACGGGTTTACGGCCATTTCCACAAGCTTGAATTTGGTAGTAAACCAACAGTAAAATCCTACCAATTTGCTTAAAGTACAAACCCACTAGCCTTATAAGGAGTGTTTATGTATACAATTATATGGAACATAGGGTCTTGGTACCACCCCAACTGAGACTTAAAAAATGTATATCATTACGTAATTCCTTTACGCAGTGGGAAAGCTTGTATTAGCAGGATTTTATAACGGATATTTCGACAATAAAACATGTTTAAAAACATTTTTACTGAAAACATGCGACAATCTGTTTAAAATTACATATTTAATGTTTTAATTTTACAATATGCAAGCTTTTTAAGTCGAAATTATGGTTTTATTTTATACCCCAGCCAACCCTGTTTTTGCTTCTTGGAGAAGGGGTTGAATGGGGTATGAAAGTTAATACTGGGACCACGTAATGTAAATTTATTGTTGGTTGTAAATTGATTCGTTTAAAGATCTAATCCCACGTCCTGGTAACACTCATACCATCATTCAATGGAGTAAACCCGATGGTGTATCTGCTGTAAGTTATGGACACACATATAGTCACATTATATTGGTCAGCATTTTAAGGGAATAAGGGAAATCCTCCTCCCAATTAAGTCTGCTACTTTTATCTCTTGTTTGTGTTAGTTTCTGTATAATTGGCAGAAAGGTTATACAATTTTAATTTTTTGAAATATTTTGAAATTAAAAAAAGGTAAACAACAACAACAACGACAAGATATGAAACGGCAATAGTTTTTATACATAACGTGAGGTGAATATAACACTTAACTTAAATATGCACTTAGAAATTTTAACAAGGAATATATGAAATCACATGATATTAGTTCATTATGATGTCTTTGAAATAAATAAATAAATAAATGTATTTCCACATGTATTCATCTTTAAGGACCAGACCGTGTTGGACTCTGAATATATAATATAGATATAAAAATCGAACGTAGCATTCCAGGACGACAGTCAACCACAAACACAAACATAAACAAAGAACAACTATATACAAAAATGAATAAAAGGCAAAATAAGACATCACAAACACACAAGGGTTAACAATAGTGCAACTGCCTTGGAACGGCTAGTGTAAAAAAAGGCCGCTGGGGCTTTAAACCCGGTTCTAGGGTGCACCAAACCTCACACTTACCCTACTGTCATACCAATAAAACGGGACAGTGTAAATAAAGAAATCCCAACCATGAACTATTCTCTAACCAACAAGGCAGCATTAATAGGCAATATAAGTAAAACACAAAGATGCTCGTGTATATATAATTACAAAAAGAAAACAATAGCCTAGAAAGCCACAAAAAAATGTAGTACTAGGAATGGTCGGTCCGGTTTCTGTACAATGTGACTGGTGTGCTATCATATCACGTGTCTACAGCGTGATCTTCCAGTGTGGCAAAACTATAACGTTTAGCAGAAAGCTAACAACGAAGTTACATTGAGATAACGCCTATTCCCTGTTTAAAAAACAATCAGACAACCTTCAGTTTCCCAAAATAGTATTACTTTAAACGGATTCACGTGACAGTAAATTAAAAGCAATCAAAACAAGTTTACCATTCCAGTTAAACGCCCAGTAGTTTTGCTAAATATGTCTGACAAATAAATGAGATGTTTGTGAATACCATGAAATAAACTAAAATTCTATTGTAAACAAAGACCAAGCTAATGGTATGAGTGGTGTTTTGCAACACATTAACAACTCGATAACATCGGGTTTGAATGGTGAATGCAGATGAGAAAACAAATTACAATACTTTCTGAAAAAAGAATCTGTTCTTGAAAGGTAATATAACATTCATTATCTCTCAAGACCGCTGGCACCGATATGGGCGGTATTCTAAGTTTAGCCATAAATACTTGACAGGACAATTGAGCATCGTTACAAATGATTCAAAATACGGTGAAACTTTAACTACAGTTACACAATCACGCAGTACTTAAGAACGATAGAATGAACTAACATGTATACCGAAAATGGAATCATTCGAAAGAAACTAAAACAAGCTAACAAATAAGCAAACACGGCTTTACTGAAACTTTTTTTGATAGATAATTATATAAGATGGAGTACATCTCACACCGTAAGAAGATTCCCGGAACTATATATTATAAAATTATTGCCTTTTAGTGAGGTCGATATGTGTATTTATCGACCTGAGAAAAGTGATATCGACCGAGGCGATAGGTCGATATCACTTTTCTCAGGTCGATAAATACACATATCGACCGAACCTAAAAGGCAACAATTATTTTATTATCAAATCAAATTATTCATGGAATTTTGAATTTTGAAATTTTGAAATTTTGAAATTTTGAAATTTTGGAATTTTGAATTTTGAATTTTGAAATTTTGAATTTTGAAATTTTGACTTTGATTTAATAATAAAATGTTTTTGATACCCATCCATTCAAAACCAAGGTGTTCAATGAACTTTCTAGCTGCCATTAAGGAATGGCTGTTGGTTATTTTCTTTTATCCCGCAAATTGGGACCACCAAGTAAATGTAATTAACAAAGATATTATCAGAGTCTTCCATAATTAAACAACAAAGACACTATGTAGGCCGGCAAGCATGAAGAATACGCTAATACAACACCTAAACACTAAAGGACATTTCCTACAGTTTCATCAGACTTGATTTGAGGGAAAGGCAAGAAACTCCATTACATTTCTAAAAAAGTATGGGTTTTCTTTAACACTTACGTTCTACAAAACCCCTTTATATGAATGGATTCCACATGTGTAGAAATAGTATACCGTCATCAAGTCAGTAGTATTTAATGTTTTTAGTTAATTCTTAACTTTCAGCAGACATTTATGCGCTAACTATGAAATGGTACAGCGACTTAACTCACTAATATATCTCTTCGTGGTCTGTATCTCAATACTGAAACTATACATAACTTTAGTGTTTCAATAAATAACTTCGTTATCTAAGCAGTTAATTAGGATCATAATAATGAAATCTAGTGAACAATATATAACACTTTCAAAAAGCATGTTATGTGTCTACTCTTAGACAGTTTGCGCGAAAAAGATGCGTATAAACAAATTTAGGAATTGTCCTTAAATGCTTATGTGTATAATTATGAAAACCATTTTAATTTGATTTATGCTATTGCCTGCTGACCGTTCCAAGTCGGTAACCCTGTCTTCACCACACTTTCTGTTATTTTGTTTTTACAAAATTTAATTTGTTTTGTTTTGTTTTGTTTTGTTTACAATGTCTTGTCTATTTGGGCTTTAGACAGGATAATAGCGAGGATTGTGCGCATACAAAATCGATTCAAGCTAACCAGTAGGCCTTATTGCCTACTGACCGTTCCAAGTCGGTAACCCTGTCTTCACCACCCTTTCTGTTGTTTTTTGTCTCTTTCATTGTAGTTTCAAGTCCTTGTTTGCAGTACAGTGCGGACCTACGATGCCATTGCGTTCGGACGCTGTGGTTTCTATAGGACCCTATATATCATCTTGTTACGCAAGAATCCGGAAAATGTATATTAAAATATTATTGTAATAGACCTAGTATGTTTAAACCCTTAGAATTACTACATACACAGAATAATGATATTGTTATAAAGTTAGCAAAATCTATAAGTACATCTTTAGCTGCAAGGAATTCAATATTGACTAGTTAAACAATGTTTTCATTACGTGGTCCAAGTATTAACTTTCATACCTCATCCAACCCCTGAAGCGAAAACGAAATTGGGTATAAAATAAAACCTTGAATTCGGCTTAAAAATATTGCATATTGTAAAATTAAAACATTTAATAGGTAATTGTAAACAGGTTATTACGTTTTTTCATTAATTTATTTTTTAAACGTGTTTTATTGTCGAAATATCCGTTATAAAATCCTGCTAATATAAGCTTTCCCATCGCTTAATGGAATTAAGGCTGGACCACTTAATGGATCGTTTGCATTTTTCTCCTAATGTATCATTTATTTGATGTTAATATTGTTCATAGAAAAAGTTCTGTTGTCTAGAATCATTTATTATACATGAAAAAGTATGTATGTATATATAACGATGTACGTATCTACACGTTAAATAAAATATATGTTCTGTTCTGTTCTGTTCTGTCTTGCAGTATTCTCACTCACTGAACACGTAAACAAGTCACAGGAAACAAAATCACTTGAGACAAATGGCAACCATATTGCGAGCAAAATCAACGTCTGAGAGAATTACTCACTGTAATATTGTCATGCTGATGTAGAACAGTAGTTTATATTGCGGCCAGATACTGATCAACGGCTTAAAATTATTTTCAAGAAAAATCAGAGAGACTCGTGTAAGGAGGCAATTATCTGTTCAAAACAGTATAACACAATCTTCTTTGACGTGTTACTTTGTTTACTGGGTAATAACAAAGTTCTTCTTCGCGTAGTATGATCAATATAGGCCAGTTCGATAAGTACTTCTGAAACTTACGTCCCCTTAAAATCTCGTCAGCATTTGGAAATGACAACTGAACGTGAGTAGAAAAGTTATGTACCCTTAAAAGCTCTTCAGTTTTTGAGATTGGAAGGCGTTATTTTCACCCCGGAAGTTAGAAATGACAAAAATATACATTTACCGATTATGGGAAGAAAGTCATGTTATCAACACCCCGAATGCACATTCACAATACTATATAAATATCACATTCATGAGAGGGTGATAGTAAGAATGATGTTCACCCTGAGGATATGATTATCGCCCGAGGCGAAGCCGAGGGTGATAATCAATATCCGAAGGGTGAACAGTCTTACTATCACTCTCTCATGAATGTGATATTTATTTTATTATACCGAAATCCCCTCGGGCAAAAACAAGATTTATTTTCAGTACCAATTTCACTTTGCCAGATTCCTTTTTTGAAAAAAACATTTTTTTCTAAAAGTTGCTATGAATGTTATATCGTTGGATCGGAAATAACGTAACTAAGAAAATGAGTGGTAGTTTATTGAAAACGGTCAAGTACTTCTAAAGTTATGATGAGTTAAAATAGCAAGTTCACCATACTGAGCCGATGACGTCACCGAAACAGCGCGCATCAAAGCTGCGCATGTGATATTTCTTTTACTATCACCCTGCAATTTACTATCACCCTGTACTATCACCCTCGCGTGAGATAGTAAGAAATTACACATTCTTGTCTATGGGGATTTAGCATGGGCGTCTTATGTGAGGTATAATAAAAATGAATATCCTATTGTTTAATGTGTCATAAAATGTTTTTTTTATGAATATTGAGTTCTGCTCAACCCGGGGCTAGAGGGCGTGAGCGGTAGCTAGGATATTTTACTACCGCTCATGAACAGTCTCAATCAAACCGAGACTGCAATATTTCGTATGTGTCGTGCTCGGCCGTTTCCAAAGGTCCATTATCATACTCGTTTTTTAATTAATGCTTCTATTACTTCCATTTTATTTTCTAATAGACTCAGTTGTTAAATGTCTGAGCTTCTCATAGTATTTATAACCGTGCATAGTTTAATTCCTAAAGTAATTACGTTGAACGAATTCTAACTTATGACTTTCAGTACCCAGTATAACTGTCTAAGGTGTTGAAAATCCATGATATGGATGCAACCTCACACAATTATATACTACTGTTTTGCAGTCCGTGGTATTAAATGCATTAAAAAGAAAGGGTATATACAGGTGATTGGTGTTTTATAAACTCAAATTTTATATGTGTAATGTATTTGCCTAATTAATATTTAAACAGGGTACGTTTCAGAGTAATAGAAGTTATATATTTATGACCGCATGTATGTGTTTTTCATCTAAGACCACTACGTGATATTGATCTGACCATTATGTGATTTTGATCACTGGCCACTATGTGATGTTGATCACTGACCAATATATGATATTGATCACTAACCATTATCTGATATTGATCACTGACAACTATGTGATTTTGATCACTGACCACTATGTGATGTTAATCACTGACCAATATGTGATATTGATCACTAACCACTATCTGATATTGATCACAGACCACATAATGTGTTGATAATCATCGACCACTTGTATGTTATTACCTGTTAATGGAATGAACGTATAATATGTTTTATTTTAGCCATATTCAATTAACTTTGGAGTTGTAATATATATTATTTTAGCCTTGTTCAATTAACTTTGGAGTTGTTTTTGCTATATCCTGCAGTATCGATTCTTTGTCTTAGGAATAGAGGTAGGGTCATTCACTCACATACTCTCTCTTCATAACTAATCATAAATGTCGGCGTACAATTTTACTTTCATCCAACCAGCAATGTTCTATTATTAGTATTTTTGTTACTTCCCTTGATCAAAATATCTCCATTTGTTTAATTTAATTTTGTTTAGTCTTACTCATTGTTTTTATTAGCTTTGGAGTTGCTTTATACTTTGTCCTGCAGTATCGATTTTAGATTTTAGGTTTTGAGGTAGGGTTTGTGTTATCTTTTTCACATTTTTACTCTCTCTTCATAACTAAATGTCAGGGTACAGTTTTACCCTAATCCAACCAGATATGTTCTTTTATTAGTATCACATTTGGCTCCAGAGTGTCTATTCAAAGGAACCAGTTTCTGCAACACTGCCAAACGATAAGTTGTTTGTTTAAAGAGTTTTATTTAAACTGCCGTGTATTTTAGTGTTTTTTTTGTTTCGTATTTGTTATTTTCGTGTTTGTGTACCCCTGACGAAGGTATAAAGCCGAAAGCTTTATAGATATACATGTATGCAGACATCATGTGTGTAGCATTAATTCTCTGAACTTTATATTGAGACTATATACCAGGGGCATCCCAGAAATATTGAGACTTTTGCTATAACATTTTTATTATCTATTCATTTAAAAAGATATTTGGCACCAATGCAGTTTCATATAGTATCTTCTATTTCCGAAAGTGATAGTATTACTGATGACACGAAACACACGTTTTGTCGTCGCTATAGCAACCATATAATGCCGATGCGGGGAGGGTCTAAGCGGTCTCTTGAGTTGCTTAAGAAATAGTGATATTACCAGTGAATATAGACGTCAAATGAATAAGAGCAAAAGTCTCATAACTTTTGGGATGCCCCTCGTATGTAAGCTGTATCTCCTGTAAATAAACACATACTACCATTTATACCAACATTTATTTGAAGACAACGTGCATCTGATGGTTTTCAATGTATGATATATTAGACAAAACCACAGGCGTTTATATGACACTGATATGTTGGTATATTAAATAATACGCCAGCATTCGTATGATATTGAGACCGTGGGCAGCGTGTCACATGTTAATAGCCAAAACACTGACAATAAGAGTTCAATTTATGGTTTCGTCTATTCTTGTAAAATGTCAAAATGGCTCATGAAGCACCAGTCTTTATAAATTAAACTAGTAATCGGTTAATAGCTCGCATGCATAACGTTGTACACCAATACAATTACAGATCGGAGATTGATAAAGCACGTGGTTACACACCAAACCACAAAGAGAAAATCCTCAACCGCATGCGATAGACACTAATTGGATGCTTATATTGCTAGGATTAAGAGTTAATGATCCATTTTCGACACAATTAAGTTATATTATTAAGATAAAGTAGACAATTAAATAGACACCGGCATGGTATAATTTAGATTCGGTCGATGCGGGACATTTTGACAGCAGTATAAAAAATGAACAGAAAATGCATGCTGGAAAAGCCAAGTTCGATGTATGAATAATCAATCAATTTGCCAGTTCAAAACAGAAGTAAATATCTGTGGAATGCTGCCTTGCAGATGGCAATAGCATATGCACGCATATTGGATAATACACTCACATAGAAAACAAGTTATTCTATATCTTGAAACTAAATTGATACTGTTAGTAAATAAGCAATGCGGTATATTGTTTTCTAATACAGTCTACTCTCAGTAACTCAAACTCGCTTATTTCGAATTTCCGCTTATGTCGAATTTTTTTCACGGTCCCGATTTTATTCCTTCTATTTTTATGCAATTTGACTTCTGTTAAGTCAAATTTCGATAAGTCGAATTATTCGATAACTCGAACTATTTGTCTGGTCCCAAACACGAATCTATACATTAATTTAATCTCGCTAATTCGAAGTTCAATTAAAGTGCCAAATGCAAGTTTTATCAAACACAAGCCGGCGTCGAAGATGATTGTGAAACAAACAAAAGGTGATAATTGCTGAGATGATTTAACCTGTAACAAATAAATCATGGTGACATGTTTGCTAATTTATTTTCTTGTGTTGTCTCTGATTTTTCATGATAAATTAAGGCTTGTTAACGAGGAAGTTTGTTTACGCTAATTGAAAACAATGGCCATCGCGTGGGTTAAAACAATTATAATAATTATACTAATTTGACATGGACGAAATGTATAACTAATTAATTAATGAGTGGCAGTTGTCAATGTTCTGTTTTTTGCTATAAAATTCGATTGTTTAATGTAATCAAATCATTAATTCAGCATGTCTGAACACAGAACTCAAAACGTTTTCTTATACTGCTTTAACATGAAATGCCCGAATATACAAACTGACAAAACGATAGAATGCTGCGAAACAGGTCATACAGCGAGTGTGTCTCAAATTTGAGCGTGATAATAACAGTAAGTAATTAATGTAATTGCATCTTCCTATTGGATATGAATTATAACTGTAAAGAAACATATTCATAAACATATATGAAGGAAGAAATCATGTATTTCATTAAAGTCGGCAAATATCGGCAATATATACACGTATATGCATAGTGTAAAACAGGTGGGTGGGGTAATAAAAAAACAAGTATGCCATAATCGTTTAATTCGAACTTCGGATGACTCGAACTTTTTTTCCGGTCCCTTGAAATTCGAGATACTGAGTGTGGACTGTAGTATACTTTCACTTTTGCATTTTGCTATTTATAATTAATATTGTAAATTGAAGATTTTACATTGAAAAGTTGTTGATATTGTATTTCTTAACCTGATTTCGTGCTCTTATAACAGTTCTGAAATGTGAACTTATTTAACAACCCAGCGGCCTTTTTTTGTCACCGACCGCTCCATTTCGGTAGCCCTGTTGCCAACCATTTTTGCGATGTCACATATTGTCTTTTATTCATCTTTGTGGATATTTGCATGTATGTGGTTTACTGTGGTCCTTGCAGGCTACATTTCCTGTTAGACTTTTATATCTACTTGTATTGTATTGCATTGTATTGTTAGCTTTCAATCTCTTTGGATTATTTAAATTCTCCGGCCATGTTTAGTTTCAGGAACATGTTTATGTTTATTTAAATTGAAATCAATACACAACCATAGGTATTTACAATTCACACATTGCAATATCTGTGAAATGCGAGAATATGATTTTATTTGATGACGTAGTAAACGTTGACAGGTAAATTAATCCACAGGTAAATGTATTTATCAATTATCTGGCATTAGTTGTGCAGCTATACAATTCAGATTTACCTCATTTCCCCGTGCAGTCACGCAGTGGTAAAAGTAGTATCTACGTCCTGCAAATAATACTTAGTTTTTACATACAACTTAGTAGCGGATTTAAATATATATTTTTCTCCACGACTATCAACAAATGTTCATATGATGTTTAAAAGTTTTTGTTAATTGATGATACTACAAAAAGGGTGGCCATTCATCTTTAAATAAAATGTTATCAGAAAGTTATCAAAATAGTATATTTACATTTGTATCAGAAATGTTATTGTGAAACTAACCCAACTTACTGAATATTGACGATATGTACAATGATTCTGCCATTGATTGTTTTGTATTCTTATTTTTAGTTCTTTAATTATTATATTTTCGTTTATAACACTTAACTAGTATCTAATTTGTCGATTGGGCCGAGTGCATGCTCTACAACACATATACATGTAGAATACGTTTAGATATACCTAGATCATTAGGAAACGTTATTAATTTCTTATGACAGTCCATTTTACTGATAATTGTTTATAGTTTTGGAGATATGTACAAATTAATTAGAGTACTGGTAATTCTTTTAAGCTCGCAAACTCGTTTTTGTGTATGCAACATTTGTATTAACTTTTGTTTTGCTGCAAGTGTGGAAAAATAAAACCGCAATGGTTAATTATGTGAAAACGTTATTTCTGATAGTTTTTGTAGAAAGAAATAAATCTGACACATCAACCATTTGTTTTACTTTTTGTAAGTTGTACAGAAAACCAGTTAATTTTGTCACCAAAAGACTTCGTGACTATACAGCTAATATATATAAGCGTATTTATATTGTTATCACCTATTATATATAACCAAACCGCAAAAATATAGCGTTGTGACGTCATTATAGCATCCTATTGAGTTCTGCTCAACCCGGGGCTAGAGAGCGTGAGCGGTAGCTAGCATATTTTACTACCGTTCATGAACAGTCTCAATCAAACCGAGACTGCAATATTTTGTATGTGTCGTGTTCGGCCGTTTCCCAAGATCAATTATCATACTCTTTTTGAGACAGGTTAGACGCGTTTTTGTGTTCATCATATACTGAAGGAAAAGAGTTTAGCAAGTTTTTGTTACACCCTGGAAATCATACAATTTTGGTTGTAAAATCAAGAAACTACTGCCATAGACACATTATTTTATTAAACACACATCAATAGCAGTCGAATACCTTAATGACGTAACGAATAAATGAACGTAGGGGTCAAACCCGTAAAGTCCTAAAATGTCAGTATATCGTGTATACAGTATTATTTCATCTAAAAAACTTGATGAACTTTTTTCCCTCAGCGTATATCGGCGATCGCTTAGGTTGGCGAGAACTGGTAACGTCAGGATAATTCGAAAATAAATGCAAATTCAGTTCATGCTGAGATGGAACTCAAGATCCATGGATTAATTAACCGAGGTGCTAGCCATTAGACCAATGTGCTAGTTTTATCATTGAAGTTCTACGGCCATATTTTGTTTCAAGAATATGTTTGTGTTTTTTTAAATCGAAATCAATACACAACAATATATATTTACAATTCACACATTGCAATATCTGTGAAAAGCGAGAATAAGATTTTAATTGAATATGTAGAAAACTTTGAACAGGTAAATTAATCCACAGGTAAATGTATTTATCAATTATATGGCATTAGTTGTGCAGCAGATTTACATATTTACCCGTGCAGTCACGCGGTAGTATCTGCGCCATTCAACAATTCTTATTTTTACATACAACTTTAATAGTAGTGGTTTTCGAGACTATCAAGAAATGTTCATAAAATGGTTAAGAGTTAAATTTGTTAATTGATAATACTACAAAAAAGGTGGCCATTCATCTTTAAGGCTTTGAGAAGTACTAGTTTGTGATCGTAGTACGTTACTTTGTATGGATTTATACCAATGAGAGCTAAAATGAATAACTAAAGTGATACTTTTATTATTACGAAATGTTCGATAATCAGAATTGCTGAATGCGTGACTTCATGAAAACATATCCTCGACCTCTTAGTTTACGACCACTTAATGACAGTTTGCTACATATATCAGAAATGCATTATACATTCGACATAATATGATGTTAGCTAATCTAAAGTAGTCAAACTTTAACAAAACCTACCGCTGCTTTGATTACATTTTGTTCATTTTCCATCCGATAACATTTGTAAATGGATGACCTCAACTTTTTTGTTTCCAGTGAACGGCATGTGTTTCCGTTCACCTTATTTACTATAGCTTTTATCCCGAGATGCAGTATTTTCAATGCAAATGTGTTGACCTAAATTCATTTACCCATTCACTACTTCTCATTTTACGAGTAAATACAACTTGTTGATATCTAATGAAAGGCATCACTACATCATAAAATATTTCATTTTATTTAAAAATGAGATATAGCGTCCTATAGAAACCACAGCGTCCGAACGCAATGGCATAGTAGGTCCGCACTGTACCTCAAACAAGGACTTGAAAATACAATGAAAGAGACAAAAAACAACAGAAGGGGTGGTGAAGACAGGTTTGCCGACTTGGAACGATCAGTAGGCAATAAGACCTACTGGTCAGTAGGCAATAAGGCCTAATGGTTAGCTTGAATCGATTTTATATGAGCACAATCCTCGCTATTATCCTGTCTTCAGCGCACAAATAGACAAGACAGTGTAAACAAAACTAAATCCCATCAAAAGGAATTCTCTAACAATAAAGTCCACATCCGGAGGAACTAACTAAAGAAACACATACAAAAAAAACAAACAACATCTCAGGATGTATCCAGAATCGTACTGAACAACCATAGTAGTTGCAGCTAAAGAGAAAACCAATCTAGGGTACGACCAGAAAACTCGAGGGACGAAAGCTCATGCACCCACCTTTCTTAGTTGGGGTTTCAGTAGGTACAATCATAGAGTCCCAAGAGGTAGTCCAGTCATCGCACAAGTGAAAAATGAAGCGTAATGACTGACTGTAGAGGGGTCAATCATGCAGTGCGCTGTAAAACCAAAGGGTTATATCCTTTTTTGACGAACTTCCTGATTAAATTTGTAAAGCGGTCAGGAAACCCGTCAGACCCCTTTAACTTTCGAAGTTTATAGCCCACATCTCCATAAAATGAGGGTTGTGATATGCCTAGTCGCAGAAGTGTTTTAAGGTTGGTGTTGTACTTTTCCAGCAGGCCCTCGTTGCGGCGGTAGAATTTAGAGAAAGATCTACGTAGTTTGTGATAACGAAAACCCTGCTGAAGTTGTAATAACTTGATTTCGATCTTTGAAGTCTATAACATCATTACACGCACTAGCAAATCGAATGAGCTGGGAGATATACACCCCGTATGAGGTACATCTCCATCCAGGTGTGGATAGTTAACGATGTTAAAATTGAAATCATCTCTCTTATCATAGATTGTAGTATGAATACTTAAGTTTGCTTTAAAATGGGATGCATGTAATGGCGAAAACACTACTAAAGACATTAACTATCTAGGGAAAGTATCCGTAGCCTTAAAAAACGTTATTTGCAAGTGTTTTCTGTTGTTGTTCTAACGAACTATTCATTTACAGACGATCATAAAAAACAATGACGAAATTTGCATAATATACGTGCGCAGACGTAATTTCCTCCGTCGGTCGAAATGACATTGTGATCGAAAACAGATAGAAAGACGATACTTTGCAGTAAATTAGGAAGAAAAATGGCTTTACCAGAGTTAAAACCTGCAAAGTATTGATAAATAAATAGGTCTTGATCATAAAATGACAAATAAATTGCAAGCAGTCCAATTAAGTATCAGAACTTATCCAATAACGTTAATATCCAACAGTCTGCGAGATATGATTGCGTTTCACTGATCAATGCAAATTTCAGCTTCGTAAAAAGTCCTTGGTCATAATAACTTTTTTTACAATATATATGAAACTTTTCAGAATATCATCACAAGGGGCTATGACACTGTAATTTCACAACGTACGACATGGTTAGTGGTTGTCCCATTTAAAGTTCGACAATATGCTTTCATCTTTGAATGTGCGATGACATGTTGTGGATCATATGATGACGTCTACCTTAATCCGAAACAGATGGTAACTTTTAATAGTTGCCTTCGATATCTTGTCTTGTCGTGTCTTGAACATTTTTTGTTGTTGTTGCTCTGGCTTCTGCAAGTTGAGTACTTCCTTTGCGGTTTCTACGCCTTTTATATTCATATATACATGATCATCTTTGTGTTTAACTTATAAAGCGTATTAATGCTGCCTAGTTTGTTAGAGAATAAAACCTGCGGGGATGTCTTTATTTGCAATCTCATCTCATTTAATTGGCATGCCCATAGGGTAAGCGTGAGGCTAGGATTTAGTTTAACCCAAACCGGCATTTTGCCGCTGACCGTTTCAAGGCGGTACCCCTGTAGTGAACTATTTTAAGTTATGTGTTTCGCATATTTTGCCTCCACTTCTCTTTTTTATTGTTGTTGTTTTGAATGCAAGTTTTTGACTGTGAGTGCTACATAATAGAGCACACGTGAAGCGTTATCTTATCGAGTAACCAGCACACAAATATACAATATGCATATAACATAATTCTTGTTTAAGGTATTATACAATGTTGTGAAAATATTAATTAACATTCAAAATTTAACCTGTTCGACTTTTATACATACTTTTGCGTATAAAGATAAGGGACCCATGCATTCGGTTATGCGATGCATGCGCGAGAAAAGAACGAGCTGCGCCTATACTGTGATAATTATATATATGTTCATGTGTTTGTCTCAAACAGCCAGGCAAGATATTTCTTCCTTTGTAATTTCAATGGATGTCTAAACCTATTTAGAACAGAGAGCACACATCCTTGTACTTATTATGTTACTTTCGAACATATCCAACATATATACTGAAAGGAAAAAGAAACATATATATGCATTATAGGCGTTCTGTTGTAATTTGTTTTTTTTACCTCGAATTGCAGCAGAACGACCCCAAAATACACAGCCATCCATAAATGGTGATTTATATTGATTTATTAAAACTTTTTAAAAATAGGGATAGTGAAGATTGCAAGTTTAATTTTTTTTAAAATATCAAAATTACACCCAAATTACAAAAGTAGTCTGATTGTGTGTTTTTTTTTGTAATCTTTATAATTATAAAATGTTTCTTTAATACAAATAAATTTGTTGATTTGTTATCAGAATTTTAGTCAAATCAACAAATTATGATTTTTTCTTAGATAGGCGTTCTGTTGTAATTTTTTTTTTACCTCGAATTACAGCAGAACGACCCCAAAATACATAGCCATCCATAAATGGTGATTTATTATTGATTTATTAAAACTTTTTTAAAATAGGGATAGTGAAGATTGCAAGTTTAATTTTTTTTAATAGTTATCAAAATTACACCCAAGTTACAAAAATAGTCTGATTGTGTGTTTTTTTTTGTAATCTTTATAATTATAAAATGTTTTTTTAATACAAATAAATTTGTTGATTTGTTATCAGAATTTTAGTCAAATCAACAAATTATGATTTTTTCTTAGATAGGCGTTCTGTTGTAAAAACATTTTCAATCGAGATTTGATCCAACAACCCCAAAATACATATGAAAAACTCCTACCACAAAATCAACAAAATATGAATTTGTTTTAGGTGGGGATTCTGCTGTAAAAATTTGTTCAATCGAGATTTGATTCAACAACCCAAAATACATATGAAAAACTCTTACCACAAGTTGCCGAAATAAACCGGTTCAGAGTTATATTCTGAGATTTTTTAATAAAAGTTGATTGTTATCAAAATTACACCCAAATCAACAAATAAACACAAAATATGATTTTTTTTAGGTGGGGCTTCTGCTGTAATTTTTTTTTTACTCGAGATTTGATCCAACAACCCAAAAATACATATGAAAAAACTCCTACCGCAAGTTGCTGAAATAAGCCGGTTCAGAGTTATATTTTGGGATTTTTTAATAAAGTTGATTTGTTATTAAATGTACACCCAAATCAACAAATAAACACTAAATCATACAAAAAGACTGCAAACGAAAACGATAAAAGTAGAGAAAATAAAAACAATAGAAACAAGCAGCAGCTGGTATGTCTTTTTTACACCTGCTACAAGTGTAGTATAAAATGTCCATCTACCAAAGATATTTTTATCTACATGAAAGAATAAGCCGTAAAAGCATGGAACTCAAAAATAACCCATGAATCTATTTTTTAAGCATACTGATAACCAAACAATTTTTTAGCCATGATTATCATACAGAATTGCTACAAGCAACGCTACAGGCAAAATAAGTCCCATATAGCCCAAAATATACACAGACGATGTTAAACAATTACAAAACATGCCAAAATATATACAGACTATACTCAAACGATACCCAGACGATATCAAAATATATACAGACGATGCTAAACAATCTTCAACTACACACAGAAGATTCCAAACAATCTTCAACTACACACAGATGATGCCAAACAGTCTTCAACTGTATACAGACATTATCAAATGATACATAGATGGTACTCAAATGATACTCAGGCGATGTCAAACAATGTCAAACTATATCCAGACGGTGTCAAAATATATACAGACTGTATCAAACAGTTTTCAACTGCATATAAACGATACTAAAATTGGTTGTGTTCTAATATTATTTTAGAATAATATTAAAATATATCATAATATAAAAACATGGAAAACAAAAGAAGATACTTGACACAAGAACAAATAGAAGAACTTCGTGGACTACGTGGACAAATATCTGCGAACCAAGCGATGAAGAGATATAGAATTGGAAATGACAAACTAAGGATGATATGGAATCCTCGTATTACAAGGGAGGACCCTCGTATTACAAGGAAAGACATTACAAGGGAGGACATTACAAGAGAGGATGAAAAACCATATACGGCAGACGAACTTATACCACATAACAACATAGAACATAAACTATTAAAAGAAATAGCTACACCAGAAGATGTGGTGTATAATCTGGAAACCATAGCAGAAGAAAGTCGCAAACAGACGCAACTTCTCTCCCGTCTGTTGGAAAAACAAGGAGAAGAAAAAGATGACATAGATTTGTTGCTGGAACAGCAGGAAGGTGATGTTTTGAAAGACGAACAAGAAGAAGAAAAGAAACAAACATATTCCATGCAAGAGATAGGAAAAACGGTAAATGGTTTTAAAAATTTTTCTTTCATATATATGGGTATAATGACAGCTATATCAGTTTTGGGGGTAACATGGAAAAATGTAAAGACACCTAAACTACAGGCAACAGCTCCAGTAGAGACGCCTAGACCAAGTTTGTTTAAGAAAGAACCAGACCCGTTTGATTTTTGACGTAATTCATTGGGAATTATAGAATTATAAACTTGGATATTACAACATGGGTTATTTTTGAGTTCCATGCTTTTACGGCTTATTCTTTCATGTAGATAAAAATATCTATGGTAGATGAACATTTTATACTACACTTGTAGCAGGTGTAAAAAGGACATACCAGCTGCTGCTTGTTTCTATTGTTTTTATTTTCTCTACTTTTATCGTTTTCGTTTGCAGTCTTTTTGTATGATTTAGTGTTTATTTGTTGATTTGGGTGTAAATTTAATAACAAATCAACTTTATTAAAAAATCCCAAAATATAACTCTGAACCGGCTTATTTCAGCAACTTGCGGTAGGAGTTTTTTCATATGTATTTTTGGGTTGTTGGATCAAATCTCGAGTAAAAAAAAATTACAGCAGAAGCCCCACCTAAAAAAAAATCATATTTTGTGTTTATTTGTTGATTTGGGTGTAATTTTGATAACAATAAACTTTTATTAAAAAATCTCAGAATATATCTCTGAACCGGTTTATTTCGGCAACTTGTGGTAAGAGTTTTTCATATGTATTTTGGGTTGTTGAATCAAATCTCGATTGAAATTTTTTTTACAGCAGAATCCCCACCTAAAAAAAATTCATATTTTGTTGATTTTGTGGTAGGAGTTTTTCATATGTATTTTGGGGTTGTTGGATCAAATCTCGATTGAAATTTTTTTTACAACAGAACGCCTATCTAAGAAAAAATCATAATTTGTTGATTTGACTAAAATTCTGATAACAAATCAACAAATTTATTTGTATTAAAGAAACATTTTATAATTATAAAGATTACAAAAAAAACCACACAATCAGACTATTATTGTAATTTGGGTGTAATTTTGATAACTATTAAAAAAAATTAAACTTGCAATCTTCACTATCCCTATTTTAAAAAAGTTTTAATAAATCAATAATAAATCACCATTTATGGATGGCTATGTATTTTGGGGTCGTTCTGCTGTAATTCGAGGTAAAAAAAAAATTACAACAGAACGCCTATCTAAGAAAAAATCATAATTTGTTGATTTGACTAAAATTCTGATAACAAATCAACACATTTATTTGTATTAAAGAAACATTTTATAATTATAAAGATTACAAAAAAAAACACACAATCAGACTATTTTTGTAAATTGGGTGTAATATTGATAACTATTAAACAAAATTAAACTTGCAATCTTCACTATCCCTATTTTAAAAAAGTTTTAATAAATCAATAATAAATCACCATTTATGGATGGCTGTGTATTTTGGGGTCGTTCTGCTGCAATTCGAGGTAAAAAAATAATTACAACAGAACGCCTATAATGCATATATATCAAACGCATACTGGGAATTTCCACTATGTACTGTATGTGTAATATGCTACCGCTAATCGAAGGTACAGTGCGACATTAGGCCTGTCCTTCGGAAAGAAGGTTTCAACAGCACCGAACACACCAATGGTTACCCCTTTAAAGTTTCATTATCGACAGAATGCGCATATGTCTCAAGCAGGTGATCAGAATAAGGCTTTAAACTTTGCAATCTCTTAACATTAAACACAATACTGAAATGGCTTGACTTTTTCAAGCAAAACTTCAACGTTTGTAATTTCGTGTAACAAAGTATACTTTAATTAAAAGGTCTACTACTTGACAGAGTTGTCCTTTCTGTAATTAGTTGTAGCCCCTTTTTGTACAAAACACGTTGAGATACATATATTAAGTGGAATTCGGTGTATATAATAGCGTAGTATAGGCAATTTTTTGATTATGTGTTTCTTTTTCCTTTCAGTATATTTAGTAAGTATTAATAATACGTATACTATTTGCAAGATCAACGTTTCTCATATATCAGCGGGAGGTGGTTGATGGCCTAACGAGGTCAGCATGCATTTTTATTGATTCCTCGTAACCTACATTTCTCTTAATTCAGTTGAATCTAGTACATTGTGTGATGATTTAAATTACAACGAAGGCTTCCAATTATGGTTCTGACTCCTGTGTCCGGAAATGCAATTTACAGCCATGTTTTTCGAAATTATTAATGGACTTTATTTGCATTATTATTTAGAGACTAAATCAGTTAATAACATTTTTCCGACTTTGTCGTATTCTTTGCTATTTCTGATTTTTGAGCTCGTTTGCAATTAGAAAACCTCTACAAGGCTCGGAAATTCAAATCCTTGTTTGCTACACATTTATCTTGGTAGTTAGATCATAAAACATGCTAAAACACATCCTTATCATAATAAATTAGACTTGAAATATCGAAATACTGGACTGGGGTACAATTCAAATTGTATCGCTAGCTGAACGCCAGATTAAAATTTAATTTAATTGAATTGCTGTCCAAAATGGGCACTAAATACCCGATGGGAAAAATGTTTACTTACCCACAAGAAATACTGTTTTTATTGTGTTGAACCGACTGCGTCTTTATTGGAATAACTCGGAGCGATAAAAGCCAAATATAGTGGCATAGATGAAAGCGAGGCAAATTAGTTTACGTTAAAAGGACGCACGGCAGTCTTGATTTGTTTAAAATTCGCGACGTCTCGTTATTTTTCTACATAACTTGTATTCTCTTGTCTGCCCTCTCTTCTGTCAAGTCATTGAGTACTTGCATTGTGGCTTCCTAGGCTTTAGTTTTTTAAATTCATATATACATGATCATCCATGTGTTATACTTATATTGCCTTTTAATACTATCCTGTTTGTTAGAGCATATGACCTGGCGGGGATTTCTTTATTTACAATGACTCGTTTTATTGGGATGACAATAGGGTACATGTGAGTGAGGTTTGGTGCGCTCTAGCACTGATTTAAGCCACCACCAGCAGCCGTTTTGCTGCTGACCGTTCCAAGGCGGTATCCCTATTGTCAACACTTTTGTGTTTGTGATGTCATATGCCTTGCTTTTCATTAACATTGTAATTATTGTTTGTGTTAATGTGTGATTTTGATTGACGGTGTTCTGTGAAAGCTACATTTCCTGTTCGACCTTTTTTCATATTTGCAATCATTAATATTACACCAATAATATGTTTTAACGAAGAAAATTAAAACATAAAATCTGTCTTTAAATATATACAAACAGTTTTAAAGTCAAAAGTATACAAGGTTTCTAAATCGAGATGTAATTTTAAAGCCGCTATCCCGCCAACAACAGGCAAGTTTTTTACAAAGGTTTTACACCTTTTCTAAACCTACTAAAGTTAAGGTATATGACCACGTGACACGATGTATATATGTAACATGCATAATTATGTCGCGAATCCGAACTCTACAACTACAATATAAACGCTTTAACCGGCCAGACAATTATTATTTTTACCGAAGCGTATAATTACGCGTTATCAGCTTTTAATTTTTAATATTAGATTACGGGTATGTTAAGTGCCTGTGAATAAATATAGACTTTCGATCAGCACACATGCATTATTGTTTGACCTCAGCACATGGAGAGAGTTTCGAAGAACGGTTTTGTAGTCAAATGTGACGGTTTAGTTTCCTTAATGCTTGATATTAAATGCAAGATTGCCATGCATCCCTTTAAGACAAAAACGCTATAATAAGCAATAATGTAAAACAATAATTTAAACATGCATTATTATTATTATTTATTTTGCATTTTTTAAATTATCGGTTAGACAATGCATATCAATGAAGATAAAGGCTTTTTATAGAAGATTCTAAAATTTAAAAAATGGTTCATTTCATGACAAAAATGTCATATAAATCAAAATATGGTGTAAGAACCTTGTTGTACTGGTCCAAAATGTGATTTAACCATCTATTTTGGATGTAACCGCATCCATGCTTCAATTAACCCTAATTCGCAGCATAGTATAGCCCATATTACTTTGCAAAATTAATTTCCTTGTAAATAAGGGTCGAATGTGTCACTTTTGGTTCATTGACTATGTTTAGATCCTTTATCATGATTATAAAATAAATTTAAGCTTCAGAAAAAGAAAATATTAATGATTGGTTCTAGGGTAAATAGTACGACCTTTTTACCATAATGGTATGTCCTATAGGGCAATATATACTATGTAATACATTATAATTACGAGTCCACATCAGCCACAGTAATTGGTTATCCGATCTCCCAAGGTATGCTATTAGCCATCAGATATATCGATTTATTCCGTTATGACCTCTCACCGCTGCGAATTCGACTTGTAAGTGAGGAAGTGTCGACTCTTACGGATGGCGGGAGATGTACCGTACTGGTTCTACACAGAAAAAATGGGTGGTCTGCCTCCACCACAAAGAAAATCGACCGTCATATATAACCTTACATGTGTTGAAAATGACGTAAAACACCATACAAACAAATGATTTATGAAAAGACAGGAGGTATTAGATTACATGCCACGCTAGGCTTCTAAA
This sequence comes from Cyrtodaria siliqua, assembly GCA_037043455.1. NCBI lineage: Eukaryota > Metazoa > Mollusca > Bivalvia > Adapedonta > Hiatellidae > Cyrtodaria > Cyrtodaria siliqua. The sequence continues at coordinate 187,425 of JAWPHD010000512.1, forward strand.
CAATCCACTGCCAGTGTCAATATACATATTCTCAGTTATAATGTCCCTAATTGTTCCGCGATATGAACAGTTATGATGTTATGTATTTTATTTGACCATAAATTACGTCTAAGCCATACATAAGTCACCTAACCGACATTTATCCAAGTCTTAGGTCAGAAATAGATCTTACAATCTTACAGACATCATAAATATAGATTGAAGACTGTTGACCTTATGTGACCATCCTTGACGGTGATATAAACCTCGGTAAAATGTGCTAAACTAGAAATAGATGAATATTTAAGTTAAAGCCACCAAACAGCCATGATGTCAATACACAAACTGATGACGTCACCTCGTGTTACACATGAGTAAACAATGAAACAGAACTCGAGCTTTAAACTCTATTGGACATGCAGTCAGAAGGGTTTTATACCTAATAGTGACCCATGAGAAAACATGTATTGAACGTGAATAAAGAAAATATAGGCACTGTCGAATATACATAAGTACTGAAAAGGGGATCCTTATCCTTTTTGAAGTAACAAACACAAACAGGAGAGAAAGATAGCAGACTTATACGTTATTAGATTTTTATTGGGATATATGCACGAGTTCTTCAGCGTGACAATATTGCGCGACTTCAGGAACGCAAGAAGTCTACACTAAAAAACGAGTGCATATATCCCAATTCAAATTTACTAACCTTTTTATTGAATACAACGAATAATTAGAACAAAACAATAGGTTTTAACATTTAATTTTCATCAAAACTATTTATTTGAAACAAACATATTGTCGTTAGAGGGTGGGAATCTTCACAATGAAACCAACATAGTTTACATCACGTGACATTTTTTCTTTGACACGAACATAAAAGCGCACCAATCAAGAACGAGTATACATTACCTAATATGACTTTACTACACGTCAATATGAGCGAATATTGACGTTTCCTGCTACATTGTAATGCGTATGCAATAATCGGTTTTATTGAGTCTGTTCATGAGAGGTAATATAAGGCGGAACACCTCTCAGGACATCTAGCACCATCTTATAGGTTATTGAATTTGTATGGCTAAATATTACTTGGAACGAGTTGTTTTGGCGAAGGACGACGAGCTTGCGAGTCGTCCTGCGCCAAAACAACGAGTTCCAAGTAATATTTCAGTACGGGAGCAGACAAGTCATTTCACGTGCCTGAACCGCATAACTCAAACATAAATAATTGGGGTTGGAGGCAACGTAGTTCCCATTTTGCGAGCACGTGCAGATGCGCGGATTTTATAGTACTCTTTTTAAAAACCCTAGTTTAAAGCGTAGACTAGATGACAGAGAAAACAAATCATATCAGAAGTAAATTATTATGTCGGAGATTCACCAAACAATCGTGTTGACAGGTTTTATAGAGATATCATAGTCGAAAATCGCGGTACAAATGCGAAGATCGAAAAAAACTAGTTTTTGTTTTCTTCGAAATTGCCAATGTTTCAAAACGGGTACAAAAATTGTATATTCTTAAATATTGTTGAAACTGCCAGGAGTCGAAGATCATTCCCTGATCTACATTTTTTGAAAATTTCTTATTTGTTCGTGAATATACATTTTGCGTGCCCGTTTTGAAAGTTGGTACCTGCATTTCACTCTTTCAGAGGCTATTCAAAATGGCGGCGACACAGAAAAACACCCAGCCAAGGGCCAGTCAGTCGCACGCCATAAACCCTCACTTCACCCTGGACAAGTTAGCACTGTCACTTTAACTAAATTGTGAATTGAACTGAACTGCTGTATTTCCAAACGATGTGCTAAAAATAGCTCACACACACGATGTACACGTATTCAAAGGTCAAATTATGCAGATGCATGCATACTGAGTTACACACGGTAGATGATAATTTGCGTTACACACAGACATTTGTACAGGAGTGGAATAAAGTTGTTAGACCTTTTATCGAAACAGTGATCGTATATAATTCCAAGTTTTACATGACTGACTTGAGTGAGTGCGTAATTTACAATAGATCTATCATCTATGTCGGAGAATTAGTGAAACACACCAAGCTGGCAAGCAAATAAAATGGGGTCATGACATGGATTGTCTGTAGCCTGTGTAGGGATTTGTGTAAGTAAATACACTTTTAATTACTGTACTGTAGTGTAGGACAAGTGTTTAACATCGAAACATATGAAATGGTGATGGTTCATATATGATGATTGATAAATGATTGATGAAAATGTAAGCCTTGAAAATACTACTTATTCATGAATGCCAGTCTTACATTTTGGACAGTATCCAGAAAGTCCAGATGTGTTTTAAGAAAACTATTATGGAAAGCTGGCATTGATAGCATGAAGAAAGTTAGACATAGTTATTAATATTAAAATTAAATGGAACAATATGTTATTGTTCAGGTCTGTTTAAATGAGGCAGTGTCAGTGTGCATTGTGTTACCACAGCCTGTTTTCACAGTCATTTCCCAGTCTCACAGTAATCTGTATAACTACATCGAGAGCCTTGTGTAAGCCAGTGTGTAGGTAAGCACAGTTTCAAAAAATCTATGAATTTATCAATGTATATATGTGGCATTGTGGACCTGCACTTAGTCTCAGACTTCTTATACTAAAAATAAAAAAATGAATAAATGGTGTTTTACAGCACATCGACACATAAATAGGTCATATTGTCCATAGTATGGATGTAAAATGAATCGAACAAGATAAAAACATCCTTGTATTACATCTAAAATATTAAACTTAACCAGGACCCTGACTTAACATAATGTGCTGGCATTGACCCAGCGATAGCATGGCGGACGATAACAATCTGGAGCTTTCGGGTTCAAGTCACACATGCACCACTGAGTTTCGTCTGTGTTTTCGGGCAATACACCACCTTCCCTCAGCCTTGTTTGTTGTCCAGATTGTGATTGAAACTGGGGGTTCTCTATCCTTCGAGCACCATAAAGAACCATAGAAATATATTCATTAGTAAGAATAAGGCAGGTTCTCAAATTCCTATCATATGTGTCCTCCTTCCCCTCTCTCTGGGGCGGCTCTAAATAAGGTATACCGGTAGAGTGTTGATCAGCCGATTTTTTGTTTTAATTCATCTTACATGTAACATTTGTTTCTTAAATCACTTCATCTACATATTTCAATTCTACAACTTGTTAACTATTTAAGTTGAAACGAAATCTGGTTACGGTAAACAAAAGATGTATCATTTTTTTAATTTTCCTATGTGCCCTTCCCCCTCTCTCAAGGGCGGCTCTAAATGACATATGTGTTGTTGATCCAACTTAGGTCAGAGTTATTTTGGTGGTGTTTTTTTTCGGTTCTTAGACCCTCCGACCCAATTTTGTAAGGGTTTTTTTTAACACAAAAAACTGGTAAGCAAAGTAACCGGTGATACCCATATTTTGGTCCTGCATTTGAAACCACCAGTGATCATGTTTAAAAATTAAAGTAAAATTAGAAGTTTTATAGGTTTTTTTCTGGTCATTGTTTCCACCATGTTCTGTTCAATTTATATTCTTATAAAAAAAGTTCTATAGTCACCTTTTATTTATCTATTTCAACTCACCAACTTGTTACCTATTTAAGTTGTATGAAAAATATGTATGGTTAAACAGAATCTGTATCATTTTTATTTTCAGAGTCCCTGATGTCCTGAAATGCTGGGAAACTGTACTGAAGTCAAAAAATATGGGAGGATTTTATTGAAACGAGTGTCTAGTCACATATATATTATAATAAATTTTTACAACATAATCAACCGAATCAGAAATACTTAAACGAACAAGAATAGAATAATGCGACGGTGTACAATATTATTACTATTTTTTTTGAATCATGAATACCTCATACGGACAGTACTAGCATCAACTTCAAGAAAAATATGTCTAGTAACATTTGTGACTTGAGGGAATAAGGTTATTTGGACCCACTAATTTCGAAATTCCCAGGATCACCAGTTCAGCAAAATATCATATCAACATACATGTCTGACTGTTGACAGAGGTGGATCGATGGCGACTTTAACTGGACAGTTCATTGGAGTGGCTCAAAATAAGGGCTAATACGAAAATATAAATGTGTTTCTGTTAATCTGACCGACCATGCCCAATTTCTTTATTGGATTAACATTTTGTTTTCTGAATTTTATTGGATTATAAAGTTTGTGGAATAACAGATGGCAGGAGGTGTATATTACTGGTTCTAACCAGAAAAGTGGGTGGTCTGTCTCCGCCAAAAAAACAACAAACAGATACATGTATATATATAACCCCACATGTTGAAAATGACTTGCACCATATAAACAATACAGGCGGAGAGGTGCGCATATTAAAGGGACATGCAGCATTCTCTTTTTTTTAAACGCCAAAATGTTATAATTTAAATATATGCAAGCGTGTGTAAAATCAATTCTTGATTAATCAATCGAGGTGCAAATTTTAATGCTTGATAAATACTTGATAAATGCTGTGTGTCCCTTTAATAAATAAAAACAATTATTGTATGATGCAATTTAATTTTTTATGTAATACCCTTTATATTGGGATGTTTTGATGTAAATATTTGAAATAAAATGTTTTAAATCAAAGAAATAATTCATTTTGATATCAGACTTGTTACATATTTTTTACTTAGTCATGAAAGATAAATTTTTTACTTAGTCATGAAAGATAATATTTAAGGCCTTAATATGTACCTTAAATGTTTATTGTTTACCATCGAATGGTGAGGCGGCATATGGTGTTAGTTATCTGTGCGTCTATAGTTTTTAACCAATCTTTTCGAAACTTTACATGATCTTTATCTATAGCATATCGATTTTGCATCAAAATAAAATTTATTTATGAATATATATTCTTGCATTTTACAATTTTCCACGGATTGTTTTCAGTGCGGTCATTCAAGTCCCATGGACATATTGAGTAATATAGATGTTCGGTTGCCTTTTTTTTATATTTGTATACATTCTCATTTTCACCTCTCACCGCTGCAGGTTCAATTCCCACTGGGAGTTCAACTTGTAGGTGAGAAAGTGTCGATTCTTACAGATAGCAGAAAGTACACAGTACTGGTTCTACCCAGGAAATATGGCCTAAAATGTGCTATAATGACATAAAACACAATTCAACTTTAAAAATATAAAGTAAAAAAAATGGCCTTCTTTACTTTCCTTCGATGCTATCAGTATAATTATTACGACAGTGTTTCTGTCTGATAAAAAAATCATCTTAGTTTTCCACCGACAAATGGTCTATATTTAAACTAATACAAGTAAGATGGGGCCCTCAAACACTTTTATGTGTGGGTGATATATTCCACGGTTGATTCATGATACTAGCATGGGACAGCTACAGTACATATGACAGTGCTGCAGTTGCGGATGAATTCATTTGAATATTTAACGGCTCATCAACACAGTACAGGTTATTTAGAGCCACCCCAGAGAGAGGGGAAGGATACATAGGAATCCGGGAACTGTGCCCTGCTCTTATTATCGAATAGATTCCTATGGTTCTTTAACATGCTCGGAAGATAGACCTATACGCGGGACCACCCGGTTTACGTCTCCATCCGACGGACGAGGCTAAGTGAAAGTGTCTTGCCCAAGAACACACCAACAAAACTCAGTGGCACCACTTCCGGTTACAAATCCGCTGCGCTACTGACTGCGCCAAGTTGCGGATGACAATTAGACACTGGATAGTCTAGTCAAAAACACAGCAACACATATATTATCTGAATATGTTTAAGAATGTATGCTTGCTTGCAAGTGCTTTCAAAAACAGACTTTCATGATTTTAGTTGGGGTGGGATGGGGATGGGGATGGGGCGCATCCTTTTAAATCTCAGCTCAGATGCACTCCCCCTTCTCCCTCCACCCCAACTCCCATCTTGAACAGTAGCGATTGTTAAGTATGAGAGGGAGCCAAATACTACCCGCTCCATCGAATACGCGCCTGCAGTTCTTGCGAGGACAGTCGAGTCAAAATTACAGTTGAGTCAAACAATTCGTATTTTCGTGTACTTTAGATAAAGAAATAACATGCTTTTCGTGACATGCAGCAAAAATTCATGTAATATGTGAGCTAAAATAACAATTCAATTATCTCCTCGTATTTTATTTAACAAAAAACACACGGTTGTTGTCATTTTAAACGTATTCTAAAAATGGCATCTTTTAGAGTTGTCGCCCCTCGCTTCGACATTTTACAAGGCGGGTCTGCATTTATCACGCAGTAAACTTCTAAAAAAAAAGTCGGTACATCCGAAAATCACGAAACTTAAAGCGCAAATGAAATTTCATGATCAAAATTTGTCACAATTCAAAATGGCGTTTTTTGTTTTTTTGACGTTGCCGAAAGATGACGTACTACCTTTCGTTGTCAAGCGTGGTTGCGATATTTGAAAGATGTAGGAAAATATCAAGGCTGCTCCCCTACTGTTTAGCCATACAAATTCAATAACCTTTTTATTGTATACTTTCATATTGTTTTCGATCAATGTTAATTTTATGACTATTACTTTTCATTGTATTTGTGTTATTTTTATAGCTTTTGATGGAATTTCTAATCTTGCCATTCAGTTTCATTTTGTGTGGATGATTATTTTGCGCAAAAACGACGTCGACGTCGGATGACGTCATTAAAAACAAGCGATTTTCTAAAGTTTGTTTACCATTCGATAACGTTAAAAACAGTGGGTGAGTGACCATTTCAATTATTTTATCAATTTTTGCCCTGAAAGGTTGAAAAAAAAACACGTATTTTTTTGTTGACACTATAGGAAGGATTCCGTTTTATTTATATGAAAGTTCCTTATTTCTATTTCGCGGCTCTTAGCAAGCACGAGCAAAAGTTCCCGTGCAATATCAATGTGGATGATTGTCCCGTTTAGTTTGCATTGAGCTAAGTGTGCAATATTCTACGATATTGCACACTTAGCTCAATGCAAACTAAACGGGACAATATGAAAGTATACGATAAAAAGTGGTATTCCACTCTAAAGCCACACATATTGTACTTGGTGATCCCGAAAGACCAATAAGTAATAAAACTACCGGTTTGTAGTCATAGTAGCCATTGACAGCCGCAACACAGCACTAATCAAATGCTTGTATACATATATATTAATACTGAAAAGGTGATCCTTTGCAAGCAACAAACACAAACAAGAGAGAAAGTAGGAGACTCGGTTTTTGTTTATAGTTAACATACTATATTTAAAATATTGTTTGGGGCGCTTGTTTCAGCCAAAGGTTTTTCTGCAGTAACTCGAGCAATTTAAATAATACGTACATCAGTTATATATCATTAGAACTGGCATTTTTAGTGGTAAATAAAACTACTTTACTTTTGAAAATCAGTTGAGAAATAAATATTTTACAGCCGAAATGATTTTTTGATGGGACTTTTCCTATGTAAATTCCTTGTTGGTGGGACAGCAGAAAATTACAAAATGCCAAATAACTTCAGTAAAACTTGATATTTTGTCATAAAACTTTCAGGGTGTCTTAATGTACTAATATCCAACAATTTAAAACTATTTTTGAATAAAAAATCTAAAAAAATATATTTTTCGAATTTTTCATGCAGCAGAATTTTGCATTGAAAATGACCCATCAAAATCAACTTTCACACATGAAAGTTTTATTTCTCAACCGATTTTGAAAAGTAAGGTATTTTTATTTACCACTAAAAATGTCTGTTCCACTGATATATAACTTATATAGGTAGTAGATTAATTTTATCTTAAAAGTTCAAAAAACCTTTGGCTGAAACAAGCGCCCCAAACAATACAGTAACATCCATTGTAAAGTGCACACTATCAATAAATGAAAATGACACTCATTAATGATACAAGGCCGATCCAGTTTCTTACTTGTATGTGCAGCATTTGATGACATTTGATCAGTTCCTTCTAGGGAATGTGAGAGATGTTGCGTCTTTCACTGCATCTCTCACTGCCTCTCAAGAAGAAACTCAGTGAGACCGAGTCTGTTATATTCTAGCCTCGGTCATCCGGCCCGCTTCTGATTTCTTCGTTACGCTATGCTACACGGATCCAAAACGCGCGAATAAATTGGACTAATCGCTAGTGGGCGCTTTAATTGGCCTAATCCACCCAGACCGATATCTGCAAGTAAGACATATGCATGATACGAGACTAGTTATATTATTCTCTTGTTTGTGTTAATAACTTCTAAAGGATCCAACTTTTCAGTAGTTAATTTGTTTTAAACAAAGTTTACGCATTTACATGTAGTGCACTTTTTTATAATTGGATTAACACAATATTACATTATTAGTATGGGTTATTAATTCGGTCTATACGCGGTTATATGGACCTAAAGCAACAATGACCTTGACCTTATATAATATAATCTTTAATATTCCGAATGTTCATCTGTGGAGCACATGCTATTTTGAAAGCGGAAAAAGTGAATGTATTGTCACACTCGCTTTACTCCCCTGACATGTGTATCAACTCGTTAATGTAAATCGCCGCGAAGCTTTAATGGAAAACACGTTTAATTAAATACAATAACAAGACAACTGTATTGACTGAATGTATTGTAAAACAGTCATAGATATAATTCAACACGTTTACTATACATGTACGGGAGATTTAAATGTTCTTCCACAAAAATCGTCGAATTATAACTTGCACCTTCTGCATTGACAGTAGTATGTGAATCGTTGACCAGTCTGATCGTCGAAAGAGGTTATGTTTTTGAAGGACATCAACGACCTGAAATAATTCAAAACGATATATCATAAAACAGCTTCTTTTGTATTATACATAATTTGAAATATGAGTTAGAGGAATTATGATACGTGTATGTATTAACGCGAACGGTATTTAAACCTTATTTTCCTGCTCAACTGGTAATCTGCTCAATGAAGATTTGTCGAGTAACGGCTCATCAACTCATTAAAAATGTCTACACTTCTCAAAACTGCTAACTACACCGCTACGTTTTGGGTTATATATATCGATGGGTTGAATGTTTTTCAATAAAATAAAAAGGAAATACCAATTCAATCATTTTTACATCATTTCATTTTATTTTTTTCATGGGCAATGCTAGAACTAAACCACAATAAGCAATTACAAACGACCCATGTAAACACTAAAGTCACACTTTTCATTTCTTGTTCATAAAAGTGTGACTTTAGTGTTTACATGGGTCGTTTGTAATTGCTTATTGTGGTTTAGTTCTAGCATTGCCCATGAAAAAAATAAAATGAAATGATGTAAAAATGATTGAATTGGTATTTCCTTTTTATTTTATTGAAAAACATTCAACCCATCGATATATATAACCCAAAACGTGAGCGGTGTAGTTAGCAGTTTTGAGAAGTGTATAGCAGCGAGGGAGAGAATATGTTACAGAGACATCCATAATCAACATACTTTAATTAATTAATTAGTTTCCATGTCCGGTCCATGTCCGGAAGATAGACTCTTCTCACAGCCTTATATAACAATATCACGCTAGACAGGATTCTGACACTTACGCTTTGTGTACATCAAAATAGTCGTCTTGGAATATTGCAACTGAACTGTTTCCATACTTTGCACACCGATGCTCGTCAACTTCGGAGAATGTGTGGCTACACCACGTCGTACAAGTGTCAATAGCTAAGGACATATTTTGGCGAAAACGGTTTTCAGCCATATGCTATCGCTCATAGACCGGATAAGGTTTAGCGCACCTCGCGCATGTTACCAAAGTTTACAATAGTAGACCTATTTTACTTAACGCAGTATCTCAGTCCGACGATTTGTCTAGATTGGTGTGACGCTTGTAATGTTTGCATTTGAAACAAGCGTCGCAGATGATCAAGACTATATTGCTCAGTCGGAAAACATCAGGATCATTCCGAATAAGTGGGTGTTTGTGCCGTAGCTTGGTAACCTGGTCTCCCAAAATGCCACAATGCTTTGTGGGAGGCCAGGGAACCAGGCTAGCTGCTATATAACACCGGGAACGCGCGCCTGTTTTGATGGTTTAATTTACGGGACCCGGTACGGTTTTTGACGTGATTTGCGGCGCGATCCTAAAAATGTAAAAGAAAATAATATTATTTTTGTTATATGATGCAATGGAAAAATCAAAAGAAAATAAATGAAAATAGAACTCTATTGTTTGATTCTAATCACACATGTATTATTAATTAATTATAAATAAAACAAAGTAAAAAAGCGAAATATTCAATATGGACAAAAATTATTTACTGGCAAATATTCATTGGTAATAAAAATTTCGGGGCAAGTTAAAACAAATCAGTGTAAGTCACTTTTCAGTCAGGACAAGAGGATTTTGAAATCTACTTGCGCTGGGTTATTCCCCAATTTTAATTTTCTTGGAGCAGTGTTGTAGCGACTACTTAAACTACTTGACAGATTGTTCATGTAACTTCACAGGAATGTTGCTCTTGATGTCTAGTAATACATGTCAGCCGGAAATTCAAGATGACCACCACGGCTCAAAATAGATTTTAAAAATACAATTTCTTGCCGGCCACTTCCGGGAAACCATAAGTGTTATTGAATTGGAACCTTAAACCAAAATGACTGACATGCTATGTAGTTGGTCCTAACCAAAATTCATTTCGATTCGATGTCAAACATGGCAGCCGGGCCCATCTTTGTTTATGAAGAGCTATATAGGAAACATTTGTAAAACAACTTCATGGATTTCCATGAAACTTTACAAGAATGTTGCTCTTGCTGTCTCGTTGGTCCTAGCAAAAACAGGCCCCCCGGAAATTCAAGATGGCTGCCACAGCTACAAATAGATTTTACACAATACGCGAGACTACTTCTGAAAAACCATAAGTAATATTGCGTTAGAACCTTTACTATAATAACTGGCATGACATATAGTAGGGTCCTATAGAAAATTAATTTCGATTCGATGTCAAACATGGCAACCAGAGGTCATCTTCGTTTACATAGAGTTATACATGAAAAACGTGTGGCGATTACTCTGAAAATACTTGATGGATTTTCACGACACTTTACAGGAATGTTGTTCTTGATGTCTAGTTGGTCCTAAGTAAAATTCAGGTCGGCCGGAAATTGAAAATGGCCGCCACAGCTAAATATACATTTTTAAAAATTCAAATTCATGGCGACTACTAAAAAAAAAGAAGATTTTAACCAATTATCTCAAACAATAACTTCCTACAACCCTACTCATGAACTTCAGGTGAGGATTCAGCGGCTTCTTGCTCAGTGCATAAGAACGTTTCGGCTTGAGAGATCTATAACATAACAATAACCGTTTTTCCAATTTCAGTCATAAAATGTCATACAATCTTTAAACTTAACTATAGGAACAGCTCAATACCGTTTGCTTACTAATGCGTTCGCAATTCAGTACGCAGTACTTTGATTTGTTATATTTCAGTTAAATTTATTTCGTATAGTTTTCATCTTCTCTCATGAACTGACTCAATACAGCCGTGTCTGCTAATTTTCTCTCTTGTTTGTGTTCTTGCTTTAAAATGTTCTTGCTTCCAAATGTTCTTGCTTCCAAATGCTTCCCTGTTGGAGTTATTGACATTCACACTAACTTTCGTTTAGAGCTGTGTGACGGATTTAAACCTTCGTGCCGAATACAAATCAGATGTATTATTATTTACTGGTCCTTTGGGATCGTCGAGTCCAACCTATGTGACTTTAAATTAGAATACTGCTCAAACGGCTGCCAATGGGCATGAGAGGTGTTGCGCCTCATATTACATATCAAAAAAACACTGTGTGTGAATATAGTTATATATGAACGTTGATTTGGTAAGGAAAATATCTACCATACCTGCCTATCAATTTTAGTAGTATACATGTTATTGGCATATTTATAATCAAAGTGCTGAAGGCACTGATGGGCGGTGCTTTTTGTAAGTGTTGGAATGGATGGGAAATGGAAGTGCTGTAAATGTAACTTCCATGGTATGTTTGTTACATTCAGTGATGTTTCAGATGATTGATATTCATTACCAATTTCATATTTAAACATATTTTAGCTAACTCATATGGCCCGAATTAGCTTCCGTAGATTTTTTTTCTGCGAGGCATAGTATATTATATAGGGTGGAGTCTTGGTGTGGATTCTTCGAGTGGGGTGGAGTGAATAATTGGAGTGATCTTGGAGTCACATTTTGGAGTGACCTTGGAGTCAGATTGGAGTGAATATTTTGGATAATTATCAATTTAATATTTCTGAATGACCCTCACAAGGTGCACAGTTCCTAACATACTCAGTACAGCTGCATTGTCCCATGAGACATGTGCTAACCTTAATGTGAGGAACAACAGACAATCTGAAAACAACATAAATGAACTTGGATACCCAAACATTAACCCCAGTATTGAAGCATTATGACCCTTTGGCCTGACATAAACTAGTCCCGAGGGACCAACTAATCTTAGGTCAGGACACTGACAATCAGTGTCAGGGGTATATGTTCAATTTGTCAGTCATACCACAGAGACTGAAAACAAAAAGCATTAAAGTTTATGGGAACTTAGAGATCTCTCAGCCTAACTGTTCCACAAACATGGATTTTTTTCGAACATGTAGTAACAGTGCCCAAGTTAAAATTAGATGTGCAGTTTTGACATTAGTTGTTGAAATTGGGTAGCTTAATAGACACATGCATTTTAAAGAATTATTTAATAAATAAATAAGTGTAGGTGCAAATGAAGTAACCCATGTAAATCTATTAGTTTCTAAAAAGTTATTAATTGTAAGAGAAATTAAGACTTCAAGTTTAGACTAAAAAATTGACTCCAAAATATTCACTCCAAATTTGACTACAAGGTCACTCCAAAATGTGATTCCAAGGTCACTCCAATTATTCACTCCACTCCACTCCAAGACTCCACACCAAGACTCCACACCAAGGCTCCACTCTATATAATATAATATGCTCTTCAACGAGCACTGACTGTTCTATTTCTAGTAACATGATACACTTTCTATTATACACATACCGTCTGCTTGTAGCACGATTATAACTCGAGTTATAACCTTTTAAACAGATGATAAAAAAAGTTGACTTAGTGAAATTTTGATGAAATAGGTATGTATGACCTAAATAAATAATAAATTGCCTTTATTCTGAACATTGTTTCTTATTTAGGGCATCAAATAATTAAGCGGCTTTTTGTTTACAAACACCGACTGATCGTCTGTCAAATCTCGGAGAAGCGCTCTTGCCTATTAATTCATAAACAATCTAAGGATTTACTAAGGAGAATATTTGTTAATTACACAGTAAGCGAACACACAAGGACAATATTTGTTAATTACACAGTAAGCTAACACACATCATCATTTTCTGTCAGTGATCACATAATATCGAATTTATTAAAGGCATGCATGAGAGACTACTTCTTCTAGCGTAGTGTTGCATAGTGTTGCATTGTGCTGTTAGGTTTGTCACATGCATAGGATTCCATTGAAAAACCCCATTATACGTCTGACGGTGCTTTAGCACCGCCAAAAACGCGATAGTGAGGTGTTGACTATATATCGAAGATTGCCATATAAACGCTCACGAGATCCGCAACAATATATTTATAAAGTAGATCGCGCACAAATAAAAGTCAACACAACTCTTCTCCTTTCCGCGCAATATATATTGATTAAAAACATCGGAAAATCAGTTCCCATTGGTAAATCAGCTCCCATAGAAAAATCAGCTCCATTGGAAAATCAGCTCCCATAGGAAAATCAGCTCACATTGGAAAATCAGCTCACACTGGAAAATCAGCTCACATTGGAAAATGTGTGTGATTGAATTTAAAACGTTAAATTCAAACAAGAAATAGCTGTTTCAGTTGTATTAAAATGTAGTTATCAAAGAGTGAGTTAGTAAAACACATCTGTTCTATGTCAGTGGTGATACGCACATATATATATATATATATATATATATACGGTATCAGTGCATATGTACTTTGTCAAAATGAATACAAACGTTTTTACTTAAATCACCGACTCATTGACATACCCCCATTAAGATTAATATCCTGGGCCACGATCTCGACAACAGTAGCCGTGAGTGGTTGCAACAATACGGTTCCAATGGCAATAATACTCGCCATATCCCTCGTATCTACAATCTCCGCGATGATCGCAAGCCGAACCTCCCATGGAACCGTCGTAGCATATTCTCTGACCTGAAATGTAGAAACCTGTACTATGACTATTCATAGTGACGGAGTACGGTATGTCATAACTTGGGTTGATATTAAAAACAGCAACAATAGCTACGTTATATATACTTGAATACAAGATATACACATAGTGTTGATTCCGTCATATAAGGTATTTAATTAAGATGTTAAATGTTAATACAAGGCTATAACTTTAATAGTGTAAGACTTGATGGCATCATTGAGGCCCATCCATGTAACACGGAAAGAATCGTTAAAGTTTTGCTAAAGTTCCATGACGGCATTTCCAGCTGAAATGTAAAGGGTCAAGGTGTTGCAGAAATAAAATTGCTTTATATCTTACTATCCATGGATTTCAATCGTTTTCATCAACTTGAGCTGTTTCTCTTATTTTGTTAAGTAACCAGCACATGGCACGTTGAATAGCAGCGATCAGAGGCACAAGCATACACCCAAGAAAAACCGCAACACTCTATTGTGTAATAAATTACTCCAAATTAATGTATATTTTAATTTTTAAAAAGTGCAATTCATATAAAAGTTTCAATATTGACATATTTGCGTTCCAATAAATGGAATAAAATGCTTTTCGATAGTAATAAATTACTATAAATTTAATTTAAAGACGCACCTCTAATGCGGACATCTTGAACAACCGCTGCGTATATGTGCGTATAAGAATCTTTCATTGGTATCCGGTGAAGATAGGGAATTCCAACCCGAGGTATAAGTGTTTTAATCGGAACCGAGGTATAAGTGTTTTTATCGGACAAATGACGGATATCCTTGTCCGGTATGCAAGAAATACATATCTGCGTGCGAATGCATCTGCTATTCTTCTATACCCAGTTTGTTATCTAGAGGATTCATGATATGTAGATTATTACGCCCATTTTGGTATTATGAACACGTGTGTGTGCTACTCTAATGACTACTATAATTAGATAATTTTTTTATTCGGTTTACAAAATCCAGTTCTCTTGTGTGAGTCCTGTCATTCTTTTTATATGAAATAGGTTAAACCTATATGGGCGAGCACAGTTCATTTTTGAATGTACGGTATGTATGCACCGGTATGTGCAAGTCTAGCTGCGAAAATCGTAGCTCTTATGGTGGTATGTACCTACCATGGTCTCATGTCTAGTACCAGTCTACCTGTACGGGTCTTATGAATCGTGACATCCCACCCCAACAAATTTCAATTTGTGTGTGTGTGTGTGTTGTGATGATATGTCTACTTGAAGCAACGAACTCAATGGTTTCTTTATAGTGCTGCCACACTGGAATACCACGCCGTGGTAGACATGATACCCCCCACCCCCCATCCCCGTAACATTATTCTGACACTGGTCAATCAGTCGTAGCATTACCCGTTATTTGCCTGTCAGGCAAGGGTTACAATTGACTACTCCATTTTTAAAGTCTTTGGTATGACGCGGTCAGGGGACTCGAACCCACGACCTCCCGAATGCAAGGCAGACGCTCTAACCAGTACACCACAATGCTTCGGTCAAATTTAAATTCGTTCCCAGACAGGACAGATATGGCATGGAACGAACTTCGAACGGCTATCTAGTCATGATCCAGTCTAGATTGACATCGGCTGAATCACCAACCGTCATAAAAACTGCTACTACATCAGTGTATGTAAAATATATATACATAAACCGTGATGCACGCGTATACTTTTTTGCCAACAACATGTAATTACGGTTTCAACATTATGTCATTACGAAAAAATGTATATGCTAAACCAAATTGCTAAGTACATGTATCAACCTAAAAATATGTCAATAATATTCTCATTGTTTTGTGTATTTTGAGCTTGATTAGAGATATGGTTAAACTGCAAAATAACGAGTGTAAATCGTCTGCTCTGACTGCATGAACATATTTTAAAACTTTTAAGTCAATGTGTTTTATAAGAAATAAGTTATATAACACTTATACAACTGGGTATATAGGATTTAATTAAGTACTTGGAATTAGTGAAGCTTTCGATGTTCCTAATTCTAAAATAGGCCAGTTAAAATTATTTTGACATCATGTTTTACTAGCATTACCACTACAAATGCGTTTGCAAAAGATATTTTTGAAATATTTAATGTTAACGCTCAATTACAGTTACTTGAATTTCAAACAATATTCAATCTAAAGGGAGGTAATTTAAGATTATCCATATTTCAATTTTTCATAGACGGAAAATCTGCGATAAATGGGTCAAATTTTTATGTTTTTTTCTATTATTTCATACCAGTTTTAAGAATTTTATATCTTTAAGCGATCGTTGACTCATGTTATGTGTTTTATCAGTACATCTCATGTTTTCATATAAAGGGAGGGTAACTCTCAAAACAATTTAAACAAAAAATAAATGTTTTACAAACTATGGGTCAAAACAAAATACTTATCATATATCTATTCTAAAATATATTTAAAATAAGAAAATTAGTTAAGATACAAAAGTTGATACTTAGCAATTTTGTTCAGTGTATATATGATTTAAGCCTTTTTTATTCGAATACACGTCTTGTCTTCAACGTTTGTTAAATTGATTCATATGTATTGTCTAATCATTATGATGATGTATGTTTGAGAAAAGTACAATGTTTTTAAAACATAGGAATTTGATGTTTCCTACTTGACATTTAATAAATGGTGGTCCATTTTCAGAATATTAGTTAAATCAAATTTAGTTGAGTATGTCTGGGGGTGGAGGACACCGGGTCCGACGTTTTTCATCAATATATTCTGAAAATGCACCAAATGCTATGTAGAAAAGACGTTGGTTGTTTCACCGTTCTTGATGTTTAGCACTAGCTGTGCTAAAGATACTTATTAAATTCTACATCTACATTTTAAAAAGCTGAGTATCCTATTTGACCCTAATGTTTCTATCGGTGGTAGAAAACAAAAATAGTGAAATGATAGGACAGAGAAGAGCATAGATCGATTGAAGCAGAAGACAGGTAAAGTTTCCAAACCGTGTTTTCATCACCTTCAAATTTGAACTACTCCGTAGCATCAGACCAAACCGGATGACCGGTTACAGGTACACTGGCATAGGAACGTTTCATTTATATGGGGGGTCCAGTGGAAACCTCAAACATTGTTAAACGAAACAAAAAAAAAAGGATGAAGCACCAATAGTGGTGCGGACGCCGGATTGCGAATTTAAAATTTTAACTGAAAAATCTGTGTGAAAAGTGGGGATAGTCCAGGTAAAATACATGACATAGTTAGGGTTATTTTCATTCAAATTCAAATTTGTAATGATATTGAACAAGTGTCATGTTTCAAAGCTTTTCGACAATTCATTTTTGAGAAATGAGGAAAAAACAAAAACTTTAACGAAAACTTCAAAACTCGTAGACGGAGGGACGGACGGATAGACGGACAGACAGATGGAAATCGCCAAACTGTAAGCCTGGATTTGCTACGCAATCCAGCCCCGCAAAAAAAATTCTTGGTCTAAACCCGACAAATTTGCTATTATTTCGGGAGTTTGTTTAAGCCAAAGGTTTTTCAGCTATGTAAGTGAGTAATTTTAACAAAATGTAAATACATTATATATAATTGGAACTGGCAATTTTAGTGGTAAATAAAAACACCTTAGTTTCGAAATTCGGTTAAGAATTAAATATTTTACAGCCATCAATTCAGATAAGGCTAATTGTATGTAAATTCCTATCTATCTGTCTACATCCTGAATTACCCTCTTTCGGGTATTAAAGCAAAAAATTAAGAAATCTCAAATATAACGTCAGTTAGCCTCAATAGTTTGCTATCAATTTTTCAGGATGTCTTAATTTCGGTTTGCCCCGATTCATTAAAACCAGGTCGAAGCGTCCCAACATAGGGTAAAAATACGTTTAGAACTTCCCCTACCCCCACACGCCAGTCAAATTATTGGATTTCGGGAAAGAGGCTGTTCCTACCCCTGTCAGTGTGAGTAACATCTTGGGGCCTAACCATCGTTCAGTCACTCTAGACATGGTGTTGTTCTAAATGCTAGAAGTTATATTTAAAAAAAGATGCGATGACAGAGTTGTTAGCTATCTTGCCTCTGGATACAGAAGTCTGGGGTTCGACTCCCGGAGGTTCACGTCTCGAGATTTGAAAACGCACTCCCTTAGATCTAGAACTTATTCGTGCAAGATAGTTAAAGTAACTGTGAAAATATGGCATTCTTCCTACGGTGGTAAAGCCGTTAGTCCCCTGTGCAGGGAGAGACATACCCTATTCAGGTTAAAAATCTCGCTGAACTTCTGAGGTTATCACAAAAAAGCCTGCTCAAACTGTGATAATCAAAAGTATGTGTATAATACGTCAATAGTATTGGAAGAAAGAAAAAAAGAAGTAATAAAGAAAGATGGGTCGGTAATAAGCACCTTGCTCACTAATTGTTTACTAACAGACCATACGTCATAATGTGATGACATACGATGATGACGTAAATCAATGACGTCTTGTCATTTTATTATAATTTCCGTAACATTTCCGGAAATTGCCAGGTTGTTCGGGTTTGGCACGAATGAAAACGGAATAAACTCGTCGATTTCCGTCAATGGCTTTCAATAGTGGACGAAGAATTCCGATAGCATTTATGGTTTTACGGAAAAACGAGATAGCGATAATGATAAACAAACGAAAGATGGTTTTTAACGGTAGTTATCAAATTATTTGTTTGTCCTAATCGGTTAGCAAGACATATAAATTTCTGCTACACGAAATCTACTTTTATTAAAATGTGAATTGTGTTGACGAATTTTGACCAATGAACAATGTGCAAGGTAACACTTTGGGCTACGCTTCCGGTTAATGGCCGTTTTGGCGACATAGGTAAAAATGCAATTTCATTGTAATTTTTAGTTGGGTTCGAGAAAGATTTTTAATGTTTTTTCCACCTCATTCTGCTTGGAAACCACCATTCTTAAAGAGGGTACATCAGGATTTTTCTAGAAATATCTTAAATTATAAAAATGTTCCAGTTCATGATAAAACACTTATATCCATCAAAATATGATGTTCGAACCATATTGCTAAGGTTTAAACTTTGAATACACCATATAGCTAGGACGGAATCGGGCATAAAATGCTGAAATTAACCCTGGTGCGTCACCTAGGATAGCATGTATTACTGTACTGAATTAATTTCCTTGTAACTAAGGGGTCATTTTTAGCATCATTCATTATGTTTAGGCACTTTAAAATAGAAAATATCATTATTTGTCAATTTTAAGTCGGACCCCTAGACCCCTTTGAAAAGCCTGAGGTACTCCCTTTAATGATTTCTACGAATGCTTATCTTGTTAATTTCGTAACGAAATATGCTCCCTTACAGTTGTAGTCGCCTATAAACTACCGTAAATGACCCAAGACTTTTCAAAAGGATGGATTGGTATGCTTACTTTTCGCCTGCATGATACCATAGGAGCTCGCTTGCGCTCGCGTCGCTTCGCTATAAGTAGTGGCCAGAATGAACAAACAATGTTTACTTTAAGATTAGTGAGTATGAGCTTTTAAGAACAGAGTCTGTTCCTTAAGAAATGTTATAAAACATATACTTACTTTTCAGGGTGCCTGGACGTCAAATATGAATCGAGAGTTTTTGTATTACTTGCTGTATGTTTTCATACCTGATATGGTTATATAGAATGAAAATATACGCTCCTAGATCTGTTTACAATCTTGCCATAGTCATCCGTTATACTTCACAAAGAAATATAAAAAGATCGGACAGGGAAAGTAGCATTTAAGGAGGACAGTCAACCACAAAACACAGAAACAAACATACAAACAGGCAAATAGGGCTACCGCCTTGGAACGGTCGGTGGCAAAGTAGGCCACTGGGGGTTTAAACCGGTTCTAGGGTGCACCAAACCTCACACTTACCCTACTGTCATCCCATTAAAACAGGACAGTGTAAATAAAGAAATCCCCGCCATGGTCTAATCTCTAACCAACAATGCAGCATCAATAGGCAATATAAGTAAAACACAAACATGCTCGTGTAAATATAATACAAAAAGAAAATAGCCTATAAAGCCACAATGAAGGTACTCAATGACTTGGCAGAAGCCAGAGCAAGAAGAGAATAAACCATTAAGGGCACGACAAGAAAGATCATAGACAAACATCAAACGCCACCGTCCCAATGGGCTTTAGGTAGGCGTCATCATAGGGTCCACAGCTAGTCCGGTCATCGTACAAATAAAGAGGAAAGCATAGTGGCGAACTGTAAAAGGGTCCAACTGTAAAAGCCTAAAATTGATTTTTGATCCCCCTTGTTTAACAATTAAAACGGCGGCGTTATATTTAGAAATTGTCGTCTGCGCATGTCGGGTATCGGACCTGTATTGTTTTGCTTCCAGAGTAGTAGCCATCGAAAGTAGCGATCGATTTAAAAAAACAAAAACATGGAGCATGGCCAAAAAAGGCAATTCATGGCTGGATTACATTGTTTTTGGCATGGACATGAAGACACATGTTATTTCTAATGAAAACTGGTAAAATACATTCAGCTAGGCCACTTGTCTCGTGAATTGAATCCCTGCTCCGAAGGTCATGCAGATGTCAATACAAACATGTGATTTTCTGCCAGAAAATATTTTCTATCCTAGTCTGGATTTTTATCATTATATTGGCTAGGTATGTTTAATGACAGAAATGCATATCATTGGTTTCACAGTACATGTATCTTGTTTATCTGGTGACAGCCTCTTTGAAATGACCATTTTCCCTATTTGTTCAATGAGCCAAATTAATACCGGTCCGAGACCGTCTATGTCTAGGGTTCGGATGTACCAAGTAAAACGTAAGTTATGCAGAGTGGTGTTGTTGTTCAATATTCAGCACCTCCAGCAATTGGTCATACTTATCTTTTATTTCGGAATCAAAACCATTATATCTAGCAAATAAAAGGTAGGTAAATAGTATACTGCGTTTATTTTTTTGTTATTTACACCACTGTTGGTCAACTGATTTTTTACTGATCTACTATAAATAAGAAATCTCTGCAACTGCATATGAAACTGAAATATATTTCGATTTGTTCGTCCCTCATTCTGTCCGTCCGTCAGTCTATCATATCAGTCCGTCGCCATAATTATGTAACGGACGCCTGGATGTTTATGGTATTTTAAGCAAATGTGTATCTCAGAAGTAGGATGTGTCCGAGCAAGTTTCGTCCAGATCGCCTTAATTGCACTATTGGTATTGTCCATGCATTGATAACAAATCATAAAATTAAGATTGTTTATCGTACAGCTGGGCTTAAATGATCGTTATTTCCCGTATAACTGCATAGTTATTGCCCATGTAACTGCACAGTTATTGCCCTTGAATGGTTAAAAACCTCAACAGTAATATTGTTTAATGTAAAACTTTGGTGATTATGGTGCATTTTTGAATATATGTAAACCATTAATGCAGGCAATGTAAGGACAAAGGTTATATACTATTAGCTTTATTCGGTGGGAGATATAAATTCACAAAATTTGCTTGTTAAAACTTAATATAAAAACCACGCTATATGCATTATGATATGGATATGATATGGATACATTGGCGTAGATTGGGTTAAAACGGGAGCTCTATGCGAAGCGAATATAGATACCTCCTCCCAATCAGAGGTACATGCGTTTCGCATAGAGCTCCCTTTTTAACAATGGAGCTCTGTCTGAAACGTTCGTTCGCACAGAGCTCGTTTGTAGCGGTTGATAGCTCTATGCGGTCTAACACAGCACTACACACACGCTATTATGAATGTCAATAAATATTGAAAAGGGGATCCCTTGGAAGCAAAAAAACACAAACAAAAGATGAAAGTAGACTAGGTTAATATACATGTTTTGCTTACCTGAAACTGTCAGAGAATACACAACCAACAACAATAACACTATTTTTAAATTTGCCATGATTATTCCTGTATTGGTTTAACAGTTAATAAACGAAAGGCATTTATGTTGCCCTTTATAGGCAAATATCTAATTACACACAGGCACCATTCATCATTATAAACAACAACATTGTGCTTATAAAAACTGGAATAAACCCTGAAAATTGCAGAATGATATATAATGTGTTGGACATAAATATGTCAAAATATGATGTATAATTAAGGAATTAAACAAAAGTCGAATATTCAGTTTGAAATACCGCATGTTACAATATTCCTATTGGATGAAATTATGTTTTTTTTCTAGTTTTTGTATAAAAAATATATATATCATTTCCTGAAATTTCAAATAAAGTTTTTTTTGTTATATTTTAAACGATGTGTTGATCGATGAGCCTTTCAACAATGATTCAATTGCATTTAAAGGAACACGCGATAATAGTTTTTGCTTTAAATTTTTAACATAATTTGCATATTTGAAAAAAACATCAGTTTTACTAATTTGAAAAGAAAACTTGCAAGCATACTACTATACTTGCTGTTAACATTGCACCAATAACATAATTTACACATATAGTAGAATAACGAAGAGAAATTGACATAATTTATTCAAATTGTTTTTTCTTCTTTCTATTTCAATATATGGAATCAGTTTTAAAGTCAACACGAGACTGAATTTATAAAAAGTGGTACTAATGTTTATGCTTGATAACAATATTGAACAAAAAAAGAATCTTCGGACGTTTTTGCTGGTATTTCAATAGGCCAGTTTTTGATTGGCTTTACAAGCTTAAATAGCGTTTTAATATGTTTGCAAGCACACTTAAGTGAGTACTAAATATCCCATTAAACAGTTTCAAATATGCCAAGCAATACTCTTTTATAGATGATATGGACATTTTGAAAGGAGGTAATTTGATGATTGTTGATAATCAAAAGCTGCCATCTAAACAATCTGTGTTATGCTTCTTTGTGATTTTTTTGGTAAGGAGCATATAGAGAATAATGTCTCAAATTACGATAATTTTCGTAAAATTTCATTTTCTTTTGTTGCCAAAATGCATATTTTAGCAAAACGGGGCTAACTCCCTTGTGTACTGAACTTTTTAAAAACATCTTTATATGGACTAATTTTGGCGGTCTATCTAATCATTCTTAAAACATCATTATTTTTTCCTATTTTGCTGTCTAGACAATCAGCATCAACATCAGAAGAAGTTTCTTTTTTTTGTTGTGTATATTTCAAGATTGCAGAATGTCCCTTTAATATTTCAAATGCGCCCATATCAAATGAAAATAAACTGACATTATGTTTCATAAATCAATACTAAGAGATAAATTGTCTTAATTAAAAACAGGGGTTTCTGTAGCAAGATGGAGTAAATAGCAAATAAATGTCACAAACCAGTGTTGTTTGTCGCGGTGAAACTAACGCGAATGTTGTAGCTGCTGTGTAGACCGTATCACAGTGACAATCATAGAGTACTGCTGGGTAGACCGTAGCACAGTGGCAATCCTGGAGTAATCTTCTATTCTTGTTTTTGGTTGACTGTGGTTCTTGAATGCCACATTTCCTGGTCGACTTTTATATATATTTTTATACAATTGTGTTCATATTATTGCCCCATATTTAGCGGCGTCTGTCAATAACACACGTAATATATTTATTAGTGAAATAGCTTTCGTGGGGACAAATATTATAATATATGAAAAACGGGTTTATATTTCAGGATATATTTATTTACACTGTCCAGTTTTATATTACATGCTACATCAGTAGACTGGTTTATGAAAACGTCACGTCAGCAAGTGAAATGGTAACCTTTCAACATTACAAAATATGTGTTTATACCATTCAAGTTTTTTAGACGAGTTCTCTAGGAATTCAAGTTGTAAAGAGTGCTTATCGCCACTTACATGAGTCACAGTCTGTTAACCATAGACATATATAAAACCCATATAAGGGTCAGCTGACTTCGGCAGCTGAACAAGATCATGGTGCACCAAGCCGGACTGCTTTCTAGCATATCCAATCACATTTAACACAGAATGGGCCTTATTTAATTTACAATATAGTGGCATACTTTAGAGTTCGGGCATGATGAGATTTCGGTAGTGAGTGTTTCTTCTTGTTAATCGGATATCATATATCATCGGTTCACGCAATATTTGCAATATTGGAAGTATTGGTTAAGTTTGGTGCACTTTAGAACCTGGTTTAAACCCCAGCGGCCTTTTTTGCCACTGATCATTCCATGGCGGGAGCCCTATTGTCAACCCTTTTGTGTTTGTGATGTCTTATTTGGCCTTTTATTCATCTTTAAAGTTGTTTTTGTGTGTGTTTGTGGTTGACTGTCGTCATTGAATACTACTTTTCCTGTTCGATTTTTTTTTATCTCCTTACAATAGATTCACAATGGATCCCCGTGCAGTTTCGTAAGTATAACCTGTGATTAATGATAACCTGTGATTAATGATAACCTGTCTGTGATTAATGATAACCTGTGATTAATGATAACCTGTGATTAATGATAACCTGTGATTAATGATAACCTGTGATTAATGATAACCTGTGATTAATGATAACCTGTGATTAATGATAACCTGTGATTAATGATAACCTGTGATTAATGATAACCTGTGATTAATGATAACCTGTGATTATTGATAACCTGTGATTAATGATAACCTGTGATTAATGATAACCTGTGATTAATGATAACCTGTGATTATTTATAACCTGTGATTAATGATAACCTGTGATTATTGATAACCTGTGATTAATGATAACCTGTGATTAATGATAACCTGTGATTAATGAGTTAACGTATAACCTTTATAATTTTATAAATGTCAACATTGGTACCTGACACGCGTAGATCTACACCTATATATCATAGAACACCACCAGTATTTAGGTTTGTAGCGGAAAAATGTCGTAAAATATTAAAAGTATCTATAATTGACATTTCCATTTGTTAAAGCCATTTAACGAGTATTTGTTGTTTGTGTACTTACATTTGGTATACAAATAGATGTAAAAGTAGAGTTGTTTTGTTGGTACATTTAAATGGAAACGTCGAATTGTACTGTTTACAAAACTCTGTCATTCAATGTATGAATAGGGCTTAATATCGTTTTTAGCAATCATTCAGTCATATCACGACCGATTCTACTTGTAACAGTGAGCTCATTTCTCAGCTTTATAGTGCTGCCACACTGGAATACCACGCCGTAGACACATGACATGATACCCCACCCAGTGCTGCCACACTGGAATACCACGCCGTAGACACATGATATGATACCCCCACCTAGTCCCATTATGTTGACACCGGACCGACCAATCCTATATTCAACTCTGTGTTTGCTAAATGTCTTTGCAAAGGTTCTACTACACGCCCGGGAATCGCACAGCATAGATGTAAACGTGGAGTTGTTTTGTAAGTATATATAAATGGAAACGTCGAATTGTACTGTTTTCAGAAGGCAATCTTTCAATGAATGATTAGAGTTTAATTTCGTTGTAACAATCATTCTACTTGTAACAGTGAGTTCATTGCTCGACTTTATAGTGCTGCCACACTGGAATACCACGCCGTAGACACATGATATGATATCCCACGCAGTCACATTATTCTGACAATGACCGACCAATCCTATAACTACTCTGTGTTTGCTAAATGTCTTTGCAAAGTCGCTACTAAACGCCCAGGAATCGCACAACCAGCATTGATTTGGCAATACCGAGAGTTTAAGGCGGAGGATTTCATGTAAGGCAGGCGTGCGATCAAAATTGCCAGAATTGAGGTAGGTGTTCGAAATTGCATTCAATTGGTTTTGAATTATTTTTTTTTTCAAAAATCGAGGAATGTCATGTGCTAGTCAATTCATTGAAGCGTCTATTGCCAAAATGTGGTCTTCGACGAGCTACGCATGTCCGAGAAATCTTCCTGCCGTACGCAATTTGTGTGGAGATCGCATAACAAATGATGATGCTTTTTTTTCAGACTTCTAAATGTTTCTTGTGAATTTTCCAACCATATAGATATCTGACGTACATCTGTGAATTTCTAGACACAAATATTTTCTTTTAATGTGTACCGAGGGAAAAGTGTTTAGCAGGTTTTTTAGAGGAAACAATACTGTATACAAGATATACTGTCATTTTGGGACGTTATGGGCTTGACCCCTACGTTCATTTATTTGTTACGTCATTAAGATGTTCGACTGTTATTGATGTGTGTTTAATAAAATATTATGTCTATGGCAGTAGTTTCTTGATTTTACAACCAAACATGTATTATTTCCAGGATGTAACAGGGTGTAACAAAAACTTGCTAATTTGTTTTCCCTCTGTATATGTCTTCTGCCGTGTCTTTCGTCTGCATTTTCCGCCTTACATAATAACAACAGAAAATGACTAACAACAGCGGGATACGCCGAACTGGGCAGTTTTTATAATGTTTTTCCTTTAACTATATCAAATTTGCAAATCAAGCTTGTGTGCAACAGAGATAAGAGTCAATTGAAGGTCAAAAGGTATTAACATGATTAAAGGACAATATTAATTTATACCGCAAAAGAAAAGGTAGCCACAAACAACTCCGCCCAAATTCCAAAATTCCAAATCGCTTATAACATGAAAACATATAGCTCAAAATGCTTACACTTCGCTTAGATTAATATATTTGTATTGTTAATGAATGCTTTTCATGATTCTATTTTGAAAGGAAGTCGAGATCTATACATTCGGGTTAACATATTTAAGCAACCTCAGAGGGAGATAATAAAGGTCGAATATTCCCATCATACACTTCTCCGTCTGAACTTGAATACCCGTGGACATATGTCGGCAGCTCTTATCCATTTAATAACCGAATCACCGAGGCCACTGAACAAATCATGATCACAGAAGATTTTTTTTTGTTGTGCTAGCGATACTGTGCTGAAAGAAATAAGTTTAGCAAGTAAATTTGGATATCAAGCTTAAATAAATATATTGTAATATATTGTAATTTTATAATGTGAAGTATTTGAAAACAATGGAATGACATAGGGTGATATTCTTTTTCATCTGATATTTGTGTTCCAATGTAAGTATCAGGGTTATCTCCCATTTAGTTAAAACAGCATATTTCACATTTAACAAGTACAAATATGGTAAAGAGCTTGATTAAACTTAGAATATTTGTTCTGGATCTCAAGTTATAAAAAGCGCAAAACCAATTGATAATAACCTTGCCATAAAGAATACCATTTGTGAAATTACCTCCCTTTAAATTGAAATAAGAACGAAATTATATTTTCTGCATAGCTGGTAATTTTAAAATTTGATTTCTTTTTCACAGATATCGTTTGAAAACAATGCCCTGTATATAATCCATAATTATGTTAATTATATTGTTCAGGACCTCTGCACGTATAGTCTAGAAAATGAGCAATGGGATTTACCACGTTATTTACTTGCTAAACTTATTTATTTCAGTATACTTCTACTAGTAGCCGCCACACGGCTACACACACGTTAGTTTGAATGTCAATACATACCTAAAAGGGGATCAATAGGAAGCAACAAACACAAACAAGAGAGAAAAGACGGCATACTCGGTGAATATAAATGTTTTGCTTACCTGAAACTGTCAGGGAAAATACAACCAATAACAATAACACTATTTTAAGACTTGCCATGTTTAATTCTGTACTGGTGTAACAGTTAATAGACGAAAAGCATGTATGTTCCCTTTTATTGTCAAATATCTAGTTACACGCATACACCATACATCATTATAAACAACAACTTATAAAAACTGGATAAAACCCTGCAAAATGCAGAATGATATATAATTTGGACATACATATGTCAAAATATGATGTATAACTCACTTTGGAATATCGCATGTTACAATATTCCCATTATTTTTATTATCTCATTATAAACAATGTAGTTTGTATTTTTTATTGTAATTTAAAATGATGTGTTGAACCATTAAATAACCATTAAATTTAATTCATAACTTTAAATCTTACAGCGGCCTGTTAGTTTTTCTACATAAGAAATTTGTAAGTATTAGAATAGCTCAAAGCAAACTGTGTTTACATATTACTACGAGCGGTGATTCATGCATTTTGAAACACTTTCGATCTGTCTGAATGTTAATAACTTCATCTATTTTACTATAATAAATGCTCAATTTGAGAACCATGGAGATTGTAGATAAGCCTACATCTTTTTGGCCAGCTTCTTAATTTTTAATGTCTTATTGATGATGGATAGCTCCAATTTGTTCCATTCGTCTTTTATCGCGCGTTTAAGCCCAGCCAGAGCAAATATTTTTGTTTTCTGAAGTCGCCGTTTTAGAATACCCCAGATTCCAAAATCCACAGTGGCGGCATTAGGACTCTTGGCCATCCTCTCCTCTGGTGTAACATATTTACACATGTAGTAGAACAACGAAGAAAATTCGAAATGTTAAAAGAAACAAGAGAACAACTGTTTATTTAAATACGTTCAATTATTTTAAAACTCGACACAATACTGGATTTATAAAACGAGGTGCAAATTTAAATGCTTGATAAATATTACAAGATTGCAGAGTGTCCCTTAAATATTTTAAAATGCGCCCATATCCAATGAAAATAAACTGTCTGTAATGTATGCTACAATGCCTAGCTCCTCCCTATAACTGACCAGCTGATAAGCTCCGCCTACGCATGCCTTGTATATGCACACTGTATGAGAATAGATTTAGCAACCAGAAGTTTAACGTGTGTTTCATTTCTATCCCATGAATATTAACAATTACTAACATTACCCTGACATTATGTTTCATAAATCAATAATAAGAGATAAAATGTCTAAATTGAAAATACGGGTTTCTGCAGCAAGATGGAGGAAATAGCAAATAAATGTTACATTCGAATGCTGTTTATCGCGGTGAAACTAAGCGAATGTTGGAGCGGCTGGGTCACATGTAGCTGAACTTTATTGAGCTGCCCGGTCTAGGCCGCGGTGTACCGGTATCATGGAGTTTCGGTTGAATGATTTTTGGCAGAGGTATGGCCCTTTAACGGTTTTAGTACACAGACATTTTCCTGACTAGTTTTCCTTAACCCCTTACCGGATTTCATAGAAACTTTGGAGAGATGATCAGTACCAAGCATAGTTATGCATATTATCGCCGTGTTCCGGTTGAATGATTTTTGGCAGAGTTATGGCCCTTTAAAGGTTTTAGTACACAGACTTTGTCAAGAATAATTCTCCTTAACTCGTTGCCAGATTTTAACGAAACTTTGCAGAAATCATCAGTACCAAGCTAAGTTGTGCATATCGTCGTCGTGTTCCAGTTGAATGATCTGAGCAGATTTATGGTCCTTTAAAGGTTTTAATACACAAACGTTTTCCCGACTAGTTCTCCTGAACCGCTGGCCGAATTTCAACGAAACTGTACCAAGCCTACTTGCGTATATCGTCGCTGTGTTCTGGTTGAAAGATGTTTGCAGCGTTATGGCCTTTTAAAGGTTTTAATACATAAACATTGTCCGGACTAGTTCTCCTGATCCTCTAGCCAAGGATGATCTGTACCAAACCTAGTTGCGCATGTCTTCGCCGTGTTCCGGATAAATACTATTTGGCTGAATTATGGCCCTTTAAAGGTTTTAATACACAACATTTGTCCGAACTAGTTCTCCTGAACCCCACCGAAACTTGGCAAGGATGTTCAGTACCACACCTCATTGCGCATTTTAT
Source organism: Cyrtodaria siliqua (assembly GCA_037043455.1). NCBI lineage: Eukaryota > Metazoa > Mollusca > Bivalvia > Adapedonta > Hiatellidae > Cyrtodaria > Cyrtodaria siliqua. Next base: position 217,262 of record JAWPHD010000512.1, read on the forward strand.
CTTTGTGTTCCACATGAATGATTTTTTGCGGATTTATGATCTATTTCCCAGACATCAGTTTTTACTAAAAACAACCTCCAGATATTGTTTGTTTCTGTGCGTGTTTTTGGTTGACTGATCCTTGACTGCTACATTTCCTGCTCGACTGTTATATCTACTTATATCTACTTTTTGGCTACTATTAGGATGTATTTATCAAGGCATTACTACCACCTCAGCATACATACGTTGTAGAGTATAGTCAGTGGATCTGTTTTGTAGGTAGCTTATAAGTATAAATAATTACAAACATCAACACGAATGAATCTGACTGAAATAAACGAAACCGATCAGTAGTGATAGTTTCTCAAATGTCAATTAATTAATTTCAATCAACACACATACGCGCGCACACACACACACACACGCTCGCATGCACGCACGCACGCACACACACACACACACTTACACACTTGGCCTAAAGTTGTTAATTATTTTAAATCAATCATCACAAATCATTTCTCCATTATTAAGAGTAATATGTAACTAAAGCAAAGCGTCTGCAAACGACAAAATGAAATTGTACGATTTAAACGAAAACTCAGTTATCATACGAATAATGTTGCCAATCAAGCAGTATATGTACATACGTATTACGAGTCCACATAAGCCACAGTAATTGGGTATCCGATCTTCCAGTGTATCGTATTAGCCATGACATATGTTGATTACTCCCTTATGCTACAATGAATACAGACCAAATTGGGATTCTCAGTAATTAACTGTCTATTTCAATAACACGGTTCTTTGTTATAATGTCCTTAATAAAAAACATGTCTGAATACGTTTCGTGATATGAAATAAGGTTTTTAAACCTGGTAGAGATCGTGAATGTAAATGGAAGGCTTGTTGACCTAAGGTGACCATCTTTGAAGGTGATATGCAACTCGATCAGACATGCTTAAAAGGAAATATATGTATGTGCGCTTTAGACTAAACATGGATCAAAACAAGCAAAAACACGTTGTCGTGTTTAACGATTTAGCTGACAATTAAATCAACCCAACAGCCACGATGTTAATACATACACTGATTTGGTGTGAAAATACCAATGAAACACAAAGAGGCCGACTAACTCAATTTTACATCCAATCAGAGGGCATTTATTTCCCGATTAAGTTCATTGCCGAGTTTTTAATAGTTCAGCAATACTTTTACTCCGGAACTCCCGAACAGTGGTACAAATAAACTGAAGAGGAATGTTTTTTCTTTAATAGCGATTAACGAAAACATAGCCATAAACCGAAAATTGAACGTTAGTCGTGAAAACTATTACAAACGTGCAAAGAGAGCTCGTTTGCTATTGAGCTTCTCGCGAGACGAAACCCAAATCATGATAAATAAATTGATAAAGGTAAACGCGCAGCAAAACTGTCGTACATGTAATTAGAAAATTATATCATATTTTTGATCTGACTCATCTTAATTTGCAATAACAAAGGTTGTACCACTGTCATTGTACATTATGTCGCATCATATATGTAACTTAAAAACAGATCCAATCAAGTATTTGTAAATGAGCCACGATAGTTAAAGATGAATGGCCACCCGTTTTGTAGTATTATCAATTACACATTTAACTCCTAAGCATACCATATGAACATTACTTGATAGTCTCGGCGAGAAACATATATTGAAAACCGCTACTAAGTTGTATGTACAAATAAGTATTATTTGCATGACGTAGATACTACTTTTACTACTGCGTGACTGCACGGGGAAAGGAAGTAAATCTGAATTGCATATGTGTACAACTATTGCCAGATAATGGATAAATACAATTACCTGTGGATTAATTTACATGTTCCCATCAAATAAAATCTTATTCTCGCTTTTCACAGATATTGCAATATGGGAATTGTAAATATCTATTGTTGTGTATTGATTTCGATTTAAATAAACATAAACATGTTCATGAAACAAAACAAGGCCGGAGAACTTTAAACTGTTGCAATATGTAACGTTACTATATACTATTTAATCGGGGTGATCCTCCACCACAACTAGAAATTTTACATTATGTTTATGTTAATATGTTTATATCTTCCAGTTCGGTACACTTTGTGTACATAAACCCAAAGCAAGCAAAATAATAGGATAGTCTTTGAATCAATGAATGAATGGTGTTTTACGGCACGTCGACACATAAATAGGTCATATTGTGCGCTCTTTGAATCAAACCGGGAAATGTTTAATAGTTATACATTATTTACTAAATGTTCACACTTAATGCGTAGCTAGTTGTTTAGAGATATATCGTACCTTTCATGGGTTGTCTGTGTTACGCCATGTTGTAATCTAGGTATGATTCCTAATGATGATTTTATATTGATTTGATACTGACTCTGATCAATATCAGAGTTCCTGCATGGACAAAGCAGCAAGCTAAGCTTAGGCAATTTCTAAAACTATTATATATTAATAAATGTATTGATTTCATTGACATGCCTAGTATTTTTCGAGATACTCATGTAGTTGATTCAATCCCAAAATATTTCAAAAATTCCGAAAGTCCTGTAATTTGTATAAAAAGCCTATTATAAATAGTATTTTCAATTACAACAAAATAGTTTATGACCTTGATATAGTACATAATACTCCTAAGGAATGTGAATGCGACAGATCAACATTTTGCTATGATCCAGCAGGTCATGTCATCAATGGTAATTTTGATATTGTTGATAAACATATTCGGCATTTGTTTTCGAAAGGTCCTAAATATAGATTAACTTAAACTACTGATTTTAATGCCTGTCGTGCCCAGATCGCCCACTCCATTGAAGATTTTAGTATAAAATGGTCTCGTTGAGGACATACGATTTTGATAAAACTTATGAAAACTCCGGGATTAATTTATCATGTTTATATTGGTCTATACAAAATTCAGGAGACGTTCTTGATAAAATATTCAATAAAGGACAAGTTTCGTTAATAAGCACTTATGACTTCTCTACACTATATACAACCTTACCACATCACCTTATTAAAGACAAGCTAATTTCTCTTATTCAAAAACATTCGCTTGAGAAAATACTACATATTTGGCATGTAACAATATTAAAGCGATTTTTACTAACGGCAGTTTAGACAGTTATACTATGTGGACTTGCTATGAAGTTTGTAAAGCACTCATCTTCCTATTAGATAATATTTTCGTCAGGTATGGAACCACCGTTTATAGACAAATTGTTGGTATCCCTATGGATACGAACTGTGCACCACTTGTCGCAGATTTTATTTTATTTTGCTATGAAAGAGATTTCATGTTGAGTCTTCCACCAGATACCCAGGCAGATGTTATTGAAGCCTTTAATGACACCTCTCGGTATCTGGATGACGTATTGAACATTGACAACCCTTTCTTTCCAACTATGGTTGATAATATTTATCCTAACGAACTTCAGCTTAAAAAAGCCAAATATATCTGATAACTCTTCTTTTCATGATTTAGATCTCTCGATTGAAAATGATGAAATAATTACCAAAATCTGTGACAAGACAATTTTGACATTGTTAATTATCCCCTCTTGGATGGGGATGTTCCCGAGCAACTTTTTATGGGGCGTATGTGTCTCAACTTATTCGTTTTTCAAGAGCTTGTAGTCGAGTTGAGGACTTTAATATTCGTAATCGTTGTATAACTAAAAAGCTACTCAATCAGGGTTACCGTTACCATAGACTTCGTAAAACCTTTGACAAATTTTATTATCGTAACCCTGATCTTCTTTCCAAATATAAACGTACTTTAAGGACTCTTCTGCAACAAGGACTATCACAACTTTACTTCTATGGTGATGTGATTTATAAACTTCGTAAGATTCTTGGTCATGATCGCTTTCATACTATCTTTGTTAAACTTGTTAAAAAGGTTATGACCCTATCATTTTGCAACGTACTGCATGATTGGTGGTGGCCCTTTTACAGTTCGTCACTATGCTTTCCTCTTTAATTGTACGATGACCGTACAGGCTGTGGACCCTATGATGACGGTGGCGTTTGATGTTTGTCTATGATCTTTCTTGTAGTGCCCTTAATGGTTTATTCTTTTGTTGCTCTGTCTTTTGCCAAGTCATTGCGTACCTTCATTGCGGCTTTCTAGGCTATTGTTTTTTTATTATATTTACACGAGCATATTTGTGTTTTACTTATATTGCCTATTGATGCTGCCTTGTTGGTTAGAGATTAGATCATGGCGGGAATTTCTTTATTTACACTGTCCTGTTTTAATGGGATGACAGTAGGGTAAGTGTGAGGTTTGGTGCACCCTAGAATCGGTTTAATCCCCCAGTGGCCTACTTTGCCACTGGCCGTTCCAAGGCGGTAGCCCTATTGTCAACCCTTTAGTGTTTATGATGTCGTTTGCATTTATTATTACTTTTGCCTTCTTGATTGTCTGTTTGCGTGTTTGTTTCTGTGTTTTGTGATTTACTGTCCTCCTTGAATGCTACTATCCCTGTCCGATCTTTTTATATTTCTTTCGAGTATACAATTATATAATTGTAAGGTGTTAGGCAGCAATGAGTTTAATGCTATATTATGTCATATGTCACTGATTTTAAAGTAAGATAATGAACAATATTCATGACTTATTATTGTAACACCCTTACGTTCTTTCATATTAATTTTGTATATACGTACTACTACACGATAATAGAAATAAGCACTTATAAAACTCAATACGTTGACCTCAAAATGTTGACAAGTTTATACTTTAGCTTAAACCTAAAAAACATTTCGAAAACACACATTAAAGTAGTAGTAAAACGACAGTGTTTAAGTTACATGATAACCTAGTCTTTTAAGAGGAGATGAACTTGAAACTACCACTTATGGTCTAGTTACATTCTTCGTAATTGTTTAAAGATATACATTTGAAACTTAATCGATGTTACCTGCATATGAAATGTAAATAAGAATGTAATTTAGGTCACTGTGACCTACATTTTCAGTTTTAATTATAAAACATTGATAGCTGCAAAGATTAAAGTGATTAAATGCGCGTCTCGTTGACAACGGGAAAAGTATGTAAATAATATACATATAAGAATTGATTCGCAAAGTTTCGGAAAGTATGCGGATTTGAACACCGGTAGTGAATGGCACATTTACCAAAAAGCTACAAACCCCGCATAAACATCGACTCTTTTGGTATTTGATGCTGAGATTTATACGCAACATTTGATAGTTAGCTCCCTATGTTTGTCATGTCCCACTTTCTCAAATGTCAGATGTTTTCTTTCAATACGTGCATGCTTGATAATCTGATAAAATTATAGATATTTCTATATATTGTGGACATGATTAACTGACATCACTTTATATCATCGCAAATTTGCATGAACTTAACCATATAAAATAATTATACGAAAGCACGGTACAATAATATATTTCTAATTTACTATGTGCGACGACTCTTCTGTTACACAAACACTCTGCGCACACGCTGTCATGTCATAATCTTGAAATTGCCAACAAAAATACCTTTCTAATCAAAATCTCAAAAAGTAAAATCCATACATCTGAAGTGATTGTCCTGAGCATTTACTTGTATCCCACACAGAAGCTACATTAAAGAATAATGAGATCATAGTGCACCACATCGGACTGCTTTTATATAACTTATCCTAGCATATCCAATCACATTTAACACAGCATGGGACTTATGTTATTCACAATCTAGTGGCATAATTCAGCGTTCGGTCATGATGAGATTTCGATAGTGAGTGTTTATTCTTATTAATCAAATATCAGATAGTATTGAATCACACAGTGTTTGCAGTATTATATCCCATTGTAATTTTGTAAGTATAACCTGTGATTAATGAGTTAACGTATAACATTGGTACCTGACACGCGTAGATCTACACCTATCTATTATAGAACACCACCAGTAGTTAGGTTTGTAGCAGCAAAATGTCGTAAAATATTAAACGTGTCTTTAATTGACATTTCCATTTTGTTAAAGCCATTTAACGAGTATGTGTTGTTTGCGTATTTACATTTGGTATACAAATAGATGTAAAAGTAGAGTTGTTTTGTTGGTACATTTAAATGGAAACGTCGAATTGTACTGTTTACAAAACTCTGTCATTCAATGTATGAATAGGGCTTAATATCGTTTTTAGCAATCATTCAGTCATATCACGACCGATTCTACTTGTAACAGTGAGCTCATTTCTCAGCTTTATAGTGCTGCCACACTGGAATACCACGCCGTAGACACATGACATGATACCCCACCCAGTGCTGCCACACTGGAATACCACGCCGTAGACACATGATATGATACCCCCACCTAGTCCCATTATGTTGACACCGGACCGACCAATCCTATATTCAACTCTGTGTTTGCTAAATGTCTTTGCAAAGGTTCTACTACACGCCCGGGAATCGCACAGCCAGCATTGGAATATCATACATTGTATACAATTGGTTTTGATTTTTTTTTTCAAAAATCGAGGAATGTCATGTGCTAACCAATTAATCAAAATGTCTATTTCCAAAATGTGTTCTTCGACGATCTACGCATGTCCGAGAAATAATTCCTACCGTACGCAATTTGTAAATCACATTACAAATGAAGATGCACTGTTTAATTCAGGTCTTTAAATTTTTCTTGTGAATTTCCCAAACATAGACAGATTGTGTCTAGAAGTTCACAGATGTACGTCAGATATTTACATTATAGGTATCTTACATACAATCTGTGAATTTCTATACACAAATGTTTCCTTTTAATGTATGTCTTCTGTCCGGTCTCTAACGGTGCATTCTCTGCTGTCAAGTACTTGCGTTGTGGCTTTCTATGACTTTTATACTCATATTTACACGATCGTATTTGTGTTTTTCTAAGTTTGCCTATTAACGCTGCCTTGTTTGTTAGAGGATATAGCCAGTCGGAGATTTGCTTTATTGACACTGTCATATTTGATGCGTTTTATCCTTGTGATTGTTGTTTGTTTTAAATTGGTTGACTGTGTTTTGTGAGTGCTACATTTCCTATTCGACTTCAACATCTACCTTTTGTATTTAAAGCTGAGGGTTCTATGCAATATTTGATAGTTAGCCCCCTATGTCTGTCATGTCACACTTTTTCTAATGTCAGAGGTTTTCTTCCAATATGAGCATCCTGGTAATACGTCGTTTTCTGGATAAGTTATTGATATTTATATATATTGTGGACAGGTTTAATATACATTAGTTCATGATGTCAGCGACAATATGCATAAACATATCCATATAAAACGATTTGACGAAATCACGGTCCTATAACATATTTCTAATAATCTGCGTGCGACTCTCTACTTGAATATGCACGTGTTTTACACAAACACTCTACACACACGCCGTCATATAATAATATTGAAATTGTCAACAAAAATACTTTTCTAATCATAACATTCATTAGAAAAATATCTATAAATATGATGAGATTTCTTGAGCATTTTTTGTCAGTGTAATTTATAAACGTTTTATCTCCATTATGAACAGACACGGCGTAATATTGCAAATAAGAGACATTGCCCAGTCGTGAATTGTCTGCAACAAATCAATTGCATAATATTCAGAAGCAAATGCATCTATAATGTGGATGATTTCCTCTGCATTTACACCTTACATAATAACAACAAAATTGACTAACAACAGCGGGATACGCCGAACAACTGGTAATGTTTTTCCTTTAGCAAAATCAAATTTGCAAATCAAGCTTATGTGCAACAGAGATAAGAGTCAATTGAAGGTCAAACGGTATTAATGGACAATATTTATTTATACCGCAAGGAAAAAACAATGGTAGACACAAACAACTCTAAAGACAAGAACAACTCTAAAGACATGTGAGCACAGTAGGAACTTGAACCATGAACAATAGAGGTCCTTGAGATTCATAGTTCAGACAGAATGAGACACGTGTTTGCAATACTGTTCAATCATTTTGACATAACATGGCGGCATTCGTTTAGACACATTTTGTTTGTAATATTTAATATAATGCTTACAATAAATTGATAAAATAACATCTTCAGAACATATAGTGATCATTCTGAGTTCAAATGACTTAGTTTGTGATTTCGCTTAGATTCATATATTTGTATTGTTAATGAATGGTTTTCATGTTTCTATTTTGAAAGGAAATCGAGGTTTATGCTGTTACCTGTGCAGGTTTCATAACCGCTGCTCCCAACTTAATTCCATTTTGTTTATTTCGCTCTACGGGGCATGGGGAGTGTAATAAGTATAAAGGTCGCTATGACCACCGCCATATGCATGCCATCTTCGGGATGGTTAAAATTTTATACATTTGAGTTTATGAATATTTACTTCTGCTCAGCCCGGGGCTAGTGGGCGTGAGCGGTAGCAAGCATATTTCATTACCGTTCATGAACAGTCCCAATCAAACCGAGACTGCAATATTTCGTATGTATCGTGCGTTTCCTAAGGTCCACTCTCCTACGCTTTTATACATTCGGGTTAATAGATTTAAGCAACCTCAGAGGGAGATAAGATAAAGTACGAATTATCCCATCATACACGTCTCCGTCAGGACTTGAACACTCGTGGTCAGATGTCTGCAGCTCTTATCCACTTAGTCACCGAGGCCGCTGATCAAATGATGATCACAGTCGATGGTATTGTTGATGATGCTAGCGATACTACTACTACTACTACTACTACTACTACTACTACTACTACTACTGCTGCTACTCCTGCTGCTACTACTACTGCTGCTGATACTCCTGCTGCTGCTACTACTACTACTACTACTAGTACTACTACGACTAGTACTACTACGACTACTACTACTACTACTTCTACTACTACGACTACTACTACTACTGCTACTAATGATGTAGGCGGTGGTGGTGATGGTTAATTTTGTGATGTTAATAATGGTATTTTTTTTATCAATTTCTTAACTGTTTAAACGCATACATCAATTATTCTGAAAGATAACCTGGAGCTTTCGTCCTAACATTTGGGAATAATAAGGAGTATTATATAGGATGTAGTGGGGATATTGGGGGTTAAGTTGGTGATGTAGACGGTGATGATGATGCCGGTAGACATGGTAGAGACGAAATAGTTGCATACTGATGACAATGACTATGTTCTGTGCCATTATATATAATATATTATATATATGTTATTATAAGAGAATCGCTAACCTTGCATTAAAAGCTGCATTATACCATTAAGATTGTAGTGAACACAATTCGGCTGGAATTGTAGAGCAATGACATATCGAATAGTTTCTTTATCTGAACGCATTTCTTGTGCGTTTAACTATGAGTCATAGTGAGTAACTTAATTCCTAGTAATCTGTCTGTGAAATTCTCTGGAATATGAATGCATGCTTGTGAAGTAATAATACACTTGGCAGCATTTTTATTTAAATTTCTCTAAAAGCATCTAACATGTTTCAGTGGTAATAAAAGTGCAAAGCGGATTTATCAAAATGGTTATATAATCACACTATTAACACCAAATATTGACGACAACAAGTACGCCTCAAAGAGGATTCACGAAGATTAAGTTGTCTCGTACATTGCTTCAGGTCTCTCTATAAAAGAGGATTCCCATTTCGTAGATTAAGCATTTGTGGATATGAGGACATTATCAAAAACGACATCAAAGCGTGAGTTAGGGCAATGCCTCTAAAGAAAATAAAGAAGATGAATTTGTTGTTTTCTGTTCAGTTTCGATCAATACCAACAATGATTTAGAGAAGATATTGATATCCAATTAACTGACAATCACGACTGAGAAAAATTACAGGTGCTTTCTGAGGTAGGTATAAAAGTTGAACAGGAAATGAATATATACAGATAACTACTGAAAATGATTATTATGTTCTAGATCCCATTCGAATTAAAACCACAGTATTTAGTTTCCATTTCCCAGAGGGTGTATTATCTTGTTTACGGTATATCTAGTGTGAGTTAATACGTAACAATAACGTTTGTAACGGCCAAAATACAATGACAGTGCATGCCGATCGTACCGTGGTGGTTGAACGTTTGGTCACTGGAACTAGTATTTCATCTGAACGTTCGGTCATTGGAACTAGTATTTCATCAAAAGCCAACTTTTCATTTTCATCTTCGGGAAGACTGATTATATCGACTACATTTCCAGCTTAAGTAATTATATAAGCACTTATATTTATACGAATATAGGAATGTCCCGAATGACAGTTATAAAATTATAGGAATATCCCGAATGACAGTTATACGAGTAACCGACAAAATTGGGTTATTGATATAACGCTAGTTTATTCAGCCTCGAGTAAGATCCTGCAAATATGGACGACATGATTGCTTGGACTTTAATGATTTTAATATCAACCATGTAAATATGTCGTATTTTTATAAAAAAACAAACAAAAAAAGACGATTATCAAACTTTAATTTCTATGCATGCAATTGCTCCGAATTTTTTGTTATTGTCACATTTACTGAGTTTTTATTTCCGATTAACCTCTCAATCAAATAGAGCATAAATCCAACAATCTAATGTAATCACATGCATAAAACAAGCCTTTCTAAATAAATGACCAGGCTATTTTTAGGAGCTGTTAGGAAAGGCAACTGATTATTTACCTTACAATGCTACTGGTAATCTTCGTGCAGTGATGGCATACTACTAAAGAAGAAGGTATAAAAGTCGAACTGGAAATGTAGCATTCAAATAACACAGTCGAACGCGTGAAAAATAGCATGTGTGATTTCCAGGCATACGTTTATATATTTTGTAGAAAAACAGAAACAGATATGGCGATGATCAACTATACTAAGAAGTGTGAGCATTTTATGGCATGATTGCCTGTTGCCAGGAAATGTTTATTATCTAGTGATAGCATTTGTGAAATGATACATTCCCTATATCTGTCATGTGACAAACATTATATTATACTGCCTTATTCGTCCTTCGTTTTTATAAGGATGCCAATTCCAGCCTGACATTTTTTCAGTGATTATTATACCTTCCTAGCGATGTGAATATGTCTATATTCATGGGATGGGTTCGTTTATAACAATAGACAGTCGTGCAGAAAATTGGTTACATGCGTGGAAAATACGCCAAACAGTTTGGAGACGTCACCCTAACATAATTTAACGCATTCAGGAGATAAAACTAACTTCGGAAAAATGTATATAACCTGGTTTAACACCCCCAGACCCCCAGCGGCATTTTTCGACACAGACCGTTCCAAGGCGGTGGCACTATTGTGAACCCTTATATGTTTGTGATTTCGTATATTGCCTTTTATTCATCTTTGTAATTAGTGTTTGTTTCTATGCATGAGTTTGGTTGGCTGTGGTCCTTGTATGCTACATTTCTTTTTGACTTTTATATTTACTTATCATACCGTCGCTGAACATAGAATGTGATTTAATTGTAATTTCTTTCGTAGACTTGACTATGCAACAATTCTGTTTAGACAAAATCACGATACAATTATTTTGAAAGCATTGAATTATTGAATTAGGACACTCATACAGATATGTAACTAAGTTGGAAATATTTATTTAGAATACATTAATATTCTTAAGACAGCTTGTCTTATTTTGTTATTTGAGAATAGAATGTACATAGATTCAGAAAATGTGTAATTATTTAACAATAGTTAGTTCACCTCTTTAGACAGTATTTTATAAGTTTGCCAATGTTGCTTCACATATTGAAAACATACTTGTAATATCTTCTAACATCGAGCATGTATGACGCTGCTGAGATATTATGTCCACTCGAAAATAAACAAAACTACTCAGAAACGATGTAATGATTTTGATATATATTGATGTTTATCACATATATCTAGTATTTCATATTCAGCGTTATACAGCATCGCCTTCCTGAAACTGGAAAATGAATATTGTGTTAATTCCATATGGAATAATGTTTATTTCTTAAACTAAATAAATATGTGCCGTTTATTCTACGATATGCAACTGTAAATGCATCAATGCTTCCGACCAGAAACTCCTGTTGATGCCTGTTCATACAATTGTATCAACTGGGAAAACTTAAGATGTAAAAACTTAAAACTCAATACGAATGTGCTTATTATTCAGAAAATATTAAATAAAACATTGCCGTACAAATCTTGCAAAATATTTAAAAGGCATTTTTCAGATTTCGTAAAAATTAAGTTGACAGTTAGAATTGCTGGGATCTCCGTTTCAGTATTTATTGACATTCACACTGGTCTTTGTTAGGCGCTGTGTTGCGGCTGTAAAATGTCGCACTGATTCCAAGTCAGTAGGGTTGTTTGCTCAATGGTCATTTGGGATCATTAAGCCCAATGTTTTTGGATTTAACGTATAATACCGCTTACGCCAGTGCTAGTGGACATTAGAGGTGTTGCACCTGATATAACATCTCATGAACAGATTCAATAAAACCGATCCTGTTAATTTTCTCTCTTGGTTTTGTTTGTTGCTTCCAAGGAAAACCTGTAGGACAGTATTTATTAACACATTTGTTCTGATTCATTTTACAACATGGTATTTACAGACAATATAAGAAAATGTACTATAACCCGAAAGAAACGTAAATACAATTAAAACAAAATATTTCAGCGCATCAGTACCCATGCTTTACAATTATAGCAGAAACCGTTAATTTCGGTTTACTATTCTCGCAACATAAACAACTTGTCTATCAAGTGTGCTACTGCATTACAATCAAAGCAGCATCATACACTATACCTGTTTAAGAATAAGAGCACATAAAATGAATTAGTTGTTTAAGCAATACTTAGTTTAGGTCGGTCTCTCTCTGTCTATGATAGCGGATATATTCTGTAAGTAGGTCACATATTAACTCTTAGACCAACTGACACTGGTTCATCAATAACAACAGCAAGGATCGACTTCCGAATTAAAGACTAAAGAAAATTACCGATTCATTTGTCTCGAGACATAATTAGATGGAAAAAGTCATTTGTTGGCGACAAATAACGAATATATCAATAACTATAGTAGGCATATGACAGATTCCAAACAAAGAATGACAGAATACGAACCGGCTATTTCGCAATATATTAAATAGGGTATATCGAAGTTGATAACTTATTATTATTGACATGAAAACATGGAACTAAATGTTTAATTTAATCCAGAAAATAAGATGCAATTTGTTTGCAACACATTTATTCTTTATTTGTCTTGTACGAGGGTGCTTCAAAAAGTTCTGTCACTAGGCATATATCCTTTGAACTGGATAATACACTGAGATAAAGTAGTGTATTTATAGTACTACTGGGTTCGCTCTCTTAAATTCCACAACAAAAATGAAAACTTTCTGTGTATTTATACCCCTGAATTACCTCCCCCTACCACACATTTTGGATACTGGCATCTCTGAAAATGTCCTTGTTAAAAAAAGTTGTAAAAATTATTTGAATAATTCTACGCTTTTAAATTTTCTTTTACCCATCTGTTGTTATTCGCCCATAATCCATGAAAATGATTGTCGAGAATTCGGAAAGGTCTTGCTGCAAACTAGATATGAGTGAATGCATATCCCTTAATTTTAGCAGAAATAACACTGATATATATATGTAAATTGGGGTTTCTGTTGTAATTTTCGTCTCACTCCGTTTCGCCTCAAATTACAACAGAAACGCCCAATTTACATATATATAATAAATCACCATGAAATGGTGATTTTACTTGATTTATAAAACTTTTTTAAAATAGGGGTAGTGAAGATTGCAAGTTTATTTTTTTTTTAAGTTATCAAAATTATAAAATGTTTCTTTAATACAAAACAAATTTGTCGATTGTTATCAAAATTACATTCAATTAACAATTTTCCGACCTTGAATACAAAGGTGGTGGATCGTACTCATACACATTACTAAAACAATTTATTACACACTTTTTAGACTTTTTTGTAATGTTGCCATTGCTTCCTTTCTTCCCTGCTCTACTAGTTCTTTTTTTTGAGCTTCACTTATTTCAGCCTTTTTTTGTTGGGTGTCTTCTTTTAAACTATAATATTTATCCAACTCATCTAAAATCATCTTAAACTCTTGATCAGATATTTGTGCATCACTCAACGCTTTTGATATTAACTGCTTTATACTATTTAACTTTGCCTCTGCCAAAGTTTTTATTTCATGATGTTTTTGAGCTTTTGCATTAAGCTTCCGTCTGATAAAATTAACACAAACACCTGTAGCTCCACATACTATTGCTGCTATTTCTAAAGGTAGCAAAACTGGAATAGCAAATCCAATCCCAGCCATAATAACACCTGCAGATATTAAGGTAGTGTCAATTCCATCTGTAATATTAATACCACGTTTATATTTTTTATAAAGTGACTGACGTATATCTCGTTCTGTAATTAACTTTTTTTCAATTTCTGAAATCTTTTGTAATCTATAATTTTGTCCGTTTTCCACTGAATTTTCCACTGACAAATCAGGATATAAACTTGGTGCTGTCGGTTGCTTCATTTTTTATTAATGAATAAAAAATTAAATTAATTCAATTAATAATGATGCCACCGTATTTACAGCGGTAGCGTTAGCAACCTTGCATACAAAGTTAACAACAGAACCAGCACCAATCTCTAAAGGTTTATCAAAGTTATCATGATTGCGTGGAATGATGTGAAGCGTTATACCATAATTTGGTTGTTCAACACCATTGACAGAAACTATTACAGATACGTCACCAACTAATCGTTCACATGCTAAACCTATTCCCATAATCCGTCCACGGCGTGTCATTACATGCCCCACATTTTTTTCTGCTCCACCATTACCAAATGAGAGTATTCTGTTTGACACAAGTGGGCCCTTAGCCTCTGCAAATATTGTTATAATTCCATATTTAAGATTATCAACTCTATTTTTTAAATGATTAAACTGGCTAACAAAAGGCACAATTCGTCTATATAAATTTTGAACATCATTTATCAAAGCCTCTAAGTCTTCTGTTTTTTTAGTGCTTGGTGGTCCAAATATACTCATTGTTTTTTTTTATAAAAATATATTTTTTAAATAATTTCTAAAACACAACTCATAGGCAAACCGCTATTAAATATCTTGTTACCATACTCATCTCTGACTTCTATTGTGAATTCAGAAATTGCCCCATTCATAAGACAGTGATATTCAGGATAAAAACTTGTATATACTATATCTCCGAACTTCTTATTTACTACAGGCACAACACCTATAATAGTGCTTGGTGCACCATTGAAATAATTACTACTCGTATTAACTTGTTTCAGATGAACATATAGCTGTTTGTAAGGAGCTAAATCCATTGGGTAATTTCCTATATTAGTACCTGTTAACCATTTTCTGTCCTTGTATCCCAGCATTTTTGAAAGACCGCTTGACATTCGTGTCTCTATTGGCGTATGTATAATGCTGAAGCCAATTTGCTCAATACTGTCCAGTATAATATTTTCATTTAGCTTTTTAAACTTTT
Source organism: Cyrtodaria siliqua (assembly GCA_037043455.1). Classification (NCBI taxonomy): domain Eukaryota; kingdom Metazoa; phylum Mollusca; class Bivalvia; order Adapedonta; family Hiatellidae; genus Cyrtodaria; species Cyrtodaria siliqua. The sequence goes on from JAWPHD010000512.1 coordinate 232,756, forward strand.
TTACCAAGTCTTGAAAGTTATAAAGTCCACCTGGAAAAGATTCTATTTTAGCTGGGTTTCTTGTCTTTATGGTTTCATTAATAATATTATACCAACCGATAGTGTATGTAAAACTTTTTAATCCGACGCGCTTAGTTCCATCTCTATTATCGATATACTGTTGTAAATTAATAGAGTTGTCTATGTTTGAAATTGTATGAAACATTTTTTTAATATATAAATATAAAAACACAAATAAAAATGATTTCTGAAGAATTCAAATATAACCCAGATGCTCACTATTTAAATACTTTCAGCAAGAAAGTGATAGATATAATAAATCAAAACATAGTTATTACATCAGACGGTAAAGGCTTTAAAGCATCATTCCCCAATGTCTTTGAAAAATATAAACTCCCATACGTCAAATCAGATGCTATAGTCCAACGCTGGGGAACAGATTGGATGTTATTTTGGCAGAATCAGTTAAACTTTGCTATTTGGTGTGCGACAACTGGATGTGGTATTGATTTCAACAACCATCTAAAAGCTGATACTCTGGTTGGTTCGTTATTTCGATTTCATGTCTATTACCAAGTCAGAAGAATATTATTTGAGATGAGTGTAGCATTACCGCAAGACTCAAATTGGAATGCTTTTAATAACACATATAACCGAAACGCATACGAGAGAATATGCAAGGAGTTTAACGTTGACTTAAATTCAGACTGGAGACAGAAACAAAGCTATAATAATGGTTTAGGAACAATTTATAATTACTGGACAAATATTGGTTATCATCCTTTGGTAAATACTGTATACAACAACAAAACGATGAGTTTTACAGTCTATGAGAGTGATAAAACATATCACATTGATTACATTGCACAAGGATTTGAGGCTGACAATAGTTGGTCTACTTTTATACTAGATAGTTCATCTGGATTCACAAGAGCTGGAGTAGAAAGAATCAATGACAGCATAAGAACATACTGCTGGGCAATTCTTGGTTCACAATCACAAACAAGAACTGATATACTTGGAACTGGAACAGCATTTGATGCACAGAAACAATTTTTAGCAAATGTAGAGGACGCAATAAATAGCCCCATCGACTTGCCCAGTCAAATTTCAAGATATGAAAACACCCTAAAATATGCAAGAAGTAAAGTAAATTTTGTCTATGGAAGTGGATTGTATATGTCTCCGAGCGACATGGAATTAAAAATTGGAATAAAAAAGACTACAATAATGAAATTGTAATAGCAACCGATGCACAAGCATTAGGATTGAATAATGATGTAAATGTAAAACCAGTGCCACCAAAAAATATTCAACCTTTTCAAGGCACCACAACAAAGAAATTTTTACCGGAACATTCTGATAAATCGATACATAAAACTGTGGAACATAACCCACCAGAAATACAAAAAATAGCGATTGAACATGAAGATAACAAAACAACTATAATTGTTGGTACCATAGTAATAGGTCTTGCTGCATTACTTATTTACGAGATTTACTGAACCACTCTTTAGCTGCCACATACAACAAACCGGAAACAAACACAAGCAGAGCCCATAGATTGTTACCAAGCCAATTAATAACATTACCTGTTGCAGATAAAAGCCATGATACTATTGCACCAATAACTCCTGGAAGTGCTGCAGCAGCTTTACCAGCTAGGTTGGCAAGAAGTTTACCAAGATTAAATAGTTGTTTTTTTATCCAATCTTTTACACTTGATGGATCAGGCTTTGGAGTTGGAGTTGGAGTTGGAGTTGGAGCAGTACTTGATGTGGGAATAATAGAATTAATTATCACCCCAAGAATCATACCAAATGCAGTTAAAATACTAACAATAGTAATACCTTGCTCCCTAAACAAGGTTTTGATCCTCTCACCAAGTGTTGTATCCTCGTTTAACATTTTGTTTATTGTCTCTTTTATCCTGCTTACTTGATTACGAGAAGCTTCTCTGTTCTCATTAATGACATCCATTCTTGCACCTCTCTCATTTTCAAGGTCTTTGATGCGATCGCTAATTCTTTTTATCTGGAATTCATCATTATCAGTCTTAGCTTGTTCTAACTTTTGTTTTTCTCTTGTTATGTCTTTATCAAGTTGTGTGAGTTTTGCCACGTTATTAGTAAGTTCTTCCTTGACAGTTGTCATCGCTTTTACTATTCCATCCATTTCACGCTTGTCTATATTTGTTTGTGTTGAAACATCAGGACGCTCTATCACATCCCAGTCATACAATGATGTCTCTATGTTATCCATTGATGTCTCTATGTTATGCATAATATTTGAAATATCTTGTAATGGGATAGCATCCACATTATCTGGTAAATCGTTTATTGTGCTATTCAACTCTTGCAACGCTTGTCGAGCTTCCCGTGGTAATTTTTTTTTACTGTCATACTCCGGTAAATTTAAAGACTGTCTTATCGCCCTTGTTCCCCCAGAGCCTATGGTCCTGTTATATTCGCCTGCCAAAGAACCAAGAGCAAGAAATGTAAAAGAGCCTTGCTTGGCAGTTATTCTTATTCCTCTATCACCAACAATCCAGTATAATGTTTTACCATCTTTTGATACTTTAAACTGGTTATAATCCATCTAGTATTTCATCAAAAGCCAACTTTTCATATTCGTCTTCGGGAAGACTGATTATATCGACCACATCTCTAGCTTAAGTAATTATATAAGCACTTATATTTATAAGATTATAGAAATGTCCCTAATGACAGTTATACGAGTAACCGATAAAATTGGATTATTAATGTAACGCTAGTTTATTCGGCCTCGAGTAAGATCCTGCAAATATGGACGACATGATTACTTGGACTTTAATGGTTTCAATATCAACCATGCAAATCTGTTGTATTTTTATAAAAAAGAACAAACAAAGACGGTTATCAAACTTTAATTTCTTTGCATGCATTTTTTCAGAATTTGTTAGTTTGCACAGTTACTGTGTTTTTCATTTCCCATTAACCTCTCAATCAAATAGAGCATAACTCCAACAATCTAATGTAATCACATGCATAAAACAAGCCTTTCTAAATAAATGACCAGGCTATTTTTAGGAGCTGTTAGGAAAAGCAACTGATTATTTACCTTACAATAGGTGTTACTGGTACGTGAAATGATGGCATACTACTAAAGAAGAAGGTGCAAAAGTTGAACAGGCAATGTAACAATCAAATAACACAGTCGAACGTGTGTAAACGAACATGTGTGATTTCCAGGCATACGTTTATATATTTTGTAGAAAAACAGAAACAAATATGGCGATGATCAACTATACTAATAAGTGTTAGCATTTTATGGCCTGCCAGGAACTTTTTATTATCTGGTGATAGCATTTGTGAAATGATACATTCCCTATACCTGTCATGTGACAAACATTATATTATACTGCCTTATTTTTCCTTTCCTTTATAAGGATGCCCATTCCAGCCTGACAATTTTTCAGTGATTGTTATTTGCATTGCATACAGGTTCCTAGCGATGTGAATATGTGTATATTCATGGGATGGTTTCGTTTATAACAATAGACAGTCGTGTAGAAAATTGTTTACATGCGTGGAAAATACGCCAAACAGTTTGGAGTCGTCACCCTAACATAATATAACGCATTGAGGAGATAAAACTAACTTCGCTAAAAGTATATAACCTGGTTTAACACCCCCAGACCTCAGTGGCATTTTGCGACATAGACCGTTCCAAGGCGGTGGCACTATTGTCAACCCTTTTAAGTTTGTGATGTAGTGTCTTGCCTTTCATTCATCTTTGTAATTAGTGTTTGTTTCTATGCGTGGGTTTGGTTGACTGTGGTCCTTGTATGCTAAATTTCCTTTTGACTTTTAGATTTACTTATCATGCCGCCGTCAGAACATAGAATGTGATTTAATTGTATTTTCTTTCGTAGACTTGACTATGTAATAATTCTGTTTAGACAACATCACAATACAATTATTTTGAAAGCATTGAATTATTGAATTAGGACACCCATACAGATATGTAACTAAGTTGGACATATTTATTTAGAATACATTATTATTCTTAAGACAGCTTGTCTTATTTTGTTATTTGAGAATAGAATGTACATAGAATAAATATGTGCCGTTTATTCTACGATATGCAACTGTAAATGCATCAATATTGATGCCTGTTCATACAATTGTATCAACTGCGAAAACTTAAGATGTAAAATGTAAACACTTAAAACTCAATACGAATGTGCTTTTTATTCAGAAATAATTAAATAAAAACATTGCCGTTCCAAGGCGGTGGCACTATTGTGAACCATTATATGTTTGTGATGTCGTATATTGCCTTTTATTCATCTTTGTAATTAGTGTTTGTTTCTATGCATGAGTTTGGTTGGCTGTGGTTCTTGTATGCTACATTTCTTTTTGACTTTTATATTTACTTATCATACCGTCGCTGAACATAGAATGTGATTTAATTGTAATTTCTTTCGTAGACTTGACTATGCAACAATTCTGTTTAGACAAATTCACGATACAATTATTTTGAAAGCATTGAATTATTGAATTAGGACACTCATACAGATATGTAACTAAGTTGGAAATATTTATTCAGAATACATTAATATTCTTAAGACAGCTTGTCTTATTTTGTTATTTGAGAATAGAATGTACATATATTCAGAAAATTTGTAATTATTTAACAATAGTTTGTTCACCTCTTTAGACAGTATTTTATTAGTTTGCCAATGTTGCTTCACATATTGAAAACATACTTGTAATATCTTCTAACATCGAGCATGTATGACGCTGCTGAGATATTATGTCCACTCGAAAATAAACAAAACTACTCAGAAACGATGTAATGATTTTGATATATATTGATGTTTATCACATATATCTAGTATTTCATATTCAGCGTTATACAGCATCGCCTTCCTGAAACTGGAAAATGAATATTGTGTTAATTCCATATGGAATAATGTTTATTTCTTAAACTAAATAAATATGTGCCGTTTATTCTACGATATGCAACTGTAAATGCATCAATGCTTCCGATCAGAAACTCCTGTTGATGCCTGTTCATACAATTGTATCAACTGGAAAAAATTAAGATGTAAACACTTAAAACTCAATACGAATGTGCTTATCATTCAGAAATAATTAAATAAAACATTGCCGTACAAATCTTGCAAAATATTTAAAAGGCATTTTTCAGATTTCGTCAAAATTAAGTTGACAGTTAGAATTGCTGGGATCTCCGTTTCAGTATTTATTGACATTCACACTGGTCTTTGTTAGGCGCTGTGTTGCGGCTGTAAAATGTCGCACTGATTCCAAGTCAGTAGGGTTGTTGCTTAATGGTCATTTGGGATCATCAAGCCCAATGTTTTGGGCTGGTATAATACCGCTTACGCCAGTGCTAGTGGTCATTAGAGGTGTTGCACCTTATATTACATCTCATGAACAGATTCAATAAAACCGAGCCTGTTAATTTTCTCTCTTGATTTTGTGTGTTGCTTCCAAGGAAAACCTGTATGACAGTATTTATTAACACATTTGTTCTGATTCATTTTACAACATGGTATTTACAGACAATATAAGAAAATGTACTATAACCCAAAACAAACGTAAATGCAATTAAAACAAAATATTTCAGCGCATCAGTACCCATACATTACGTTTATAGCAGAAACCGTTAATTTCGGTTAACTATTCTCGCAACATAAACAACTTGTCTATGAAGGTTGCTACTGCAGTACAATCAAAGCAGCATCATACACTATTCCTATTGAAGAATAAGAGTACATACACTGAATTTGTTTACATCTACAGCTGTTTAAGCAATATTTAGTTTAGGTCGGTCTCTCTCTGTCTACGATAGCGGATCTATTCTGTAATTAGGTCACCTATTAACTCTAAGCACAACTGACACTGGTTCATCAATAACAACAGGAAGGATCTTCTTCCGAATGGCGGTAACGTAATTAGATGGAAAGAGACATTTGCTGGCGAGACATAATTAGATGGAAAGAGTCATTTGCTGGCGACAAATAACTAATACATCAATAACTATTATAGGCATATGACATATTCCAAACCATGCAGGACAAAATACGAACCGGCTATTTCGCAATATATTTATACAACACATTAAATAGAGTATATCGAAGTTGATAACTTATTATTATTGACATGAAAACATGAAACTAAATGTTTAATTTCATCCAGAAAATAAGATGCAGTTTGTTTGCAACACATTTATTCTTTATTTGTCTTGTATAGAGGATAAGTTTGCGAATTTGTCACAGAAGGTTTGTCTACTTTCAGGGCAACACGCATACATTTTTATAACTTTTTAAATGTCCCAATATTTTATAAAAGAATACCGTCATAGCATTACAGACTGCGGTTGCTTAACTGATTTGTCTACAACTGCAACACTATATTTTGCTGAATGCAAGAATTCTTCCAGCAACCACCATGTGTACTACTTCGTCTCCAACGTCTGGAGTTAAGAGGAAATCGTCTGGATCTTTGTAAATAATTTAGAAATGGGAAATATCACGCAGTGCTTGTTTAAGAGTCTGCTTCGAATTGTCCCCAGTAAATCAATGTGTCACCAGTAAATCAATGTGTCACTGTGAATGTTTTCAGTGTATTGTCAATACATTGTCGGAACAAGTTCCAATTATTATAAAATCGAATAAAGTCAAAAGATGACACAATTACAATTTGATCAATTTGATCTCTTAGAATGGCAATACATTTGAAAATTTCATACGACTAACACAAGCTGCTTGTTTTATTTAAAGTTAATAATAACACAGTTGAAGTGATTCGATTATTTTTATTTCTAATTCCGAAGAAAATTAGTCCTTTATTAGACTTCATAATTACTCTGCAACGTTTCTGTATAATATGATTCCTTACACTGATTGCATTACATCATTGTTGTCCATATACTAACGCACCAGTAGAAAATACCTTTAATATCGCAATAATAAAAATCAATAAATCAAAACAAATTTCTTTCTGAACGAGACAAATATTTTGTCAATAACGACTGTAAATTAAAAAAGAAAAATCATTCAAATCACCTGTTTCCAACGGTACCAGTCTGCATATAATAAGGTCATACATTAAAGGTATTGTCTACTTGTGCGTTAGCTGTTTGGTTTAGTATATGTAACTAGAGGAGAATCACAATGCTTCTTGTTCCCAGTTAGCTCTTAGCATATAGTTAAACAAATGTGGCGACAACACAGCACACACATTTTGTAAATATAGTTAGTGGATATAAAACACACGGTATCGAAAAGGTCAAAAGCAATGAATAACCTCATTTTACTTAACATGCGCTAGAAAAAACAAGACATATTTTTTTTGTAAAATAATTCAATTGCCTAAATTGCCCAAATCAATCGATTTATCAAAAGTTAAATAAATACGGTATAAAACTGTTTTTCATCCAGCACACTTGTTAACATGCTAGGGATGCGGGTGCATTCGCTAAACTGTTCACTTCTACCGTGTACAATATTGCGTTATAAACATGAACAACTCAAAGAAACATTTAATTGCTACCTTATTCTTACTTTTTGCGCAATTATGAAATCATTACCCGCAAAAAGGATGCATTTATGTTGCTCCGCTATTATATCTGCTTTTGAAGACAAAGATATGTACTAACCTGATATCATTGACTGCACCATTATAGATGGGTTTGAATACAAAGATACTAACCTTATATCATTTACAGCACCATTATAGATGGTTTTGAAGACAAATATATGTACTAACATTATATCATTGACAGGACCATTATAGGTGGTTTTGAAGACAAAGATATGTACTCGCCTGATATCATTGACTGCACCATTATAGATGGGTTTGAATACAAAGATACTAACATTATATCATTTACAGCACCATTATAGATGGTTTTGAAGACAAATATATGTACTAACATTATATCATTGACAGGACCATTATAGATGGTTTTGAAGACAAAAATATGTACTAACCTGATAGCATTGACTGCACCATTATAGATGGGTTTGAATACAAAGATACTAACCTTGTATCATTTACAGCACCATTATATATGGTTTTGAAGACAAATATATGTACTAACCTTATATCATTGACAGGACCATTATAGATGGTTTTGAAGACAAAGATATGTACTAACATTATATCATTGACAGCACCAGTATGGATGGTTTTGAAGACAAAGATGTGTACTAACATTATATCATTGACAGCTCCATTATAGATGGTTTTATGTATGCAATGAGATGTCATCCTTACAATGTAAGCAAATCAATCTTTGAATAGTTTGTCTTACTACTGTCAGAACATTTTACATTCAACAAATGACTACAAGACAGTAAACCTATGCATTCAAAATAATTGCACATAAAAAATTATGTTACTTTAATTTGTAAATAAACCGCTTTATTTCTAAATTAGCGAAAACGATTTGGATACTTTTATTATGTTCATTAACATGCAACACTAACCACACAACACGCAAAAATTCTGAATGGATACTCTGAGACTGGGACTTTGTTACCCAGCTATAATTAATACTATTAAATATAGCTGGGTAACAAAGTCCTAGTCTCATCGTATTCATTCAGAATTCTTATTCAGTCAATACATGCCAAACCTCCCACATTCTCCGGTAGACTACCGGATTTGCCTTTGATCTAAAGATCACACGGATGCCGCTCAAAATTTCCCGGAAATCAATTATTTGCCTAGTATGGTTGATTGCCTGTAATTTATAATACACAGCATATGTTTGCAATTGTCAAACAATGAGTTCACAGCTTTCGCGTGTCAAATTGATCATGGCGGGGTTACGATCATGCAACCACCCAATGCAATTGCAGCTAGCATCTCGCGGCACACTACGAGATTTATGGCCGAGTAAGCTGCGAAGTCGGCACTTTTTTATCAATGATTTCGGTAAATCATCTAGTAACAATGTTATATCCTCCGCAATATTACAACTTAACCATTTTTTCATAATTCCAACACACTTTAGCGCTTTAAGATAACAAACACAATTTTTCCCCATTTAATATGCCGATTTCGCGTCGTTTTGTGTACTTCAATACTGGTTAATACGTTTCCGGGTTTCAGAGGACAGGTTTAAAACACGGCTCTCAAAAAGCGGAAAGCAGTTTGGATTGGAAAATCAGTGTAAAAGCGAATTTGATTTTGGAAGAAATAAAAATTGCCAGGGTGGCATAAAACATGGGGCCGGGAGTGGATAATAATCTAGTTATTAATTTATTAATGTTTAATGCATATACTGTTAGTTCCATTATATATATATAGATAATGAAATACAAATTAAAATTAGAAATAAAGTAACAGTTTTCAAACTTCTATACTATATTTGAAAATAGGCGATGGTTTCATGGCGTTTTGTAAATCTCCCTGATTTGGACCAAATCTTCCTGATTTGGAAGTCCAATGTCCCTGATGTGATGTGGCATGTATTCAATAGTTTATTGTGGACATGTTCTTTTACTGTTTCAATTCTTTAATTTTGTATTTTCCTTTACATATATATATATATTTATATATACACACACATATATATAGTCGTTAGAATTTGCTTTTTGTGAATTGTAGTTTGCAGTTATCTATGTTTAATGTTTTAGTTGCAAATATGCTGCGGTAATTAATATTAAGACTGTCAGTTCTCTTTACAAATACTTTAACTCTGAAAGGCCATCCTCTTAGTTTCTCACCAGGTTTATATATCAAGTGGTCGCAGTTTTGCCATATCCCTGAGAATATCTACGGACCTAAGCAATCATAGTCAACTTAGTTCCATCGAAATTTACTGGCCAATATTTAAATATATGAATGGGTGACAGGTCAGCAAATGACCTGGACAGATTTTATTGGTCAAATTGTCCACTTCTCCATGACAAACACTCTGAGAAATATCCATATAAAATGGCATACTTCTATCTAAAGATTACTTGCTCATTTTAACCCCAACGTGGTATATTATAAGACAGTGGTTCTGCATCCTGAATTGATTATTTTATCAGGCCTCACAGAAGTGATCACCTGAGTACCTAATCCCATACAATAACGTCACATTTTCATCTAACTATTAAAAGATATGTGTTTAATATACAATTTGAAAATGTCAAAGCTGCTTACAGGACTTTTATAATTATAACGCAATAGCCATATACCTCTTTTAAAATAATTATATTTATCTGTTTAATTAAGGCGGTGGAAGGCGAATACCATATCAACAGCCTCACTGTAATATTTGCATTTATTTGAGAAAAACACAGTGTTTACTGGTCGTTTGTTTTATGCATATTTGATGTAAACACAAGTACATTTAAAATGGAAGTAATTGTTCAATAGCGACAGCTTGATCAATACTAAAAAATCTAAAAGAAAGGACAAACATATGATTTGGTAGAAAAACCTTTCCTTCCTTAAAACGTAGCTATTAACGTGATTATGCGTGTTATCGAAATCATGTCAGTGAATCATTTGTCACTTCCATTGTTGTATCCATTGCTCAGAGAAGATGTAATTATTTTGACATTTTTGACTGAGAGCAGGTCCAGTTTAACAGACGCTCAGCAGTCGAGCATGCGTGATACATCCGGTGAACAAGCTGCCACGACTACACATCCGTACTGTTGTAATTACTTTCTGGTAATTTGGGACTATTAAGCCCAATCTGTGTGACTGTAAAGTAGAATACCGCTTAAGACGGTGCTAGGTGCGTGAGAGGTGTTGCTTCTGATATTATCTCTCATGAACATACTTAATAGAACCGAGTCTGCTACTTTTCTCTCCTGTTTGTGTTTGTTACATCCAAGGGATCCCCATTTCAGTATTTATTCAAATAAAAGCTATATGATTAATGTGATAGTGTTGTAAAGTCAGCGGCACTGATAAAAGCATGATACATGTACATACTGTGTGAACGTCGTATGTTGAAGTCTCGCTTACCAGGCTGTAACATGGTTTTATAACAGATGCTACATTTGTAGCACGATACATATTGTAAACATACTTATCAACGTGTGTACACATTAAACATGGCATTACATTGAAACACATTGTTCTAATATGTTCCATATCCTGGCATTTTCATGAGTTGAACGGCAAAACTATGAAACATTTGCAATTTATTGCAAATCACAAGATATCGTATGGCTTTTATGTTAATATCACATCTTGTTATATAAAGGTTCACATCGACATAGTGGCATAACAACATCTTTAAATATACGCTAAATGTATATTGTAAACATATATGTATGTTTTATTAGCATATTCTAATTATTCCAAGTTATAAATGCTTCCAATATTTATTGACGATTATGTGTTTGGTATTGAATAAGACATGAGTGCTCAGCACAAACAATGATACGGATGATAGTTACAATATTACTGTTTCAGAAAACGTGTTCCCAATCATCAGTTATAAGATAAACGGATACATTTCTTCCGAGCAATATTTAGATAAAAACACAATTTTGACTAACAACATTGAACAGTTGGAAAAAATATCTTGTGATGGGATTACTGCTTCAAATTTAGAATAAAGACTAAACAATTGATAAAATATGAACCTACCTTTTCCAATACAGTTTATTACAAAGAAATATAAAAAGATCGGACAGGGAAAGTAACATTCAAGGAGGACAGTCAACCACAAAACACAGAAACAAAAAGCAAACAGACAAACACACATATCTAACCTCATACGTGTCCGCCGAAGTCTTAAGAAAACCTGAAACATTATTTTAATACATGTATATGAGAAATTGAAAGTTGACGACAAAACCACGTTTGACACTGTTAATGATGCATTTCAAGAACATATATAACATTTTTACCTTTAAACTTTAAGAAACTCTGTTGCATCTTCAAATGTGAAGGTATCATATTAAGATGTTAATAGATGTTTTGTCGGGTTTTCTTCTAAACATACAACATCGGGAGCTGAATTATAACAGGACACTATTAGATGTAAAGATAAACATTATCTACGGTTGACTTAAATTTGGCAGTATATAAATACTGAAAAGGTAATTCCTTGGAAGCAACAAATACAAAGAAGAAAGAAAAGTTACAGACTCGGGTTTAATTTTAGTCCGTTCGTGAGAGGTAATTATAAGATGCGGCACCTCTCACGCCTCCTAGCACCGACTTAAGCGATATTCTACTTTAAAGCAACACAGAATGGGCTTGATGATCCCAAAGGACAAATGATATGTATTTGATACGTTCTATCACAGCTTGAATATAGAGTAATGCAACTGGTTCAGAATTTTCTCGTCGAAACCTGTCGACCAATCGTCATGGTCTATGTAACCGTTTTGGTTAAACTTATGATTACATTGGTTGCCTTTACTTATCGATGCAAATCTATTAATTTACGAGTGTACTACTTATATGTACATTTTAAAACACAACCTTTTTGATTTTCGATTAGGTTTAGTCCGCCGGATTTTTTGTTCAAATCGAGATTGTATTTGATGTAGTACACAAGTCTCTTTGTCTCAAAGGTTAACGTAATTATGATGATAAACTGTTACATATTATTTGCTATATTTCTGTCAGTTATAACACAGTTAACTTTAACATCTTCAACATCTCTAGAAATTCAAAACATATACCAAGTTTTGCGTTTTCAATTATATTGAATACAGGAAGAAGTCACGTTCAATGCAGTACTTTATTGCTACATTTATAACTGTACTAATTACGTTTGGCATTCTTTAATGCGGACTTTCACTTTGTTCATTTATTTTTTGTTTTTTAATTTCTGACTTTGTCAGTAGTTAACGTATCACATTACATTGCATTAAAATCGTAGGAGTGTTGACAAGAAATTAAGAAACAAATCACAGCAGGAAATAAATAAAACTTCAATAAATAATAAGCATTAGGATAGAGTAATTATTTTGCTTCTGCTTTTTATTTTCCCGTCTACCTATTTATGTTTTAAGGAAATCGTAGAGTGGTAAATAAATAAGACTTCAATAAACAGTTTGCTAATAACGTTTTATTCCTAATGACTGTTTTTAAAGATCATATTTGACAATTAAATTAGGGTTTACAACATATAAGCAATGTTAGAGGGATATGAGAATACATGCGAGTGTCTCCATCAGCCATGTCTCCGTCAGGGCTTGAACCCACGTTAGGCAGAGTCTTAATTGCATCCTTGGTTGTATCCACCGAGTAACCGAGCCCGCTTTGTGTTGGGTCGAGCACACATATTCCATACTGTTGATGTGATGATGGTGTTATTAATGATGCTGCTGCTGATGATGATAATAATAATAATGATTGTCTTTTTTAAACCAATTTTGATAACTTTTTAAACACATACATATATAACTTTGAAAGCAAACCTGGAGCTAACATCCTAAAATAAAGAATAACAGATTAAATAAGATGATGATGAAGTAAGTTATGTTGGTGATAGTGGTGGTTAGGTTGATGATGATGATGATGATGTTGCAGGTGGAGTCAAAGACGTTGAATAAAGATAACTCTGATAATGTAACATGCTATTATAAAGAGAAAAATGCTGCATTATACCATTAAGCTGGAACTGTAGAGCAGTTTGAATGACATATCGAATAATTTATTTGTCTGTCTTATTCCTTGTGCATGTACTTTCTGAGTTATACTGTGAGTAATCTGAATTGCCCAATAATCGCTGTGAGAAATTCATCGGAAACTGCATGCATCCATGAATAGTAGCAATACACGTGAATGTATTTTTGATTTGCTTTTTCTCTAAAATGCCGTACATGTTTGAATGGAAATAAATTGCCAAAGCGGATATGTCAAAGTGGCGATGCAATCGCATTAATAACACCAACAATTGACGACAACAGTTATGCGTCAAACAGGCTTCGCGAAGATTAAGTTGTATGGTATTTGATTCAGATCTCTTTCAAAGAAGATTCCCATTATGTAGATTAAGCATTTGTGGATGCGACAAAAGTATCAAAAAACGATACCAAATCATGGGTTATGACGAGGCCTCTAAAGAAAAAGAAAAACTGTGAATTTGTTGTTTTCTGTGCAGTTTCTATCAAGACCAGCAATAATTCACAGAATTTATTGATATCCGATTAGCTAAGAATCGAGGCAGAGAAAGCTTAATTAATGAATAAATATAAGTCGAACAGGAAATGCATATTTTACAGAACTGAAAACACACACTAACACAAACAACAATTACAATGTTAAAAAAGAGGCTAGGCATGTGACATCGCAAACACAAACAGCTTGACTTTAGAGCTACAAACGTTTATCGGATAGAAAGGATGATGAGGTAAAATATGACAATAATGGAGACAAAAATAACTACTAAATATATTATTATGTTCTAGATACCCATTCAATCCAAAATCACAGCATTTGGTTTCCAGTTACCATTGAGTGACTTATATTTGTTGTCCGATATGACAATTGAAACGACCAGGAAAGAACATGTGCCCAATGTGTAAAAACAAAAATGCAAGATTAATACTAAATATGTTTTGAAAACATTGCTTGACAGCACCTATAATAAGGGCTTTGACAAACATCAGTGTGAGTGAAACCATTAACAGTAAACTTTGTAACGATCCCAATATAATAATAGTGCCTGCAGACTGCAGCTGAGAAGTTGAAAGCTTTGTCACATGAACTAACAATTCATTATAAGACAGCTTTCCAAATTCACTTTCAGGAAGAATGATTATATCGTTTAAATGTTCGCCTATATTAAATTTATGCGTGCGATCAAAATTGCCGGTATTAAGGTAGGTGTTCAACATTGTACACAATTGTTTTTGTATTTAATTCTTTTAATTCTTTTTCAAACATCGAGGAATGTCATGTGCTACCAAATTGATCAACGCGTCTATTTCCAAAATGTGGTCTTCACCGATCTACGCATGTCTGAGAAATCTCTCCTGCCTTATGCAATTTATATGGAGAAAAAACTCTTTCTAGTCTTGCCATTGCCCTAACGGTGTATTCCCTGCTGTCAAGTCAGTTAGCACTTGCGTTGTGACTTTCTATGACTTTTATAATCATATTTACACGATCGTATTTGTGTTTGTCTAAGTTTACCTATTAACGCTACCTTGTTTGTTAGAATATATAGCCAGTCGGTGATTTACTTTATGACACTGTCCTATTTCATTGTCTTAAACTTTGCTGCATTTTATTCTTGTAATTGTTGTTTGTTTTAAATTGATTGGCTCTGTTGTGAGTGCTACATTTCCTCTTTCACTTTTACATCTACTTTTGGTATTTAAAACTGAGGGTTCTATGCAATATACGATAGTTAGCCGACTATGTCTGTCATGCCACACTTTTTCTAATTTCACAGGTTTTCTTCCAATATGACCAAATCTCGTAAAGTGATTGATATTTATATATTTTGTGGACGGGTTTAATTTACAATAGTTCATGATGTCATCGACAATTTGCATGAACATATCCTTACTAAAAGATTAGAAGAAATCACGGTCCTATAAATATATTTCTAATAATCTGTGTGCAACTCTCAGCAAAATTACTTTCGTATCATTACACTCAAAAGAAACATAAATATAAATATGATGAGTTTTCCTGAGCATTTCTGTGTCGGTGTATTTTGTAAACGTTTTATCTCCATTATCAATAGACACGCCGTATAATTTTAAATAAAAAACATTGTTCAGTCTTGAATTGTCTGCAACAGATCAATTTCATAAAATTCAGAAGCAAATGCATTTATAAAGTGGGTAAAATTCCTCTGCACTTTCCACCTTACATAATAACAACAGAAAATGACTAACAACAGCAGGATACGCCGAACATCTGGGCAACATTTATAATGTTTTTCCTCTAACAATATCAAATTTGAAAATCAAGCTGGTGTGCAACAGAGATAAGAGTCAATTGAAGGTCAAAATGTATTAAAGGACAATGTGTATTTATACCGCAAAGAAAAAACAATGGTAGTCACCAACAACTCTGAAGACATGTGAGCACAGTAGGAACTTGAACCATGAACAATAGAGGTTGGCCCTTGAAATGCATGGACAGTGTATTTATGCAATAATGATCTAATTATTGCATTCATAATTCAGACATAATGGGACACGTGTTTGCAATTGTGTTCAATCATTTTTACTTAACATGGCGGCATTCGTTTATGCACATTTGTTTGTAATATTTAATATAATGCTTACAATAAATTGATAAAATAACATCGTCAGAACATATATTGAGCATTCTGAGTTCAAATGGCTTAGATCTCTTAATATAAAGTGACAACATATAGCTCCAAATGCTTACACGTCGCTAAGATTAATATATTTGTATTGTTAATGAAAGATTTTCATGATTCTATTTGGAAAGGAAATCGAGGTTTATTCATTCGGGTTAACATATTTAAGCAACCTTTGAGGGAGATAAGATAAATGACGAATATTCCCATCATACACTTCTCCGTCTGAACTTGAATACTCGCGGACAGATGTCGACAGCTTTAATCCATTTTAGTCACGGAGTCTACTGATCTAATGATGTTCACATTCGATTTTAGTTTTTAATTATGCTAGCGATACTACTTCTACTACCACTACTACCACTACTACTACTACTACTACTACTACTACTGCTGCTGCTACTACTTCCACTACTACTACTGATGGCAATGACGATGTAGGCTGTGGTGGTGATGGCTAATTTTGCGATGTTAATAATGGTATTGTTTTATCAATTTCGTAACTGTTTAAAGGCATGCATCAATAATTCTGAATATAGCCTTTAGGCATAATGAGGTTGCAGTATGTATTGGCATTATGTAGGTTGCAGTATGTATTGGTGGTTAATAAGTTAGTGATGTAGATGGTGATGATGATGCAGGTAGAGACAAAATAGTTGCATACTGATGACAATGACTATGACCTTTGCTATTATAAAGAGAATCGCTAACCTTGCATTATATACTGCATCATACCATTGAGCTGGTAGTAATCATTTTTTAGCTGGAATTGTAGAGCTGTTTGAATGACAAATCAAATAGTTTCTTTGTCTGAACGCATGTCTTGTGCATAAAATGTCTACGTTTTGCTATGAGTAATTTGAATTTCACAATAATCTCCCTGTGAAATTTGACGGAATCTGCATGCATGCTTGCGAAGTAATCATACACTTAACTGCATTTGTATTTGATTTTCTCTTAAATCCTCTTATACATGTATGAGTTTTTAATAAAACAATGCAAAGCGGATTTCTCAAAATAGTTAATAAAACATCGCAGTATTAACACCAACAATTGACGACACCAAGTATGCTTCAAACAGGCTTAAGGAAGATTAAGTTGTCTCGATTTCGTATTGTAAGCATTTATGGATGTGACGATGGCACCAAACTTGAGTTATGACGATGCCTCTGGCGAAAAACAATACAGGTGAATTGGATGTTTTCTGTGCAGTTTCTATCAATACCAGCAATAATTCACAGAATGTATTGATATCCGATTAGCTGAGATCACGGCAGAGAAAGCTTAATGAATAATTGACAGGTGTGTTACAAAGGTAGGTATAATAGACGATCAGGAAATGTTACATTTCCAGAACACAGTCATCCGAAAACACACATTAACACACACAACATTAACACACACAACAATTATAATGTTAAAAAAGCTGCCAGGTACAGTTGAAACACAATAAGGAAAACCATGTTCCGAATGTGTTAAAAGCAAAGCAAATGTGCAGTATGAATTACTCAATATGTTTTGAATACATTAGTTGTTTGCATCTATTTTGACAAACATCAGTGTGTGTGAAAATGTATTTATACGCATCATTAACACATTACAGTTTGTAACGACCACAATACAATGACAGTGCATGCAGATCGTTTTTTTAATATTTCATTAAAATCCAACATTTTTATATTCACCTATGGGTAGAATGATTATATCGACCGTAGTTATAACTACAGTAGTTAAATGTTCGCCTATAACTAAAAGAGTTAACCAATCATTACGTGGACCGAGTATTAACTTTCATATGCCATCCAGTCCCTTCTTAAAGAAAGGAATCCGGGTTGACTAGAGTATGAAATAAAACCTTAATTTCTGCTAAAAAATATTGCATATTGTAAAGTTCAAACATTTTATAAGGTAATTTTAAACAGGTTATCGCATGTTTTCAGTTAAACATTGTTTTTTAAAAGTGTTTTAATATCGGAATATTCGTTATAAAATCCTGCTAATATAAGCGTTTTCATCGCTTAATGGAATTAAGGCGAGGCCACGTTATGTCTATAAATACGTCAAATAAATGGTAATTTTTACCAAATGACTGTTAAGAACATAAATAGGTATGTTCCGAAAGACAGTAATAAGATTAGTTTAAACACTTTTATTTTACATCGATTGCGAAACAAGTTCTTTCAACTTAGATTAATCACTCTCGATGGCTTCCTGGGTAGAACCAGTACTAAGCAATGTGGATTAATTATCTTTCTCAAGGATAAATAACGTGACCGCGGCGAGGATCGAACCCACGACCTCTCGATCTGAAGTTCGGCGTTCTAACACTGGACCACGCACTCCACAATTATTAACCTATACAATTGGATTATTAAGGGAACGTGTTCAGGAAACCACCTATATCTCAATGTAGGTTTTAAGCCTCGAGTAAGATCCTGCAAATATGGACGACTTGGTTAATTAGACGTTAATGGTTTTAATATTATATACAACTGTGCAAATATGTTGTCTTTTTATAAAAGACAAACGGTTATCACAAGTTAATTTCTTTGCGTGCATTTGTTCTGAAACAAAACTTAGTTTGCACAGTTACTGTGTTTGTCATGCTCAAAACCTCTTAATAAAACATAGAATAAATAAAATTCCAACAACCTAATGTAATCACGGGCATAAAACAATGGTTTCTAAATAAAAGAGTATTTGAAGAGCTGTTAGGGAAGGCAACTGATTATGTTCGCCCGGTATACCTTACTAGGGATGTGACTGGTAATCTTCATGCAATGTTGATATATTACTAAAAAAAAAAGAAGGTGTAACATCGAACAGGAAATGTACCATTCAAGGAACACAGTCGAACGTGTGAAAACAAACATGTGTGATTTCCTGGCATACGTTTATAACTTTTGTAGAAAAACAGAAATACGGCGATGATCAACTATACTAAGGAGTGTGAGCATTGTATAGCTTGATTGCCTGTTGCCAGGAACGTTTTATTATCTGGTGACAGAATTTGTGAAATCATAAATTTTCAATATTTTTCATGTGTCTAACGTTATATTATACTGCCTTATTTATCATTCGTTTGTATAAGGATTCCCTTTCCAGTCTGATTCCCTTTCTAGTCTGACGTTTTTCAGTTATTGTTTGTTTGATCAATTTATTTGCTATACATATAACGTTATTTCACCCGTTGGTTTCGTTTATAACAAAACAAAGTAGTGTAGAAAATTGGTTACATGCGTGGAAAACACGTCAAACAGTTTGGAGACGTCACACTGCTTAATCTTGAAACATAATTTAATGCATGGAGACGTCACACTGCTTAATCTTGAAACATAATTTAATGCATTCAGGAAGATAAAACAAACTTCGCAGTTGAAAATATTTATTTAGAATACACATTAAGACAGTATGTATTTTGAAATCTGAGAATACACTGTACAGATTCAGACAATGTGAAGCTACTCGTATTTAACAATATTTAGTTCACCTGTTTAGACAGTATATAATGCTGCTTTACATATTGAAAACATACTTGTGATACCTTCTAACATCGAGCATACAGACGCTGCAGATTTTATTTCCACTCGAAAATAAACAAAACTACTCAGAAACGATGTAATGATTTTGAATATGTTGATGTTTATCAATAAATATATCTAGTATTTTATTTCCAGTGTTATACAGCATCGCCTTCGTGAAACTGAAAAATTAATATTTTGTTCATTCATTATAGAATAATGTAAATTTCCAAACATTACTGAAAGGGAGTACATCAGGCTTTTCAAAGGGGTCTAGGGGTCCGACTTAAAATTGACAAATAATGATATTTTGTATTTTAAAGCACCTAAACATAATGAATGATCCTAAAAATGACCCCTTAGTTACAAGGAAATTCATTCTGTTCAGTAATACGTGCTATCCTAGGTTACGCACCAGGGTTAATTTCAGCATTTTATGCCCGATTCCGTCCAAGCTATATGGTGTATTCGAAGGTTAAACCTTAACAATATGGTTCGAACATCATATTTTGATTGATATAAGTGCATGAATTGGAACATTTTTATAATTTAAGATATTTCTAGAAAAATCCTGATGTACTCCCTTTAAACTAAACAAATATGTACCGTTATATTCTACGATATATAACTGTAGATGCATCAATGCTTCCGACGAGCAAACTCCTGTTGATGCGGCAGTCGAGCATAGGTGATACATCCGGTGAACAAGTTGCCAAGATTACATATCCGTACTGTTGTAATTACTTTCTGGTCATTTGGGACTATTAAGTCCAATCTGTCAGGCTGTAAAGTAGAATACCGCTTAATACGGTGCTAGGGGCGTGAGATGTGTTGCTCCTGATATTACCTCTCATGAACATATTTAATAGAACCGAGTCTGCTACTTTTCTCTTGTTTGTGTTTGTTACATCCAAGGGATCCCCATTTTAGTATTTATTCAAATAAAAGCTATATGATTAATGTGATAGAGTTGAAAGTCAGCTGCACTGGCAAAAGCATGCTATATGTACATACTGTGTGAACGTCGTATGTTTAAGTCTCTCTTACCAGGCAGTAACATGTTTTTTTTTATCATAGCATGATACATATTGTAAACATACCTATCAACGTGTGTACACATTAAACATGACAGTGCTTTGAAACACATTGTCCCAATATGTTCCACAATCTGGCATTATCATGAGCTGAACGGCAGAACTATGAAAGATATGCAATATATTGAAAAACAGAAGAGATCGTAAGGCATTTATGTTAATATCACATATTGTTATATAAAGATATAAAGGTTCACATCGATGTAGTGGCATAACAACATCTTTAAATATACGCTAAATATATATTGTAAACATATATGTCTATTTCATTAGAATATTCAAATCATTCCAAGTTATAAATGCTTCCAATATTTATTGACGATTATGTGTTTCGTATTGAATAAGACATGTGAGCTCAGCACAAACGGATGTTAGTTATTAATATTAGTGGTTCAGAAAACGTGTTCCCAATCATCTGTCATATGATAAACGAATGCATTTCTTCCGAGCAATATTTAGGTAAGACTAAACAATTGATAAAATATGAACTTACCTTTTTCCAATACAGTTTATTACAAGTCTAACCTTCTACGTGTCTGCCGAAGTCTTAAGAAAACCTGAAACATTATTTTAATACATGTATATGAGAAATTGAAAGTTGACGACAAAACCACGTTTGACACTGTTCATGATGCGTTTCGAGAACATACGTATATAACATGTTTTACTTTAAACTTTAAGAAACCCTGTTGCATCTTCAAATGTGACGGTATCATATTAATATGTTAATAGATGTTTTGTCGGGTTTTCTTCTAAACATACAACATCGCGAGCTGAATTATAACAGGACACTATTAGATGTAAAGATAAACATTATCTACGGTTGACTTAAATTTGGCAGTATATGAATACTGAAAAGGTGATCCCGTGGAAGCAACAAACACAAACAAGAGAGAAAAGACTCGTTTTTTAGTCGGTTCGTGAGAGGTAATTATAAGATGCAACATCTCTTACGCCTCCTAGCTTAAGCGATATTCCACTTTAAAGCAAAACAGAATGGGCTTGACGATATCACAGTACAAAGGATATGTCTTTGATAAGTTGTATCACAGCCTGAATATAGAGTAATGCCATTGGTTCAGATTTTCTCGTCGAAACCTGTCGAACAATCGTCATGCTCTAGGTAACCGTTTTGGTTAAACTTATGGTTACATTGGTTGCCTTTACCTTGTCGATTCAACTCTATTGATTTACGACTGTACTGATTATAAATTATGTACATTGTAAAAAACAACTTTTTTGATTTTCGATTAGGTTTAGTCCGCCGGATATTTTTGTTCAAATCGATTTTGTTTTTTATATAGTACATAAGTCTCTTTGTCTCAAAGGTTAACGTAATTACGACGATAAACAATTGCATTTTATTTGCTCTACTTCTTTCAGTTATAACACATTTAACGTTAACATCTTCAACATCTCTAGAAATTCAAAACACATACCAAGTTTTGCGTTTTAAATTTAATTGAATGCAGGAAGAAGTCACGTTCAATTCAGTATTTTATTGCTACATGTATAACTGTAGTAATGACGTCTGGCATTCTTTAATGAGGACTTTCACTTTGTTCATTTATTTGTTTGTTTTTTAATTTGTGACTTTGTCAAATGTTTACGTATCCCATTACATTGTATTTAAAATGTATGAGTGTTGGCATAAAATCAGGAAACAAATTGCAGCAGGAAATAAATAAAACTTCAATAATTAATTTACACCAGGACAGAGTAATTATTTTGCTTTTGCTTTTTTATTTTTCCGTCTACCTTTATGTTTCAATTAAATTGTAGAATGGTAAATAATTAAAACTTCAATTAAGTTTCAATTGAGTTACCGAGCCCGCTTTGTGTATGTCGAGTACACATATTCCATACTGTTGATGTGATGATGGTGTTATTAACGATGCTGCTGCTGATGATAATAATAATAATGATTGTCTTTTTTATACCAATGTTGTTAACTTTTTAAATACATACATATATAACTTTGAAAGCAAACCTGGAGCTAACGTTCTAAAATTTAGACCTCCATCAACAGATTAAATAAGATGATGATGATGATGTTGCAGATGGAGTCAAAGACGTAGCATAAAGATAACTCTGATAATTAACATGCTATTATAAAGAGAAACGCTAACCTTGCATTACATGCTACATACCATTAAGCTGGTAGTGAACATGTTTCAGCTGGAACTGTAGAGCAAGTTGAATGACATATCGAATAATTGTTTTGTATTAATTCCTTGTGCATGCACTTTCTGAGTTATACTGTGCGTAATCTGAATTGCCCAATAATCGCTGTGGGCGATTCATCGGAAACTGCATGCATGCATGAATAGTAGCAATACTAGTCAGTCCATTTTTTATTTGCTTTTTCTCTCTAAAATGCCGTACATGTTTGAGTGGAAATAAAGTGCCAAAGCTGAAATGTCAAAGTGGTGATGCAATCACATTAATAACACCAACAATTGACGACAACGATATGCGTCAAACAGGCTTCGCGAAGATTAAGTTGTATGGTATATTGCTTCAGGTTTCGTTCAAAGAGGATTTCCATTTTGTAGATGAAGCATTTATGGATGCGACGAACGTATCAAAAAACGATACCAAAGCGTGCGTTATGACGATTCCTCTAATGAAAAAAATGAGAATTTGTGGTTTTCTGTGCAGCTAAGAATTTACAAAGTTAGGTATACAAGTCGAACTGGAAATGCATCTTTTACAGAACTGAAAACACACTGCAACACAAACAACAATTGCAATGTTATAAAAGAGGCAAGGCACGTGACATCACAAACACAAACAGGTTGACAATAGGGCTGCAAATGTTCAAGCGATTAGGTCATTTCGGATAGAAATGTTGATGAGGAAAAATATGACAATAATGGAGACGAAGATGACTACTGAAAATGATTATTATGTTCTAGATCCTATTCAACTCAAAACCACAGTATTTAGTTTCCAGTTACCATTTGTTGAATTCCATTTTGTTTACGGTATAACAGTTTAAACACCCATGAAAGACCATCTATACAAATGGACAGGATAAATACTAAATATGTTTTGAAAACATGGCTTGACGGCACCAAAAATAAGGGTTTTGGCAAACTTCAGTGTGGTTGAAACGTAATTATCAAGCTTTGTCACTTGAACTAACAATGCATTAAAATCCAGCTTCCAATATTCACTTTCGGGAAGAATAATTATATCGACCGTTGCTCAAGCTGAAGTAATACCATGTTCGCCTATATCTAAACAAGACATCGATCTGAGAGTGTCTCTCGCCCACCGCGACAAACGGCATATACAATTTGTGCTTAAGTGATGTCCACCAAAGACACCACTTCATATGACCAAGTATCAAACAAATAAAAGCGAGGTAATCATACGAAGTTAAGTTACTGAGGTTAAGTGGTTTAACCAGGGTGTAGTTTTTGGAAAATAACGCAAAATATGACATTGACCTTGGTATTTTTTGTCATTCAGCGATGTCCACCAATGCCAACAATACATATGACCACGTATCAAAGACATCAAGTCAGGCAATCAATTACGGTTAACTGAGGTTAAGTTACATAACCAAGGTTAAGTTACCTAACCAGGGTTAAGTTTGGGGAAAATAACGCAAAATCTGACCTTGACCTTGGTATTTCTTGTCATCCAGCGATGTCCTCCAATGCCAGCAATATATATGAACACGTATCAAAGACATAAATTGAGGCAATCACATAACGTATAAAGCCGCCGGAAAAGTGACTGATTTGTCTCGCTACACACTTTCGTGGGCGAGACAAAAATAACAGTTGTCTATAACTACGTCAAATAAAATATTATGTTTACCGCATAATCACTGTTAAGAACAGAAATATGTCCCGCATGACGGTTATAAGATTAACCGATACCATAGGAGTATTAAGGTAACGTGTTCAGAATGTCACCAGTATCCCAAGGGTGACTATTTAGCCTCGAGCAAGATCACACATATGGAAGATTGAATTACTTGGACTTAATATTTTAATAGTTTTTATACAACCATGCAAATGTGTTGCCTTTTTAATATAACAAACGAATATAACAAACGGTTATTAAAAAATAATTCCTATGCAAGCATTTGTTCTGAAACAAAATCCAGTTTGCATATTGACTTCTTTTCATGTTTAAAATCTCTCAGTAAAATATAGCAAAAATAACAAACCAAGCATCGTATGTAATCATATGTATAAAAGAAAGTGTTGTAATATAAGGACCAGGTTCTGTTTAAGAGTCACTAGGGATGTTCGTCCATCTATGGATGCGACTGGTACTCCTTATGCAATATTGGCATAATACTAAAAAAGACGGTGTACAATTCGAACAGGAAATGTACCAATCAAGGAGCACAGTAAACTAAAAAACAGATTCAACAGACAACAATTACAAGGAAAAACTAAGTATGCGACACTACCAACATATAAAGGCCGACTATAGAGGTGCCGCCTTGGAACGGTCAGTGGCAAACAGATGCATGGGGATATATCTAGGTTCTAGAGTGCTCCAAACCTCATTCTTACCCTTCTGAAATGTGAACAGACCACATACAGATGGCATATATCAACAATGCAGGTAAACATATTTTGCCTTGGACACACGTGAAGCTTGTTTTGAAAATGGAAACAGTTTGCCTAAAATAAACTGATAAATATAAGTATAAGTATTAAAGTCGAACAGGAAATGCAGCTTTAACAGAACACAGTAAATCCAGAACACGCAAACCTTGTACATACCTCGAAAAACACTGTGTTTACTTTCTAGAAGACGATGTTTGCACTGTATTCACCCCATAACGGACCGGTTTCACGGACTTATCCGAAAAACGGAATTCGAATTGAGATTATCCGATGGACCGCCGTGCTTAAAACTGGACAGTGTAAATAAAGAAATACCCGCCAGGCTATATCCTCCGACATTACGTTGTTCCGTCTTAATTTCATCCATTAAGCGACGGGAAAGCTTATATTAGCAGGATGCTATAACGAATATTTGGACAATAAAACACGTTTAAAAATATGTTTATTGAAAAAATGCGATAACCTTTTTCTAAAATTAAAATATGCAAATTGTTTAAGCCAAAATTAAGGTTTTATTTCATTCACCAGCCAACCTCATGTTCACTTCTTGGAGAAGAGGTTGGATGGGGTATGCATGTTAATACTCGGATAACGTAATGTAACAAACTGGACATCATACATTGTCATACTGCAAAGAAAATTCTCAGGATTTCATTGGTCAATGCGCCGTAGACATGAGCCCATGTCTACGTCTCGAGACGTGAACATGGGACGAACCCCATTACTCAAATACACAAAAACAAAATGGCGACGATAACGTTGCCGATTCGTTTTTAAAACCGCCGATTGTTTCCTTCCTATCGCTTTTCTGCGCTTTCCACTGTGTGTAAAAGTCTGAAATAATCGTAAGTGTATTTTTTTTGGCAATTTTACAGATAATAAAACATTAACATAGTGACAAAATACGTTTATTTTATTAAAAAATCCGCTAAATTTAACGACGTTAGAGCGACGACGTCACGAAAGTAAACAACGTCTAGTTTGAGGCACGTTACGGAAAAATTGGCGCAATAAAAATGAAATCGTGTGTTTGGCTTTTTTTTCTTAAATAAATGGTTACAACTTTGAAGTATGACAAATTCGTTATTAGGATTCTTGACAGGGAACATGGGCTCACATTCCCTGCCTGGAAATATATATTCACCCGAGCCTAACGGCTCGGGTGAATATAATTTCCAGGCAGGGAATGTGAGCCCATGTCCCCTGTCAAGAATCCTAATAACTAATAATAAATAGAACAGAAATATGATCATGTATATACGAATATAAAAATAAATGCCTGAACTGTTAAAATCAAACCAGGCTGTTCGAACGGTCGTGGGTATATAACCCAGCCGTTAACCTTACACTAGTTATACTATACATGCATCATGAGCTTGATGTTGACACTTCAATTCATACTTAACACAGATACAATGACGTGAGAATGTCATAAAGCCATTGTCGTAATACATATATCATCTAATGTAACGTCACCAACAATATATTCTAAAATAAAGGACCGGTAGTGGATACCCGATAATATGGGAAGGGATTCAGCTACGTGAAAACACGTGAAACACGGTGGCGAGAGTGACGAGACATATTTATCACTTTGGTGGCGGTGACGTTTACGGTGACGGCGTCAACATTTACATTGCAATACAGTTTTTCTCATTCTTATATCTTCAATACAG
Organism: Cyrtodaria siliqua; assembly: GCA_037043455.1. Lineage (NCBI taxonomy): Eukaryota > Metazoa > Mollusca > Bivalvia > Adapedonta > Hiatellidae > Cyrtodaria > Cyrtodaria siliqua. The sequence goes on from JAWPHD010000512.1 coordinate 259,914, forward strand.
GTTTTAAATGTATTATATTCAGCATTATCCAAACCACTCAGACACACACTTTCATAAATCTGTGTTTTGTAGTACGTTTTAGCAAACATATGACCGATTTCTCTTTAGAATTTAATTTCGCTCCAGCAATTTTGCCGAGACACTAATTGCAGACAGGCAGACTTTGTTTATCAACGTTCCGTAAATAATTCACGTTTTGTTAAATTGAATTACCCACAGTAATATTACGCTTAATAAACTATTTTGCGGTATAGTGAAATTCTAATTATATACGTTAGCGCTATATGATAGTTCATGTGCGTGTATAGCGTAATAACGTTATAATATCGAAGAAAATTACTGAAACAAACATCAATAATGACGAGGGTGAATATATTAGTGGTTATGTAATTATCTGGGAAACATGCGAGTTTTGTTCTACACTAATTTAAGCAAAGAGAATGATACTGTTATAATGGCTACATCTTAATCTGTTCTAGTAGTATACGTCAACAGAAAAAACATGAAAACAATCGCGCACTTATAAAACACACACTGTAGTATACTCATCGTACCGTAAGAGACAAACGTTTGCAGTGTAGCAGTCGCAGAACGCCGTTATCGAACACGAAGGCACAAAGGCACGCACGCACAAACCCACACACACACAAAAAACACACACACACACACACACACACACACGTATTATTTTCAACGCCACTTACATAATACATTTATAAATTGAAAACAAACATTACGTGGTCCGAGTTATAACGTGCATACCATCTAACCCCTTCTCCAAGAAGCGAAAACGGTGTTGGCTGGAGTATGAAATAAAAAACCTTAATTTCGGCTTAAAAAGTTTACAAATTGTAACATTAAAACATTTAATAGGTAATTTTAAACAGGTTATACACTGTTTTCGTAAAAAGAAGTTTTTAAACGTGTTTTATTATCAAAAAATCCGTTATAAAATCCTGCTAACATAAGCTTTCCCATTGCCTAATGGAATTAAGGCGGGACCACGTAATGACAAGCGTACGACATCACAATCAAACAAAAAAATATTAAATTGATGGGTACCATTTTGGAATGGCCGTTGACCCAAGGGACAGTTAAATGTTTCGAACGTGTTCTACAGTGCTCCAATCCTAACTATTGCACTAGTGCATAGACACTATTTAATAAAAGAAAATTCAAACATATATGAATCATAACTTGTATTATTTTCATTCGCATGTGGACCAAAATGAACATTTGACTTTCTGGCAGTCATATACATTACCCTTTTTATAGATTAACAAGAACAGAGACGATGATGATTAACTATAATATCGCGTGAGTGTAAGAATTTTATGGCTTTACTTTCTATCGTCATGAACGTTTTATTATCAGGTGATAGCTTTTGTGAAAGGATTCAAACCCTTTATCAAACTGTCATATTCGTCCTTTGTTTGTATAAGGATTCTCTTTTCAAATTGACTGTTGTTTGGTCAATGCATTGCATTAGGTGTAACTTCCTAGCGATGTAAACATAAAGTGTATTCGTAAATTTCGTTAATGACAAACTACGGGGTACGGTGGATGAAGATTAGTTTAACGCACTATGGAAGATACAAATAAACTTCCCAGAAACTATTTCCAAGCCTTCGTGAGAACATAAAATGTAACCTAATAGTTACAATTACAATCCGTATAAAAACAATAAATCTATTATCTACAAGCTTGTACGTCACATTACGTGGTCCCGTCTTAATTGCATTAAGTCATGTGAAAGCCTGTATTAGCAGGATTTTATAAAGGATATTTTGAGAATTTTACAATATGCAAATGTTTAAGCCGAAATAACGGTTTAATTTCATAACACAGCCAACCCCGCTTTCGCTTCTTGGAGAAGGGGTTGGATGGGGTATGAAAGTTAATACTCGGACCACGTAATGAATTAGACAATAGTCACATCATAAACGGTGTATCTGTAAGGGTTAACACATGTTAAATGTGTTTGCACGGAAGTACATGTTCATCTATTGTTTGAACGTTTTGAGAAACAATTATAGACACGGAAAACGGAAAATAACTTGTTCGTAATCGAGACCAGTTGGTAGCCTTACTTCACGTTATTGTCTAAGTTCTAAGTATATATACCATGTATAAGGTCATAATAGGTTCCCATTTAAATATAATAAAAAACAAATGTGTGTAGAAAAAATACGGGGCATGCGTACTCCTTCGTTTCCAACGTCTCGATTTAAGAGAATATCGTCTGGACCGTTCTGTAACTGAGAGTAATTATTTAAAAATGTGATAATACCGAGGTGGTTATTTATTTATCTCAATATTTCCCGTGAAAATCAATGTGTCACAGTGCATGCTTTCAGGCTATTGTCAATACATTGACGCAACAGGTTTCAATTATTTTAAAATGGAATAAAGGCAAACGTAACTTACTGAATGATCTCATAGAAGTGCAGTTCATTTTGAAATTTCAAAGGACGAAGTTCAACACAAACTATATTTTTGTTTTTTAACTTGATTACGAATACAGATGAGGTGTTTCGAGTATTTTTATTTCTAATTCTGAGGAAAGCATATTCCTTTATTAGACAGATAACTTTATATACTGCAACGATTCTGTTAATTATTTCTGTTTAATATTTCATTAAATTGATTGCATACACTCGTTTTTGTCCATATGTACAGTATTACAACTTTAACATATTTTACCATCACAAATCATGATACGGATGTTAGATGTAATGGTGTTGATTCAGAAAAGATATACTTCTTTCCAATCATCGGTCACACAAGATAAATGGTTACATTTTTCCAGGCAATATTTATATGGAAACACAATGTTTACGGACGATATTGAACAGATGAAACAATATCTCGTGATAGTGTAACTGCTTTAAATTCAGAATATAAAGAATAATCAATTCTTTAGATCTAAACAATTAATTAGATATGATTTATTGTTTCCGTTAGAGGTGTATAACAATTCTAAGTTTAAACGTGTCGGCGGATATTTTAAGGAAAACCTTATGATCCATGAGTTTAAGAGCTGATAAATTTTCGACAGGTCAATGATGCTTTTCAAAAACATATATTCCTTTAAATTTGATGCAAATGTGTGACATTTCAAATGTAAACGTTTGATATTAAAAAATTGTTAGATAGGATTCTGATTTTGATTCGTTGCGTTGTAAATGAATCGGTCATGACGTCAACATTTTTACGTATTTTTCTAGCAATATTTATATGGAAACACATTTTTTTAGGACGATATTGAACATATGAAACAATATATCGTGATGAAATAACTGCTTTAAATTTAGACTATAAAGACTTAACAATTAATTAGATATGAATGTATTGTTTCCATTATAAGTGTATTACACGTCTAACATTAAACGTGTCGGCGGAAATTTTAAGAAAAACCTTAAACATGAGTTTAAAAGCTGAAAACTTGTAATTTGACTACAAAACTATGTTTTGGCAAGTTAATGATGCTTTTCAAAAACATATATGAAGGAGTATGATAAGTCAACATTTTCCTTTAAATTCTATGACAATATGTGATACTAAAGATTTGATAGATGGAATTCTGATTCGTTGCGTTGTATCACAGCCTGAATGAAGAGTAATGTCTTTGGTTCAGATTTTCTAGTCGAAATCTTTTAATCTCCTGTCGACCAATCGTCATGGTTTAGGTAACCTTACATTGGTTGTCTTTACCTTGTCGATGCAACTTTATTTATTTAAGACCTTACTTGTTATACACTAAGTACATTTTAAAACGCACCTTTTTGACTTTCGAATGATTCTAGGCCGCTGTGGTTTCACAAAAGACTCTTTGTCAAAACGGTTAACATATGGCGATAAACAAAAATTGCGTTTTCCAATGTACTAATGTAGGAATACTTCACGTTCAATTCAGTATTTCTGTTTAGGCAACTTCAGGATATAATTATTTTGAAAGTATCTATTTAGGACACTTAATATATAGATACTAAACTAATTTGAAAAAATAAAAGTTAGTATACACATTAATAAGACCTTTGTAATATGTTGAGAATAGATCATTAGTGCACATTTTCAGACAATACGTGTACTTATTTTAAATGATTTAACATTTAGACATTAGTAATTATTTTGCAAATGTTGATTTATATATTGAAAACATACTTGTAAATCATTCAACCATCGAGCATGTTTGACACTACATAATTATATTACTTCTACGGGACAAATGATACTAACGATGTAATTATTCGGCACATATTACTCTTTATCAGAAATAGATAATAGTTCAGCTTGAATTTTTAAACACTTCTTAATACGATTGTTGCGCGAATTTGACATTACATTCGTTCAAAAATACTGCTATAAATTAAACATTACTGTACATACATTGCAACATACTAAAAGACGCCTATTTCAGTTTCCATCAATTTTAATTGGCAGTTTCACTTAACATAATTATTACTTATTCTATTTACAGCGTCCGTGGCCGAGTGGTTAACGTCTCTGACTTGAAATCGCTTGCCCCTCACCGCTGTAGGTTCGATCCCTCAGGGGCCTAGGAATCTTTATGTGAGGAAGCTATCCAGCTGGCTTGCGGAACGTCGGTGGTTCTACCCAGGTGCCCGCCCGTGCACAAAAATTGCCCGGGGGGCACCTGGGGTCTTCCTCCGCAAGTGGAAGCTGGAAAGTCGCCATATGACCTTAGCTGTTGGTGCGACTATAAACTCCAATTCAATCAATCTATTTACAGCATGACATTTATACAATAGAAGGAATGGCGAAATAACCTAAAAGTACATTTCAGCGCATCAACGACAAAATGTAATACGTATATAGCAGAAACCGCAAACATTGCTCCGCTTTTACGCCAACATAAAACAACTTTGCCATGTAATTCGCTAAAGCGACATCCTACACTATTCCTATTAAAGAACCTACCGCTGTTTTAGCAATTATTAGACTAAGTGTAGGTCAGGTTCGCTGTCTTCAATAGCGTATAATTTCTGTCGAAAGGTCTAATACGTATTAGCCAAATAAACACTGGCTCACCAAGACGAATAATTGAATGTTGTTTAACGGCTCATCAACACAGTATATGTTATTTAGAGCCGCCCCAGAGAGAGGGGAAGGATACATAGGAATCCGGAAACCTGCCCTCCTCTTGTTATCGAATAGATTCCTATGGTTCTTTTACGTGCTCGGAGGATAGACCAAACAGAATAAGAAGAAGCGTCTTCCAAACGGAGGTCAACAAATTTACCGAGTCATTTGCTTAGAAATATAATTAGAATTGTGTTGGTGACAGATAACGAACATATCAATCATCTATGTTGGCAAATGTCAGATTGATATAATGAACGGACAAAACGTACAAAACGTCTTAAAATAAACGAGCAATGTTTAAACGTTTGAAAAATAATTATTGACACGACAAAAACACACTCAATTTTCGTAATTGAGTCCAGGCGGTATCCATATTTTACGTTTGTATCTAAGTGATATATTCTATAAAAGGGTCCCATTTAAATAAAAAATATTATGTGTATATAAAATACGGTTATGTTTAGGGAACAGTTTATAGCGGAAAATAGTCATGATAGCAAAATCTCCTGGATGGAAACATCCAATAAACATATTCAATCAAATTATAATACGCAACATTCAAAGGCATACATTCGAACAACAATCAATCATTGTATTTTAAGGCACTCGATATAACACACAAACAAAGGAAAATATAAAGCTCATACTTAATAGATAAAATTACAATCAGTATAAATGCAATATATCTATGTAATAAAGACATGTATGTACAAGCGTGTACGCCAGTGAAAATGGCGACAATAGTGACATCATAAACGGGATACCTATCAGGGAACAAATATTATTTGTGTTTGACCCGAACTACATGTTTATATATGATCATTTTCCCCAGTATTTGTGTAAACATGAAGGATATATAATATAGAATGTCTGCAAATACTTTTTAATGACGTTTTAATATCCATGTTTTTATGAAAGGATAAGAAGATGTTTCTACAACTTTAACAATAAGTAGTGATGAATGACAGCGGGCTTCAACCAACCACCTTATTAATGCGCATGCGTTCTACTTCGTCTCCAACGTCTCGAGTTAAGAGGATTTCGTCTGGACTTTTCTTTAAAAACGGATAATTAGTTATAAATGGGATACTATCGAGTCGTCCTCAACATGTCCCGTGTATATCAATTTGTCACTAAGAATGCTCTCAGACTATCTTCGACAGCAAGTTCCAATTATTTTGAAATGGAATAAAGACAAACGGTGACTTGCAAACTGATCTCTAAGAAGTGTAATACATTTTTAAATTAAATAGACAAAGTTCAATACAGACTGCATCTTTGTTTTTGAAACTTGAATAATAATACAGATGAGGTGTTTCCAGTATTTCTATTTCCAATTCCGGGGATAGTCATAGTTCCTGTTTAATGTTTCTGTTTAATGTTTCCTTAAACTGATTTAATGGATTTGTTTTTGTCCACATATATACGAGCGTATTATTTAAACCGGTGTACATACTTAAACACCCTTTACCATAAACAAAACAAAATCTATATAAAGTCCTATATAGGGATATTATTTGTCTTTGTTTTGAGATAGTGGAAATTGTAAAAATAAACATAATATTTTCATTCCATTTGTTACAAAAAAGATAAGTGAAAAATAGAACTGTCGAATTGACAAACGTTTGTTTACGCTTCTTTTAGAGTGTGGATTAACGTAATCGACCCCAGTTGGCCGGAGCACGAGAAGTATGTAGATAACTGCCTCAACAGGATTAAGAACCTCCCATGGGAACTGGAAACTGATTGCCATGGTTTTCGATTGAATGGGTATCGAGCATATTAATTTCCCTAGTCATCTTCGTTTCCAATATCGTGGCTTTCTGCTCATTACCAGTGTTCATTCCAACCCGATTTAAAATATGTTATTAAAACAGGTTGTACAACACATTTCATTAGTTCATTATTTATTGATTGACAGACTGATTGATTGACTGATTGATTGATTGATTGATTGATTGATTGATTGATTGATTGATTGATTGATTGATTGATTGATTGATTGATTGATTGATTGATTGATTGATTCGTTCGTTTATTTATTTGTTCGTTCGTTCGTTATTTTTTATTAGGATATAACTTTGTATTTTATATTTTCGCATAAAAGGCTTGATAAGGCAGTAAGAGGCAAGTTAAATATTTTGCAACACCGAATTGTGCTTCATTTATTGGAATGCATATGCGACTTCGAACAAGAGCGTTTCAAGTTTCATTTGACAATAACATTTTAATATATTTACCAGTAGTTTGGTAAAGCCAAAAAAAAAGGAAACCAATTCGCTCAAATTGCTTCATTTTATTTTAAAACATTAACAGCAAGATTATAGAATGACATGCAAATTGAGTCGTTCATCATTTTACCGTTATAACACAAAATTATTGGTTTCATGCATGATATAGCATGTCACCTTGATACAATTGAAAACAAATGTAACTCAGGCAAATTATCAAATTAATCTTCGTAAAATCGTTTTTCAAATCAACCTATTGTTGGAAAAAATAATTATCAGCATACTTCATGGAGAGAACTGTAACTTTGGAGAGAACTGTAACTATGGAGAGAACTGTAACTATGGAGAGAACTGTAACTATGGAGAGAACTGTTACTATGGAGAGAACTGTAACTATGGAGAGAACTGTACTGTAACTATGGAGAGAACTATAACTATGGAGTGAACTGTGACTATGGAGAGAACAGTAACTATGGAGAGAACTGTAACTATGGAGAGAACTGTGACTATGGAGAGAACTGTAACTATGGAGAGAACTGTAACTATGGAGAGAACTGTGACTATGGAGAGAACTGTAACTATGGAGAGAACTGTAACTATGGAGAGAACTGTAACTAAAGTTGTAATAACTTGTTGTTCAATCCATTTGCATATATTTCTATGAATATTGTGATGTTGTAACATATCTGCAATAAAATATTATAAAACTATCTGCATACTTGATAATGTAAACCCAATCTACTACTTTAGTTAGCGAAGATGGAAATATCTCGAAAACAACTAACACACTGAGCGTAGTAGCATCATGCTACTTAATCACAACAGCACAATAGCCCTTAGGACGAAAATATACGAAAATATGTAAAAGCATATTTTAATATAATCTTCAATATTTCATATCCGCACACAGAACTTTTAGTAGTATCATGCAATAGGATAAACTGTCATTTAATGGACGCCACTTTTGTTTAATGGGGACGCGTTAAACATGCTTTGCGACCGTTAAACGACTTATATACGTTTGCAAATGTCAACATTTCAATACTTGTTAATCCGTTTCTACGCATTTTAGTGTTGTTGACAGTTTTACTCTTAAAAGTTTTACTCTTAAACGCTTTGAAATAAAACTAAATGACATCACGTTTTGGTGGTTAACGTCAAATGACTGGTTCTGCGACAGGTTATGCACTATTCAATGGTTGCAAATTTGAACATCAACCAATCGGATTGCCAGATGTTTGTCAAGTGCGTTATAATAATGTGTTTACTGTTCTTTTTCATTTTGCAAACTCATTTTAGCATTTATGCAAACGTACTTTTTTAAATAAAAAATATATATATTTGATGTAAACAGTAAATAAATGTATGAACAGCATGTTAAAACTGCAAACAATTAGTCAATAGCGCTAGATAGACGTATACAACAAAACTGATAGAAAGGACAAACAAATGATTTGCGAAGAAAATCACTTCCCCCTCTAACATGCTTTCGATTGCATTCAAGTGAATCATGATGTAAGATATCGATTTTATTCAAGTGAATATCCCATTCCGGGAAGATGTAATTATTTTGAAAAAATTGATTTACAGTAATTGTACGCCACTGATCGAGTTTGTTAGACGCACAGCAGTCGAGCATGCGTGAAACATCCTGTGAATTTCAAACAGAAAGTTCTTTGATTAATTTGTTAGAGTGCTAAAGTCAGCAGAACTGATACAAACATGCTACATACTGTGAAAACGTGTGCTTAAATGTCGATTACCAGTTACGTGGTTTTATAAAATAGTACAGGTGTAGCATGATACATATGGTAGACATTCCTCTCGACGTTTGCGCACTTGAAAACAATGGCAGTGTATTGGAACATATTGTGAAGATTTGTTCCGTAATCTAACATTGGTATGAGTTGACCGGTAACACTATGAAACACATGTGATATATAGCAAAACACTAGATATCGTATGGCATTTATGTTAATATCACAGCTATTTTATTTAAGTTCTAACTTCCGGAGAGGCATAATAGCAACTAAATTTAAGTTTAAACTTATTTATTTTACAATGATTGTAATAGAAAGCTCTATGAACCTATTGGAATCACTCTCGATGTCTTCCTGGGTAGAACGAGTACTAAGCAAGTGCAATTAAAGTGTCTAGCTCAGGGACACAACCCCTATGGTAATGGCGGGGATCTAACCCATGTGTGATCATGGGTCCAATCCTCTACCACAAGACCACAGCGCTCCACATCATAACTATAAAACTATATTTTAGAACCATATAATGTTTTTGTCTCAATAATCAGTACTTCCAATAGTCATCGATGATTATTCGTTTTTGTTTTGAATAAGGCATGCGTGTTCAGCCTACAGCAAGACACAAATGTTAGATAAAAAGGAAAAACTGTCTTCAAACATCAGTCATATGATAAACGGATACATTTGTTACGAGCATTCCGATGGAGACACACTTTTTGAACATTGAACAGACAGAACAATAATTTGTTATGCTTCATACTTTGGAATACAAAGACTAATAACAGAATAAGATATGAACATATTGTGTTGCAATATAGCTTATTACAAGCTTAGTAACCTTGTCAAAAGTGTTCTCGCTTTTACGCCTAACAAACAGCGTTTGGTAGGCGTGGTTTTGTCTTTGTCATTGGAAAAAACAACAACTTTATTTTAAGAGATTGAAATATTAAAACAATGAATTTGAGGAAGACATGACCATTTTTGTCGTGATAACATTTGCTTTAACAATTGAAACAGCCTATAATATTTAGAAACTGAAATATCATATACAGTTTTAAGAATGTTAATCTGGTGTTGGTTTTGTTTTTGCAAACTCCTGCCAGGTTTTTCTGTTAAACAAACAACAGAAGCGAGATGAATTAAAACACGACACAATCAGATATAACCATATGAAGATTAACGATGATTGACTGGAATTTCTGTGAATTATTTGGCAGGATATGTTTTAGATTACTCCCGCAAGTCTGAATGCAGTGTGTTGTCATTGGTTCAAACAATACTCGTCGAAACCTTTAGATCTCCTGTCACCAGTCGTCACCGTTTTCGGTTATCTGTGTTCGTTTTCGTGTATCTGTGTTCGTTTTAGGTTATCTGTGTTCGTTTTCGTTTATATGTGTTTGTATTTGGTTATCCTTTTCATTACTACAGTTTGATACTTTTTTTTATATTTAATTTGTGATTTATTTATGTTTACGTCTACCAGTGGTGACATTAAATTAAGCAAAATAAAATCTCGAAAGTAAATAATAAAACTTCAATAAACAGTGTAATTATTTTGTGTTGCCTTTTATTTTTACTTCTATCACAACGTTTTAATTAAATCGTAGGAATGGTGACATGCAATTCTGTAAACATAAAGACAGCAATAAACAATTAAATCGTTACTAAACAGTGTGCATAAGGACAGAGTAATTATTTTGTTTCGTGTAACCACAAAATTACCAACACATTAAATTATATTTGTTGATGGGAACGTTTCGTGTTAAAACAATAAGTAATCTGAAATGAAATAAATTAGGTTAACATTCGACGTATGGTTATTTTCGGACATCGAACTCAGAGGGGCATTACGTGAAATATGACGTTCCCATTAGATATTTTACCAACGGAGAGCTAACCCATGCGGTACATGGGTCTGCAGCTCTAAAGCAGCAACGTATCCAGTGATCTACAGAGCCCGTTTATTTATAATATGTAAACATTACATACGAACGTAATTGGTTTACTTCTAATACATGAATTATAGACGCAGAAAAAAGCAGGAAACCGCGTCTTTTGAAAATTTAACGATTGGCATAGATGAAAGAGAAACTTGTCTTTACATCATGTAAGTACTAAATCACACACAACTCTTCAAAACGTCTCTATTTATTTAACTCTGTCTAGCAATTGTATGTCCTCTAACAGAAAATACGCGTCAGACACAATTCCGAGTATACAATCTGTAGAATTTTCCTGTTAGATTTTTATATCTATATTTGCATAGTAGACGATAGTTAATATGAGTAATGTTTTGAGATTTAATGAAAAAGGCTGTACAAATAGATATGCTTATGTATTTAAGTGTAACTGTCTCTTGTTTGCACTTACTTTTGCCTAGATGTTGAGCACATGCTTTGTGGCTTTCTAGGCTTTAACTTTGTATGCATATATACATGATCATCTTTGTGTTATACTTAGTTTGTTACAGGATATAGGCTGGTGAGGATTTCATTATGTACACTGTCCCGTTTAATTGGGATAACAATAAGGTAATGGTTAGGTTTCTATAAAAACTGGTTTAAACCCACACTGCTTTTTTGCCACTGACACCTTCAATGTTAAACTACTTATTATAATAATTATCTTCACGTAGAATTGGGAAGCCGTCGTATCTCAGTAAATAGCACGGTTGAATTATCATGGACGCCGAAGATCACGGATTCGAGCCTTAGCGGCCCACTGTGTTACTGCATTCCGTCCTGATGCAAGACGCTATAGCTGGATAATATGTACAGTTGCCAGACTATATGCAGCAATACTAATATTATAATAGATAGCCCGTTAAACCACAATTCAAGTTTACTACGAACATGATAAGCCGATGAAAATTAAGCTTTCAAGCTAGCACTCGAAATTCCTTACAATCAACACAGTGACAGTAAAGGTAGATTCGAATAAGAAATGCAGCAATCACGGACTTCAGAGTTGATTCTCGGTGACTTGGGTACGTAAGAAACATAAAAGCTTACTCAGTTTACCCAACATAAAAAACTATATATATATATTTATATATTTAAATTTATATATTTAAATATATATTTCGAGAAATATTTGCGAACTACCAAGACAGAGCACCTTCGGACGAATAAATATATATACACACTGCATAAATATATTGAAAACTCGTATGAGACATGCATAATTACTTCGTGTCTCATTACAGGCTGCACTTCGGTTATTGCTGGAAGGTAGTAGGCAGGATGGTATGTTTAAACACGGGTACTGTTACCATAACAAGTAGACGTAAAACAGCTCTTGTACTTGCTTTGCAGTATTTAAAGAGAAACATATCTCATTTTAATTATTGGATCACAGAGTTCAGACCAAATAAGGTAAAATAATACCAAATTGTAGGTACTAGTAACACCTAAAATTAAAGAAAGTTCTTATATTTAATTACTGACCTGATGATGATGTATACTTCCATGTTGACTCATTGTGGCTTTCTATGGTTTTGTTTTTTCATTTTCATATATACATGAGCATCATTGTGTTATACTCATATTGCCAGTTAATGTCGCCTATTGTGTTAGTGAATATAGCTTGGCGGGGATTTCTTTATTTACACTGTTTGGGATAACAACAGGATTAGAGTGAGGCTTGTCGCACCATATAACCTGGTTTAGAACCCTCAGCGGCATTTTTTGTCCCTGACCGTTCGAAGGCGGTAGCCCTATTGTTAATCCTTTTACGTTTATGGCGTCGCGTACTTTGCTCTTTCCTTGTAATTGTCACCTTGTTTTGTATGCATATTTTTGGTTGTCTGTATTCTGTGAATACTACATTTCCTGTTGGACTTCTATACCTACTTTTATTATTTGCATTTTAGTTATAGCACATTATATTTGTTTTGTTTTAAATTCAACAGTTCGACGCTTTGTATATTTTACATCCAAAGATTGATACAACTATTCTAGAACTGATCAGAACTTTACATAAATAGACTGTTACATCGCTTCTCTTGAAGGTAATTTGGAGCAGAACTTTTTCTAAATATCATCTAAAGACAGTCTATGGTTTCCATCTGCTAAAGTACTTTGTATTGTTTACTGACTTTATACTTGGATAACAAGGCGACACATGTTTACTCGAAGTACGAGAAAATTTAATGATATAGTGGTGGTTGTGTAGCTAATGTATATCATTCAGTATCAAACGGATGATATTTAGCAATCAGACTGTGTCCTGTGAATGCGATTTTATATGTTTGACTTTTATACCTACTTTTAAGCAAGACGTTTAGGTTGAGTAAAACATACAGCATGACCTTCCGTATTTGTTTTTGTGTTCTTACAGGGAATGTATTTATTGCAGAGTGAGTACCTATTCATAGTTTATGTTGATGTTTGTAAGAGTTTCGCTTAAATATAATATGTTTAAATGTTTGTCAAACAACAAATCTTGGGTCAGTTAGTACATAAAGCTTCGGCTTGTGGAAGTTAACCCACGTCAGAAATATTATTAAACGACATTATGAATGTACCACACTGCGGGACCTATCTTATAGATGAAACTACTGCTTCTGATACACGAAAAACTAACAATGACATAACTATATGTAAAATCCATAGAAACCAGAAATGATACGCGAAATATCCTTTAAATTCGTTTCTCGTTACAACTTGATTTATTTTGATTTTCTTATAATTGTTGTTTGTTTTGTATACATGATCTTGTTGGCTGTTTTCTGTAAATATTACATTGTCTGATCGAAATTATTTCCTTCTTTTAACGGTATATGATTATATCCAAACAATCACCATATTCCAATATGTTCATTCTAGTAGCCTAGGATTTAACTTGAGTTATTGATTATACAGGAGTTTTGATATGGCTCCATGGCACGGAAAAACATGAATAAATGTAATACTATGTTTCACGATATTTCGAGACATATTTAACTGAAAAGGCCAATTTAACGACACTATTCGACAGAGAAAATAATCACTTAGTTAGGTGATACTGCTGAAAAATATGTTTTGAACATAAATACTGTTGTTTGTTTTAGCCTTATATTGTCAAAAGTTGTTTCGGTTGTTTTTTCAAAGATGAATATGTTTATTATTTATATGAATTTTAGAAATAAATTTCTAGTAAACCTAGTTCAATTTTGTTTTATTCGATGCTATGTTATTGATAATGTATAATGTATAATTACAGTATAACCCATGGCATCTGTGAACATGTATTTGTCTATAATTACGTGGGTGAAACTTTACAAAATGGGAATACAGGGTAAATTGTTAAGATTAATTAAAGATATATATGAAAAAGTCAAATCACGTGTAAGCAAATGTGAAAATTGTGAATTGTCGAATATGCGATTGGGTTAATGCAAGGAGAAATAAATTCGCCGATATATTTTTCTCTTTTTATTGAGGACCTAGAACTATATTTACAAAATAGTTAATACTGGTTTACAAGTTGATGATATTGTACTTATATAACTAATATTTGCGGACAATAGTGGTCAACATGGAGAAATCATCGGAAGAATTAAAAGAAAATATTAGTTTACTTGATGACTATTGTAACAAATGGAGATCAGAGAGATTAGAGACGAATACTGTTAAAACAAAAGTTATGTTTTTTTAGAGAAAATGGTGGTTTATTAAACAATAAATCTGTGAATTATAATGAAGAGTATATAGAGGTAGTAAATTATTTCAACTATTATGTACAGTTGTTAATTATACTGGACATTTTGCACTGAACCAAGAACAGCTTATTGGAAAACTTTGAAAACATTGAATTTTCTCATACAAAAATAAAAATTGAAACAAAAATCATTATGTCAGTTATTTGATTCATTTTGGGTCAATTTTGAATTATTCCTCGGAAATTTGAGGATACACAAAATCAAAGCAAATCGAAAGAATACATTTAAAATGTGGTAAGTAATTATTTTTTTTGTACATCAGGAGTATTTGATGAATTAGGTAGATATCATTTAACTATAACGCGTTGTGTAAGAATACTTGAATACTGGTTTAAAGTATTGAACACAGATGGCATAATACTTAAAAGAAACATTTAGATGTCGTCACTAAATGATTGTGAAAATGAGTATAAAAATTGGACATCGATCTCAAAAATATTTTAAACGAATATGGTTTTACAAATGTCCGGAATGACCAAAATGCTGTTAATGTTAAATATTTTTAAATTATAAAAACTTTTAGACAATAGGCATGATAGGTGCTGACTGTTTTTGTTTGTATATAAGGAATTACGTGGTATATTTGAATTATATACTAATTGCCAATTGAGTTTTAATTATGAATCATACTTTGATTATTTTTTTTACCATGTCAACTCAGACCGTATTTAACAAAATTCAGTTTCATATTTTCATATTATCAAAAATAAAATAACAGTCATCTTCCAAATCAATACAGCATTGACAATATCTTGCATTTCTAGCTGTTATACGTTAAGAATATAAAAAAAATATAATTATATTAGACTTAGTATGTTTAAACTCTTGGACTTACTACAGACACATGATAAGAATATTTTGTTTTAAAGTTAGCAAAAAACATAAGTGTAGTGTTTAGCTGTAAGGAATTCACTCTGGATAAGTTAAATAGCTTTAGATATTATGTATTTCATCCTCATGTATTTATTTGATGTTGACATTGCTCATAGAAAATATACTTTTGTCTAATAATACTTGACATAATATGCATGAACATGTATGTCTGTATATATAACAATGTACGTATGTACAAGTTAAATACAATATATGTTCTGTTCTGTTCTAGTATTACCAAATAATATAAATGTCCAGTCATCTTCATTTATTTAATACTAACTAGAACAAGTAGTTGTATGTACTCTAGCAGTTAAACACTTTGCAGCATATAAGTATTTGTGGTGGTAAACTATGTTAAGTGTTTCAAGATGTTTTAGACACGCCCCCATACTTTTTGAGACTAGCCAAGACACTCTTAAAACAGTAAAATGAAGGTTAGTTTAACGTTAAACCCATATTTGATTCGTTTATTCTTCTATACTGGTTTTAAAAAAACATTTCCTATTGTACGATATACGCTGATGTTCATACTGGCCCAATTATTCATCCAAGGACTATCATATTGGTCCAAGGACAAAGGCCGAAGGCCACTACGACAGTCCGAGGACCAATAATTCGGACAATATGAAAACATTAATTAATTAATTAACTTCCACTACAGGAGAATTGTATTTGAATAAAATCATTTTGACATGATTTGCGTTGATTTATATTAGCGTTAATTTGATAAGCGAGCGTGAATGACGTTACTTAACGTGAATGATGTCACTTAAAGCTCGTATTGGCGAGTTTCTTCATAATGTCTTGGTTTTTCCATATTGGGCGATTTCCGGTTCGTATTGGCCGAGTTTGTATTGTATTATGTGTAGAGTTTTTAGTAAAACGCAGCTAATATAGTTTAGTTACTTATTAAAACAATATTCTCGTAAAAATATGCGTTATGCTTGTTTTATGAACAGAAATTAGCTCTTCAGAAATTATTTAAAAATGTGTCTTCTCCCATCATCATATGACCTTTAAAAAGGGCAATTCCGTTTCAATGAACCTGATAGTATTGTATCACTACTACAGTATACTTCCCATCGATGTGTAATAACACACTTGAACGTATTTATTACTTTTACTTCCGTCTATTCTTTGTTCCGAGGATGTCATACTGCTAATTTCATTAGCTCAGCTGATCTACTATATTAATGGATGACTCTCTATTACTGATCGTAAATTATATTGCATTGACCTTTATTAAATGAACGTGTGTCAACACTTTAATTACTAAAATAAATACTGAAATGTTTATTATAAAAAATTGTTTAATGAAACATTGATTAAACTGATACTTAAATATAAAAATGAAGTATTTAATTTTCCACAAAGCAACAACAACACCCTTACATTATAGCAAAGGTATTTTGTATTATGATCCAGGTACATTTCGAATCTTCAATCCCGCATGACGTCTGCCTGTTTCTATCAAGGGAGCAACAAAGACATTATTAGTAACAGCAGGTTTAAACCCCAGGCTCAAGTATAAAAGGGAAAGCTCCGCCCACAAAATGTCAATCAATTCAAATTCAAATAGAACTCAGACTGTCTTCACTCAGGACATATATTTCTTTCTTTTTTCTGAAAATACTACATCATATTTTAAAAAGAATGTTCTCATTGATGCATGAATTCATCCTCTACTAATCAAACTATATGCTGTTTCTGAAGCTGCCCTCAAAGCACTATAATTATATATTTTATATTCCAAATTTTCGAAATGATCAACAGGAAAATGGCAGTTAATTTGAAATTTCACCTTTGACCCTGGTCATGTGATGTAAACAGTAGCTACTGGGAAGATGTAAAAAAAAAGGGTCATGTCAGGGCACAACATTGAGCCATACTGCCTTCTTATCAGATAAACATGCAGTGTACTCACCAGTTACAGGGTTTATGAAGAATTCTGCACACTTCTTTTATCTATTTATTTCTGTAAGTTTTAGGTTTTCTTTCAAATAATGTCCAAGTCTATCTTTTTTTATAAGTAAGAAGTAAAACTGTGTTTTTTTCATGAAAATATCTCTATAAAAAAAAGTTTGATAATTTTTGTTTTTATTATAATGTTTGTTTATATATATATATCATATGATATCTACATTAATAATTCAGACAAAGCGTTTAAAATGTATCTGAATTACAAATTTAAATCAGATATCTCATTTGTTAATGACGATATCTGACATACTTTATAAGATGTCTTCTTAGTCAATATATATCTACAAGTATATAAGATATCTCCTTTAATATATAAAACATCTCATATCTGCATATCTACGTTAATGTAGATATCTGTAACATTAAATAAACAGTAAAATAGCTTGCCATACAGTTTATGACCAAACATTATGAACACGCAAAAAACTGTAAATTATGCAATATTATAAAAACTGTGTTTTCATGTAATCAATATATATCTACCCATACTGCATCATCACCTCACAGGGATTATGTGCTGGTAGATCAGAGAATCATTGATAAACAATATATACAGTGTGTATGCATTCATCTCAAAATTGCATGGTCCACTATTTTCTCATACAGGCTTGTTTACATTCTAGGGAACTGACCCTGGTTTGACCTGACAGATCACATTTATTACCATTCTAGACACGCCTTCAATTTTGTGTAGTAACTACATCAGACTGGCCTTTAACTGATTGAAATTATTCTCAAAAACAGGTTTTACTGATAACCTGATCGAAATTGATGAAGGTTGAATCATAGGTCGAAATAAATTGTTATGACCTACTTTGAGTATCGGTTTAGAACATAGGTAAATATCGGTCAAATTTTCATGTATGGATATTATTTTCATCTATATGTATATTTGTATGTGTAAATCTTTAAATGTCTCAGGGTATTGATAACTAAGAGACCACTATTGTCATGGTAAGTAATCAGTATTTATAAGAATGGTTGCATGCAGTACTCATTTTGAAATATTTATAGAAATAAAAAAGGTATCTGCATTTTATCACTTAAAACTTGCGTTGTGGGAGTGTAATAAAGCCATGATGTATATTTCATATTACACTAGTGAAATAAACATGCAAATGAATGCCGAAACATCGTTCAGTCCTTTCCGTTTATCTAGGTGTTCATCGGAATTTCCTCGTCGATTTCCGTGACCGTTTAAAATACGACATAGCCTCGCATCATCTGATTTTATCCAACTCGTTTAATAAATTCAATATTAAACAGGCACTCATGTAAGATCCTCTATTTATCTATAATTTATAATAACACATAAACTTAACACATGTTATTAGTTGAGGAATTATAGAATGAGTTTCTCTTTCGTTGTGTAATTCATTCATATGTACTCGTACTAAGTTGTAAGCCTGGGAAACCAATATGTTCGCACCAAATGATAGCTTCCGGCTATATAAGTACCTATTGCTATCCACTATTTGTTGATGATCACATGTCTGCACATGTCTATACAATATTTAAGAAATGTTACTGATTGATTTCTTGTATGACGTGTTATTTAACCTGATTCAGAGTAACTTGAATGATATAACATTTTAAGCAGTAATTTAAACATTTGAAATTATACATGCGAGATGGAGAAACTGTCTATAATATGTGTATCGTTATTCACTCGAATATATATCTAATCGGCCAAGAGCCGTTGATCAATCGTTCGATTCTATATTGAGTGTTTGTCAGTGTTTGTCAGTAGCAGTCGGAAGCAGATAAGAAAGTATCCTGTTTACCTTCTCATGACGAGTTTCCGGATTGGTTCAACATCATAGGGAAGAACCTGATTGTTGATTTTTCATATACATGTTCAAGAGTACAATTATCTTCGCGTTCTTACAGGCAGATACTCACAAAATAGGGTTAAAAAAGAAGCTTGAAAAAAAATAATATCTATATACGACGCAGTGTATGACTTCATATAATGCGTCGAAAGTCAGAACGTGTCATGTGACCTAACGCGTTATGTGACAAATGGTCGACGCATTATGTGACTCAGGTTATATTGCGCAAAAATAATACATTGCACCATGCTGGCGAGAAAGTGTCGATTCTTACGGATTGCGGGAGGTACAAATGTGTATATAATATATGGTTTAATGCCTATGACAATAATGCAAATAACGGGAGCGACCATAGAGAGAGCGCATAGGGTTCATGATTAGCAATTGTTTGATATCAGTTTTTGAGGGAGTCCATGGCCATTTGTGTCTATAACTCGCTCGTCTCTCAGCGCTACGGGTTCGAATCTCACTGGGTGCAAACGTTAATTTCGATGTGAAATGGGACACTGCACATTTTAAGGGCTATCATAATTTGGGTTCCATGGGAGCCCATGGGGTATAGGAACCACATTACTTCTGTTACCCGTAAGATAATACTTTAAGGAAGCTCATGATCAAATTTAGTTGAGCTATGACAATAAGTTTAAAAGATATAGACCTGTAAACACAGATTACGCGCAGAGCTCGATGTTGACTGGGACGCGGACACTGACGCCTACGCCGGGGTGATTACGCTCTCTTATATTCTTCAAATCGTTGATCTAAAACAATGAATAGTTATTGTTGCTGTAAATAACAAACCAAATACAGATGTGTTTGGTAAAAAAAAATGTTTCGCTTTTATTTGCCAATGTGTATGTTTTGCCCCAAATCTCAAGTTATTTTATTCTCAAAATAAAGTTTTAAAACTTATTTTAATACAGGAGGAAAACATTACAATGCCTGCAGCTACTGTTTCAAACAAGATGTTTTCATAAATTTGATAAATTTCAAAGTATTGAAATTATGTTATGAAAACCAAAACTGCACACTCGATAGACTGCTATAACCTTAAACGACAATTTACATTTTGCTGTTATTAATAACTCAAGATGTTTGCTTCAGATCTCATTCTCTCCCCTTTTTTAAAAATACGGATGCAGCAAATTTATAATGCACACTTTTGTTCATGTCATATTTGTTATATCAAAGAAATCATTAGATATGCTGAGCATATTCAGTAACAGCTATTTAACTTAATTACAAAATATAAGTTATGTTATATCGTATACGAGCGGCCAAAAGTTAGCATGCTATTCGATATTCGACATTTGATATTCAAATTGAATATCGAAAAACAACAAACTCGAGATTCGTTATTGAACAAATAAGTTTTGAATATCGAAAAACAAAAACCTCGAGATTCGTTATTCATCAAATAATAAGTTTTGAATATCAAAAAAACAAAAAAAACGCTCGAGATTCGTTATTCAACAAATAAGTTTGGAATATCGAAAAACAGAAAACTCGAGATTCGTTATTCAACAAATAAATTTTAAATATCGAAAAACAAAAAACTCGGGATTCGTTATTCAACTAATAAATGTTGAATATCGAAATTCAAAAACTCGAGATTCGTTATTCAACAAATAAGTTTTTAATATCGAAAAACAAAAAAAACACTCGATATTCGTTATTCAACAAATAGGTTTTGAATATCGAAAAACAAAAACCTGGAGATTCGTTATTCATCAAATAAAGTTTTGAATATCGAAAAAAAAAAATACTCGAGATTCGTTATTCATCAAATACGTTTTGAATATCGAAAAACTAAAACTCGAGATTCATTATTCAATAAAGTTTTAATATCGAAAAATAAAAAACTCGAGATTCGTTATTCATCAAATACGTTTTGAATATCGAAAAACTAAAACTCGAGATTCATTATTCAATAAAGTTTTAATATCGAAAAACAAAAAACTCGAGATTCGTTATTCATCAAATAAGTTTTGAATATCGAAAAACAAAAAACTCGAGATTCGTTATAATATCGAAAAACAAAAAACTCGAGATTCGTTATTCATCAAATAAGTTTTGAATATCGAAAAACAAAAAACTCGAGATTCGTTATTCAACAGCAACTGTGAAAGGCGAGACAGTTTTAGACTCAACGGCTTTACTATCCCAGCCATGGAAGCGCTCTACAGCGTATATCAATGCCTTCAATTTTTTTTTAAATAGTTACAATAACCTTAGTTTGGCCATTAAATAAATCGTTCAAATCATAACATTTTTCTATATTCAAGATCATTATTAGTAAATTCTGTAGACAGACATATGCAGTGTTGCTCTTGCGCCAAAGGTTATTCGAAAGATACTTGACAATACACATGACATAACATGGAAACCCTGTATTAATATCATCTAGTATAGCCAGAATCTTCCCAACTAGTCCAACATACTAGAGGGAACCAAATGGCTCAGTCCAAACAATTTCACAAAAATGGCTTATGCGTTACATAGATAATATTATCAGTACATAACTTGTGTTGACCATGTTGAAATAGCTACCCTGGTTTGCGTCTTGTAAGGGAAATCGGCAATGCAAACATTGCTCATATACTCTCATTATCAACATAAGCGAAAGATACATGGCTGAAATTCAAACGCAGTGCATGTTTCAAACGAATATTGATCTCAGAGCCAGCTCTGTATTCACACCCAGCTATGTTTTCAAAATGACTCGGTGTATGTTTAATACGAACATCTATCTCAGAGCCAGCTCTGTATTCAAACCTAGCTCTGTATTGGAAATGCCTTGATGTATGCTTAAAACGAATATCCATCTCAGGGCTAGCTCTGTATTCAAACCAAGCTCACTAAATGTCTTGGTTTGCGTTCAAAACGAATATCGATATCAGAGCCACCTCTGTATTCAACCCCAGCTCTCCGTTCAATATGACTTGGTGCATGTTTAAAACAAATATCGATCTCAGAGTCAGCTCTGTATTCAAACACAGCCCTGTATTCAAAATGACTTGATGCATGTTTAAAACGAATATCGATCTCAGAGCCAGCCCTGTATTCACACCCAGATCTGCATTCAAAATGACTCTGTATATGTTTATAACGAATATAGATATCTGAGCCAAATCTGCATTTAAAATGACTTGTTACATGTTTATAACGAATATCGATATCAGAGCCAGCTCTGTATTCAAACCCAGCTCTGCATTCAGCATGACTTGGGTTACTTTAAAATGAATATCGATATCAGTGCCAGCTCTGCATTCAAATCCGGGTCTGCTTTCAAAATGACTTGGTGTATGTTTAAAACGAATATCGATCTCAGAGCCAGCCCTGTATTCAGACCGAGCTCTGCATTCAAAATGAAATTGTGCATGTATAAAACGAATATCGATCTCAGAGCCAGCTCTGTATTATAACCCAGCTCTGCATTCAAAATGACTTGGTGTCTATTTAAAAAGAATATCGATCTCAGACCCGTCTCTGCATTCAAACCTAACTCTCTGTTCAAAATGACTTGGCGTATGTTTAAAACGAATATCGATCTCAGAGCCAGCTCTGTATTCAAGCCGAACTATGTATTCAAAATGCCTTTGTGTACGTTTAAAACGAATATCGCTCTCAGAGCCAACTCGAAATTCAAACCCAGCTGTGTATTTAGTATTCTTATACGTTTAACCGAATATCGATCTCAGATCTAGCTCGACATTAAAAACCAAGCTTGATATTGAATGTCATCTACGATCTTCGATCTCACAGTCAACTTCACACAGCTTGTCCGAGACTAGAATACACGTAACAAAGCGTAGCAAAGAAATCAGAAGCATCCCGGACGACCGACGCTAATCATTCCGGTGTAAATTTTATTTAATTAAAAACATGAAGTTATCTCAAATTGTTTTATCATTTTTGAGATACTTATATCACATAATCGACCAACTGTACATAGGTTGAAATAAATATCTCGTGTATATCAGATAGACATCTGTAATACAGATAATACTCATTACGTCGAGTACATTTGTATTAATACATTTTTATTCGCTTTGTTTCAACGCGATAAAAATAAAATAAAAACATGTCAAGTTCACTAAAAACGATTTATTGTAGAATAAAGAACCATTTCAACTTGTTTGCTTGGCATTTATTGAATTACATCGTGTTTTGTCGACGTACATATATCGATTTATAGATGTATATCATAACAACTCGAGTTATTTCAAATTGAGAAAGTCAATATAACCCAACAAGACGAGGCACGAATACGCTTCCGTAGAAAGTAGTTATCTTTAGCTTAATAAATCTATAAAGATATTAAAGATCAAAGCTGTATTAAATAATTAATATAATAATGATTAAATAATGTGTTTTTAGCGATTAGAATAAGGCAATTTTGTTATTCTGATGGTTTTGTGTGTTGCATTTATTAAATCGCTTATTTCGCATCCAAATTTAAACATCTTTATTGTTTTAGAAAGTACATGCATATTCTGAGCTTTCCAGTGATGTATAGTATTGTAATATCTATAAAATACTAAAAACGTTATTCTGGGGACCCGGTAGTACCATACTTTTTTTTACCATAAATATAGCAGGGGGCCAACAAGTAAACTCGTCAGTCAAAGGTCTTCCGCAAAATTCTATTTTTAGATATCTTAAGTCGTTATTCGAATGGCACGTTGAAGCATTATCGCGACTTTTTATTAATTATTGAGATATTTTATCGTGCTTTTAATTTTTATTTTCGTGAGATTATGTCGGCTTCAAAGATAATTTATCACGAAAAGTCGCAATAAAATGACCATAAAGTCACGATAATTTATGTCAACATAAATTAAGTGCATGGCAGCCACATGCCACCATAGATACCTAATATAAGAATGACGTATTAAAATCCTCAGTAGAACGTAGGTAAATATCGAAAAAGATAACATAAATGTATGGATATTTATTTTATCAATATGCATATGTGTATGTATTTATAAAGGTTTAAAAGTCTCAGGGTATTGATAACTAAGAAACCAAGGGACCAACATTGCCATAGTTAGTGACTAAATGAATGATAACATGCAGTACCTTTTTAGAAACCATTTATTGAAATAAAAATGTATCTATATTTTATTTATAATTTATAATAATACATAAACTTAACACTTTTTATTAGCTGAGGAACTATAGAATGAGTTGATGTTTCCTTGTTTAATTCGTTCATATTTGCTATGTTGTAAGCCTGGGAAAACAATTTTTTACCCAGTGACTATTTCCGGCTATGTAAGTGGCTGTTGTTCTCGACAATTATGTGAATGATCACATGTCTGTACAATCTTTGAGAAATGTTAGTGACTAATTTCATGTATGACGTGATATTTAATCTGATTCAGAGTTACTTGGATGTTTTATTTGAACAGAACATTAAATATTTAAATAATAATCGCGAGATGGAGAAATTGTTCTTAATAGTTGCTACGGTACTATTTGTACACATAATAGACATATTCGCACATAGTGAGTACCAGGTGTTATTTTAATATTGACTAACAATTCGCTTACAATGTGTCATTGTCAATCAACATGTGCCTAAAGATTGGTGTATCGTTTCATACAGTGACACGGGAGGTCGAAGCGTTATCCATGTCAGAACTATTATAACACGTATCGGTATACTGTTTGTACTACATGGCTAATATTATTTAACTTATTTTATTATATCAACGAAGTCACGGACTACCAATCATTACAGCATGTGTGAACATTTAATTTAACAATAAACTATAACTTAGGTTCATCTTTGGAAACATTAGAACAAATCATGGTTGAATTGAATACCATCATTGATTACAAAACCACAATGCAATAACATCCAATGGAGTGTTTGTGATGTCGTTTGCATTTTTTATTACTTTTGTCTTTTCGTTTGTCTGTTTGCGTGTTTGTTTTTTGTGTTTTGTGGTTGACTGTCGTCCTTGAATGCTGCTTTCCCTGTCCGATATTTTATCCTTTTTTTTTTTAAATGTATTCTGCCTCAAAAGTATAAACAGGTATGACAAATAATTCAAAGATATTAAAGCCTCAATATGCATTTCAGTAAACACAACGTCGTTATAAATATTATTTTAAATATGCAGAAAGAGATTTATCATGCAGATATGCACTTTTCTGCCCAATAAAGGGGTGACTTATTAAATTTTGCTTTAATTAGGCACTGACCAATAAAGCAAATCAATGCGGAATCCCTCGGCGTTTATTGTACGTAACGTTATCTAACGTCATACACGTAACTTTGCTTGACGTCATAAAACAAACAAAAACCAACAACATGGCGACGTCCTCGATAAGCGTACCATTCTGAGAAATAGGTAATAATAGTAATTCATACAGAAAATATGGATAATCTACATGATAAATAGAATATTATGTCAGTGCCTTTTACTATGAAGTTTATTAGGCTCGGCACGAAAACGATGAATGGCTCGGCAGAGCCTCGCCATTCTTCGTTTTATAAGCCTCGCCTAATAAACTTGATAGTAAAAGACACTGACATAATATTCTCTCTATAACGGTATCTCAATCTATAAATATTGAATGTTGGGGTTAGGGAGGCACGAGGGTTGGATAAATAATGTTTTGTTTTGCAAACATCATTCTGTAACTATCCAATTGTGCATTTGCAGCATCGATTTCATGTGGAGAGCTCCACACAACGTACGTCTACTCAGGTACAACAATAAACTGTGATATTCAGTTGATACCCAGTACTTCCATGTCACCGTACATTAGAAACAACATGTACCGATGGAATCATTACAAAACAGCACTTAACAGATTTGTAATAATTAATAAGCAGACTTACTTCAACAGAAATCCTCAGAAATACAGTGATAGTAATATCACTTTACATATACACGATTTCACAAGAGACGACGAAGGGATTTACGCCGTCGATTGCAAGAGGGACTCGAGCGAATCATTTTACGGACATACCCAAGTGAATATAGCATTTCCCAAAACGACCACCTCAGGTAATTTTTAGTGTGTGGCTATTAATTAAAAACTATCTTCTCGCATATAATTACATATGTTTTTAAAAACTAATACAATGTAGAAAATACCACTCTATTTTTTCCAATATTTCGTTCCTAAGATCTTTATCAATGAAGGTTTTTACAAATACACTACAATTTTACATTTTGTTCCGCAACACTGTTAACAATTATATAATCATTCCTAACATATGTTTCTTTAAAACGGACGTCGTCATGTAACGTTACGCTAACCGCCAAACGACGTTAACGCGCCAAAACGTCGAGTACGGATAAAATGTTATCCTTGACATAACAGCCATCAAGGCGTGTTGTTTTTAAGCGTTTAATCCAAACGGATTCCGGAAAAGTCGTTCAATTATCTTTGAACAATTGTATACTTTTTATAAGATATGAAACCTAGCTGTATTTTCTGTATGACATTGGAAATGTGCATTAATAGGTTTCTGCTTTTCAAGCCTAATCTCCCTTTCTCTCAATTCTCGTTCTGTCTCTCCTACATACATTATATTTTGACATGTAATACAGTCTATAGAAATATCGATGCAATTAGCCGTTTTTACTATGGGGAAACTGTGTGGAAATTGCCGAGATGAAAACGTCATCTATGTTATAGACTGTATAACATGTCAAAAGATGGTGTATGTAGGAGAGACAGAACGAGAACTGAGAGAAATGACGTCTGAACACACGTCTGAACACTTGCGGGATATTAGGCGCGTTAACGTCGTTTGGCGGTTAACGTAACGTTACATAACGACGTCCGTTTTAAAGAAACATATGCTAGGAATGATTATATAATTTTTAACTGTGTTGCGGAACAAAATGTAAAAATGTAGTGTACTTGTAAAAACCTTCCTTGATAAAGATCTTAGGATCAGAATATTGGACAAAATAGAGTTAACTACTTCCCTTAGGAGGACATTATATACTTAAAACTAATAGTCGTTTAAATATTTAAATGTCACGGAATGCCTATTATGACTTAGTTTGACTTAGTAGGAGTAGTAATACTAGGATTATGATATTTATATATGTTTTGTTAGCAGAAACTAATAAATAACAAACATATTTCGTCTTTGTCGGATGGTACAGTTGTTCTGGGAAAACATAAACTCATATTCCGTAAGTACTCAGTACTAACATGTCACCTAAATACAAAACAACACGTATGATTAAGGGCGCAATTGTGATAACCTAATTTTCAGTATTGTTAATATTCAATGAACTGACAGCATACATTTCAGGCACAACAGTCCAGTTAAGTGAGTCCACACATGTGAGTGAAGACAACATTAACGATGGAACCAAAGGTGTGTTAGTGATTGTGGTTTCTCTTTGATTTTCGTAGTTGATGAAATGTGTTGAACAACATGTATTCGGAAAGTTCGTGCATATTGTGGGATGAGGCACATGAGGGCCAAATAATATAAAACATATTGACATAATGTTTTAAACCACAGGCCGTCATATCTAATAGAAGCATTAGTGTCATTTTAATTAATGTCACGGAATGCCTATTATATTAAATGAAAGTGTGCTGACATTTACATTTAGATACTTCATATATGTCCTTCCTTAAAGAAAGCAGCGCAAAACATTTTATAAATAAATATAATTTGCAAATACACTAGGAGGGAATCACTTATAAGGAAAATACAGTGTGCTTCCATAATACAGACAAATATTATTATACCTCACTGTAAACACTCTATGTAAAATCCCCATACTCTGCCGTGATGATATTTCGCGCTCTCACCCTCAACGCGTCATAGCGGGTGATAGCGCAAAATATCAGCCCGTTAGCTTTTTGAAAAGCTCAGTTCTAAAAGTAGATTTGTTGAACAACAGCAACATTTATTTTCTTCATTTTGTTGACGTTTTGATAGTATCATACAAAAATATACATACTCACTTCGGTATTAATTGTACAAGTAATTTGAAACGAAAGAGTTTTACATTTATATTTTAGATACAACAACAATCCAGTTAAGTAACACCACATATCTAGATGAGGACACCACTAAACATGCTAAAGATGGAATCAAAGGTTTGCCCTTGGTTTTGATTGTTCTGTTTGTGGTCGGAGAGGTGTGAAAATGAAAAGTATCAATGTGTTTACGTGTGTCGGGAATTTTAATACATTTTGTATTTATAGATGCGACACGGGGAAAGCAAATAGTATCAAACGTATCGACATATTGTATATAATACGATACATTGTAACACATTTCATTTTAATCAAAGGAACGAAATGCATATCACAAATGCAAGCACGAACATTACTCGTACATTAAATAAGTCAAATAAATTATTACCTTCGCGAATTACATTAGCACAATGGACAAACGCCTAGAGGACATCACATATAAGCAACACATAGTCCTGTTTTAAATAAATTTAGAATAGTTATTACTGACGTTTTACTTTTCTTCGTTCTGTGTTCTGGTGGTGTAAAGACCAGTTATGATTTAAATCATCACAGTGGCGTGAATCAAAACTATTATGAATATTCGGGTTATGGAGGGAGGCGGGAGGGGATTGACTTTTCGTTTAAGATTATTATAAGAATCTATCATGGGTATTCGGTGAACTCTCGGTATAAGTGTTTTTATCGGAACCGAGGCTCTGCCGAGGTTCCGTTTAAAACATTTATACCGAGGGTTGGAATTCCCTATCTGAACCGAATACTGATGATAGATTATTTTTCTATATCAGAGACATGATGTGCGTTGACGCCGCTAGCTACTAACGTTTCGCATGTTTTCCTGCATACCGGATGTTGGTTCACGCGTGACTTTTATCTTTACCCATAAAGATAAGACTTTCCACCCCCCATGCAAAACGTGGATAGCCTTATCCGGTATGCAGGAACTTAAGTTATTTAATATATTCTGTTGCTGCAGCATGGAAATGCTTATTATTTTCGTTTAGTTACGTACAAATGCTTTCTTTTATATTATGATCGATATAATAAATCTACTAAAATGTACCACTATCTGTAACTAAAACCAAGAGATGTCGGTCATTTTGTTATAAGTTTATCTACTAAAATGTACCACTATCTGTATCTAAAACAAAGACATGTCGGTCATTTTGTTATAAGTTGATATTAGTATACATAATAATGTTTGAGGGTATGCTTGTCAAAATTAGCCAATCCTGTGATTGTCTAACAACAACAAATTTGTAACCATATTTGCTATATTGCACTAGTAGGAAATGATATCTAATTTTAATAAATAAGTTGAAACAGACATTGTAGTTATTATTTATGCTATTATAGTCGGCCATATTGACATAATTCGGTGGATGGACGTGACAGGTTGATTCGGATGCATTCCAAATTTGACAGTATTGTTTGACGGGCTTCTGGTAGTAAACGTTGTAACGTGGATTGTTTCACTTTAATCTGGTGATATGTAGTATTATACTCTGGTAGGCGTGGTTTTCACGCGTGTGACATATTCGGACATATAGTATATTGTGACGTGCGTACATCACTTCATTGAATTTCAGAGACAACGACACCACAGTTAAATAATTCCACAAATTTAGGTAAAGACACCAATAACATTGGAACCAACGATATGTCTGTGATTGTGGTTGCTCTTTGTGTGAGTTTCGTCGTTGTTGTGGTGGCGATTATGGTTATATTAGTTAAAAGGAATCAGACGGTCAATACGGGTAAGCCAATAAGATGTTTTAACGTTTCTCTAAATAGATATGATTTTCAAATATTAATTTTTTCACTACTTGCATACTCAAAGTAAAAAATGGAAGCTCTGCCAATATTATTGATTATGTTTATCAATAGGTCCACAAAATTGTTTTTAGTGACATTTATTTACTAATAGTACGAGTTGCAACTCAATTTTTAAAATGACCATACACAATTAGTATGGTCTAATAGTCTTTGTTGTCTATCATAGAACTGTATATCTTTCCTTTAGAATTGACATTCATTCATTGCGAGACATGTTCGAGAGCATTTCAGATCTGTTTTCCACGAGAAAACACTTGTAAAAATTATCCCACACAATTAGAGGAACTTTAAACTGTAAAACTAACCAGATGTAATTTGTGTCTCTTCAGAAAATAAGCAACAAGTGAACAATGATGACATCTCCGTCAGGTAAGTTTTGATCTTTAAATCGTTTATAGGTCTGATATTGTTCCCACCTAAAGGGCATTGTATTTCGGTAATGTATTTTAAATTTTTCATTGCACTTCCTCAGGAGAGGAAACCGTTTGTCACGTATTTTGATACGTTAAATGTTTGCTTCAATATTGTTTTTGACGACATGTCTTTTTAAAAACCTAGAGCATATCAATTTCGCGGAGAGCAAAGGTATAATAAATACTATGCTTCATGTTGGAACTGCATTGTGAATTTCAAAATTGGTAAAATCAAAATGAACTTGAAGTAACTGAATAATCCACGTTTTTTCAGTTATAAGGTAAGCAGTTTAAATTGCATGGGAAAACTACGTCAACATTCCAGTTTCATGGTCAGAAAAGGGTCAAGGTTGAACGTTTTATGCTTTGTAAATGATTCATTAACTTATTGAAACTGTATCCAGTATTATCTATACATGATCTGCTAATTAGTCATATCTAACGACACATGATTCATTAATGAGTGAAAATGCATTATTTATTATGTATAACATATCTTCCTTAAATTAGTTTGTCTAAAATCAAAATATTATTGTAAAAAACACTAACTTGAACAGTTAGTAGCTCATGTTCACTAGATGACACTTATAAGTACCCCTAATACATCATTTATCTTTCATCTTAATTTGCTCACATTTTGAACAGTGTCTTTTATTCGGTGACTAAACGTAATTGATTATTCATTTTATATTTTAATTGACGAATCTGTTAGATATGTATTGACGAGGTGTCTTGCAATTGTATGTCAAAATTGTACATTCCATTTAAAAGATATGAAATAAAATGTAACTAGGGTACTTATATGTGTCGTCCAGTCTGATGTTGCGTTATTTGTAAAGTTCTAAAGCTTTATGGTTGGTTGTCATCATTATAATAATGTATTCTATGATTAGTAACACTTTATGTCGTACTGTTACTTGTATGGTAAGTTGTTTGTTTGTGAGTTAAACAGCTGTGTCTAGGCTTTGATAAACAATACTGCCTATATAACATGTTTAGTGTCATTTAACTAACCGTGTAATGTTTATATATATGTATGTCCATGTTGCAGGTATATTCACGGAGAAGCAGCTGAAGGTAAGATTATGTATATGTCTAAGTGTAAAACTGTTAAGGGTATTTTAGTTATTTCCTTTTATATGTTTTCTATTTTGATTCCTTCAACGTGCACTCTATAAACAGTGTCTTGTGTGGTATAATTTGAATAAACAACAATTCTGAATATAATTTTATACAGGTGCTAACCAGTTGCTTATTATTCAGTGTATATGTTAATTATATAAATCACATATAAACAGAACAAACAGAGCAAATCTTTCATTATTCATAATCTAAGGTAACTTGGGTTACAACAAGAGGGACAGCACTGATACATGTACATACTCACTATTGTATACACACATTTAAATAAATGCTACATATTTCAGAACCTATGTACAATGACATCGACATCGACACAGCATCAGTAATGTCTGAAGTGCATTATGCAGAAATACATATAAAAGACATTGCAAAAATGCATCAACATCTGTTGTCACGTGACATATCTCCGGGACAGCCAGTGACACCAAACAATGGCGCATGTAATGACGATTACGCCAACATTTGTTGTGCAGGGAATACACAAAGCAACCCAAATTATGCGATGTCAACTGTATGGCCCAAATCTCAAAATAACACAACACCAGTCGACATAGAAACATCAGATGATCGAGAATATTATATATTAGAACCTAACAATGCCGTTGCACCTGACTAATGGTTTCAATCTACTACAGTATCTAGTCTTTTACACGACAATATTATGTTTATGGGCAAGCTTCAGGGTTGTTCGATTTTGTTCACTTTGATCAACAAGGTATTTGGATGGGTGTCATTGAAATACTTCTTCCAATAATTTCTTTTATGCCATTTGAAAAGGAAGGAACGTAATTCTTTGGTAGTGTGGGGGAATACTTCTCCACATAGCATTTTCCCATAAACCAAACCACAAACAAAAGCACTAGGTTGATATCCTTTTTTGAAACTGAGCTGCCAATCCTTTCTCAATGCATAATAAAAAATGCATGGAGTGTGTTTATTTATTTATTATTTTAATGTATACGTACGTTTGATTATACGTCTAACATTGGTATTCCATAAGCATATTCTAGTTCTACTGGTTTAATTCTACCTTTACTTATTGACGATTTATACATATATGTAAACGAGGTCAATCCGCTTTTGCAATTGAGTCATATGAATTCAGGACGAAGCTTAACACTGTTTTTAGATGAAGCTTTATAGCTTCTAGCTACAACAGAGGAATAAGCGTGTTTTAAATAACTGTAGTGAGATTAATCGACTTATTTGTTTCGAGACATATTTAGATGGAAAACACATTTTACTGACAACATTAAATGGATGAATGTATAAGATTCGTTGTTTATACTGCTGAATATTATGGAATTCAGAGAAACATTAAAGCCTAAAAATATGTTTAAGTCAAATATAGTCAACACCGAATTGTTTTAGATTTTTTCTAAAAGCACTATATACAAACGATTTGAAATTTCATGCTTCAATTCAATGTTAGATTAAAAAAAATTATCAGCCATTGGTACCTTTCTTAATATTAGATTTATGTCTGACTTGTAGACTCAAATATATGGAGGAATATAAGTCCTTAGGCAACCAAGATATATTTTAGGCACAGATAATGACACATAAAAGATGCTAATGAACTTTAGTACTACTGTCAGTTTACTATCAGTTTATATCATATTCACGTATTTACTTTAAATTGCATTTTAAATCATTTGATAGATGTAATGCTGCGATATATGTGCTAGTTTATTATTTGCTTGACAGAGTTTGAGCACTTCATAAATACGTGTTTGCTTCATGTGCTGAGAATATATCAGTGTATGTTAGTGATGTAAGTGACATATTTTTAAATTAACCTTTACACATTTGAAACGTTTAACAAGTGTCCAAACTGTTTCCCGCTGTTATCATACTGTTGTCATATTGTTTCAAGAATGCGTTTATTTTTATTATGGACTTGCTAAAAAAAAAAATCCCATCGATGTGTCATAGTAGGTTGATGACGATACAGTAAGTTCATGGAATTCATTTCCTTATTATCGTATGAATTTCTCGTAGATTTTCCGGTGATACACTCTACCATAATCTACTATACTTCTGTATTGCTTAGGAAACTAACGTATATTTGCCCACTACTACATCTTATTAATTCAATACATATAAACACTGTAGTTGGTTGATTGTTATAGGTATATATATACATTGATATAAGTATATTTTTATTAATCAAGCAATGCTAGAAGATTAGTATAAACATTCTGCCTAATTTGAACTTCCGCGATAAAAAACTAGCAGCAGTAAGTCATTCGAGTTATAGAGAGCTTCTGGTACACTAATAAATTTAAATCCTAAATGCATCAGTGCGTTTCGGCTTGTTCTACGCGTACATTATATAACACTTCTTATATCAAACGTTGCGTGCCTTTTTGTAGGATTATTTTAATGAAATGAATATTGTAGCTATAATACATTCAAATCAATTACTTATTTTTAAAATTACACTCTTTAGAAACTGTTACTTTCATCTTAAGTCTCGACAAACTAATATGATTTTACTAGCTCTCTTCAACTGAATTTGAATGAGCTTCATTACATAAATCTACTTATACGAACGCCATTGTATACACGTACACAATGACTTCAAATTGATTTTCTGTACGAGAATTACCTACCACAATTGCGAGTGAGAACGTTGTAATCGTCGGACAAGAAGGTCGTGAACACATTGTCAAACTGTAATCACATTTAATTAGTCTATGTTAATGTAATGTGCCGTTTTATGCTGTTTTAGCCTTTAGTGTCAGTGATAAAAGTCGTAGGTATGCTTTAGTGTTACTAAGGCCAATATATTATTTTTCTTCAGTTTAGCTTTTCACTGTGAATAATACATAAATCTGCCATAAAACGTTATAGATGTTATGATTAACCTTGGTTACAATGTCGAATATACTATACGATAGTTGTACTGTTGTTTTAAAGAAACTTTTCAAGATATCGATAAAGCAACCGTGTTTAAAACAACCATGTTTTATCTAGTCACCGGAGGAATAAGGATGTAAAGACCGCGTTTTTAATTTCTTTTGTATTTTCCTGTCTCTACGGATGTTTTTTATCTATGTGTAATTGATTCTTTTTAATTGATTCTATCAACCTGAATTGTGTCAATGTTATCAAGATAAGTGTTGTCTTCTTTGAGCTAGATTAGAAACAACAGCAGACCATATGAATTATATTTGTATTATTTAAATACATACTTGGAAATATAAGATTAATAATTGCATGTTCTCAGTAGTGAAGAATAAATGTAACAGATGAATTAACCCTAGCAAATATCGTTACGTTCGGACGTCGAATGACTTTGAACTTAATGGATATATCAGACGTTACAATTCAATATCGATACCATTACAGTCCATAACAATCCCATTACAATGTTCGTTTCCTGATTCCATTACTAATATTCTAGTTACGCTCTTCAAGCCTATCTGGCATAGAATTGCTCATAGTCAAGACAAAATTGTTTAAATGGGGATATTGCTCCGAACACCACTACTTTGCAAAACACACATTCTCTCTGAGAAGTGATATTGCACTTTAATCCATAGTGTGGTTTTCACATAGTCAATAAACCTTCATTCTAATGGTGTAATAAGGCCGATAAGGATGATTAATGATGCTTTAGGTATAACATAAGGAGTGTTGTTTTTGTACTCTGCTTTCCTGCTGTCAGTGCCGACAAGAGAAACAATGCATGTTTTACAGATAAGAACATACTCGAGTAAATGATTACGTATATATTTGTCGATCAATATTTGCTTCCACCTCATCAGCGGAGTAAGCTATATAAATAAATGAGATTGAAGTATATATTCTCTTTAAGAAATCATTTTGTACATTAATCCATAGTGTGACTTTCACATAATCAATAAACATTATTTCTAATGGTCTACTGAAATAAATATTCTAATCATATTGTACTTTAATTTCTATTGTGACTTTCACATAATCAATACACATTATTTCTAATGATGTTATAAGGCTGATACAGCTGATTAATGATGTTATAAGGCCGATAAGGCTGATTAATGATGTTATAAGGCCGATAAGGTTGATTAATGATGTTATAAGGCCGATAAAGCTGATTAATGATGTTATAAGGCCGATAAAGCTGATTAATGATGTTATAAGGCCGATAAAGCTGATTAATGATGCTTAAGGTATATAATAAGGAGTGTCACAGAAGTGCTTTCTTTGTAATCTGCTTTCTTGCGGTCATTGCTGACAAGATTGTATAGATAAGAACATACTCGAGAAAATGATTACATATCTATTTGTAGATCAACATTTGCTTTCACACTATCAGTGGAGCCAGCTGTATCAGTAAATGTCATTGACAATAACTATAATCTGGAAACAATTTAAGATAAGCGGCGACAAATGCAATCATAATGTTAGATTTGCAATGAGGTGAATATTATATCATACTATATCTTATAATAATATTCCCATGTGTTTTCTGGGATAGAATACTTTAGAGGATAAATCTCCTAATGATATCCCTGATGGTACCGTGTCCTGTGACTGCTTTCCTATTTTGCTAAACGTCATCGGAACATAATAAATTAGAAGTATCATAAACTATGATAAAAAAATCACCTATATAATCATATGGATAGACAATTTCCTGAAAGACTTATTACTCATTCAGGATAATTTAATTACTTTTCATCGTTACACAACTTAATCCATCTTATGGTTTGGTACGCAGGAGTGTATTGGCAGTCCTGTATGGAGCCCAATATTGTTCTTGATTTGAAGTATTTTCATCCGAAGTAGATATAGTTTTTTGGATCACAGATGTCATGATGGTGGCGTAATACAATGGCATACAAGGTTAGATTTTCCAGACTGATTTATTAGAAATCTATAATAACTAGAAATTGCCATAGCACTTTTGAAAAGACGGGAAGTATATAGTTATTTTGAACCATAATAAACGATCATAATGATGTGTATTATGGTAAAATATACCCTATAGAAACTATTGAAAGTCATTTTATGTCTTGGATAAGACACATTTATGCGTTTAGGCTGTATAATTTTATTAATATTAAACCCGTATCAATCACACTGTTGAAATAGCTTAATAAATGCAGCCCTTTAATCCACACTTAAGTCAGTTTTAATTAATTATTAATTGACTGATTGATCGATTAATACAGAGATTGACTGATTGATATAGAGATATCGTTTGATCGAATGATTCATTGAATGATTGATTGATTGATTGACAGATTGATCTAGTGATTGACTGTAATAGGTTCGATTGATTGCTTGATTAATTTGATTGATTGATTGATTGATTTAATGATTAACTGACGGACGGACTTCTTGATTGATTGATTAAATGATTGATGATTGATTGATTGAATGATTGATTGATTGATTGATTAATTGATTGATTGATTGATTGATTAGCATTGATTGTCATTGATGAAGTAATATAATTGTGACAATTGTATGACACAAATCGGATTGGCCTTCATAACACTTATATGTATAACATGTCAAAGAATGCTCTTTCTAATAGTCCTTTACTAGTATAAAAAAAATTAAAAACATCCATATCGCTTCATCAAAAAAAGAGCACGACAGGATAAATTTGGAAATCGCCTTACGCGATAAATATAATAAATACAGTGCAGTTTCGGTTTGTTCTGCATATGTTTGTAATTTCGCAATCTGAAAAAAATGATTTATTGCTCTCTACTACCATTTTGATCATAGGTGCCGCCAATAATCGCCGTTTACAAAATCACATCACGCTACTTTTTACATTGTCGATGTTATTGATTCCAGGAATTGTTATTCAACCTCGTAAAATGATATGTCGAACCCATGGGAAATATACGATTTACACGTATATGCAAAAATAATCAAATGACAATAGTGGAAAGCAGTTTCTAGATAATAAAATGTGAATTTATACTTCATTTCTGGAGTGTACGCTTCTTTTGGAATAGTGTACGTATGCTGAAAGCCATTGAATATCAGTCATGATAAAATTTGATTAATGTTGAATAATGTTTTGTGTTTTCTTCTAAGGGTGATATATCCTTATATATCCCTTAAGACTTATGTTTTACTGTATCTACAAAGAAAGTGATATTATATAGAGATTATTTAACTGCTGCGTTCGACTTTTAGGAAATCCTTCACGAGATGGCAAGCGTATGCTTTTTTGTCTTCACGGGCGAGTGGATGCGATCGAGTGAAATAAACAATACGCTTGCTATCGAGTGAAGAAATCGCTTGCCATCGTGTGAAGTATTTCCTAATAATTGATGCTGTGAACTGTAACTAATGTTGTAATAACTTGTAGTTCAGCCCATTTGCATATTATGAATATTGTGATATTGAATTGATGTATTGTAACATATCTGCCATAACATATTAAACTAAGGATTTCCTAATAATCGAACGCAGCAGTTAATACTCTATTACATTTTCGATATTCTATTTATTACATTTTTAACATTATTTTGTAGAAGTTTCATCAGTTTCGTTGTAGTTCAAACCAAATTAAGCCGCGGGTAAGAATACAGAGGCGTGGCTTTTAAGGCAAATCGTAAAAAGTATTCATCGCGATACTAGTAAAGGGCCTGCACTACAATATCAAAACTTAAAATGTATTGCTTTTAAGGCAACAAACTATATATATAAATACATGTCTACTGTACATTTGTTTATGAATCTCTTTTAAAACAACATCATGTATTCAATACATGCGTAACGTTAGACTGAGATCGCAGATCAAAGAAGCAATCGCTTCTATCATAATGTGTAAACAATCGTTCAGCTTGTTTTCAGATAAACAATGAATTTAGACACGGACAAAATGTGGTTTTAAGCTCTGTAATACCGAATGACAATGCTTCAATTAATCATGATGGAACTATAGTATTGGATATTGACGAAAGGTGCACATTTCAACTGTAAATGTTGATTCTTGTCACGAATTCGTGTTGAAAAATGGCGACATGATCCTGGTCTTCAATGCGTTATTACTTGGGCAGACGCTTTTTTGAAATTATACTGTTTTTCGTAATTTCTAGAATATGACTGATTTGGGTTTTAGCATTGCAATCAACGGGACATTTATACAAGGAAAGTGATGATTAATGTGCAGTCAGTCCGAGTGGTACTCATGACTGTAAAAAACAAAGAATAAACTGAGTGGTTTGAGAAATGTGCACGGAGAAATTATGTAAACAAACACATTATTCAGGAAGTCAAAAACAATAAGATCTGTACAGTACTATAGTTGAACCACTGTAGACAGATTGTATTACAATTGTATTTCATGTAATAATTCAACATGGACCGATTTCTTTACATAAATAGTTTGAAAAATAGTAACGAGTGAATTGAATATTAAAGCCTTTAATGAAGGTCCGGATAGACCTATATAACATAACATCAGGGATGTTGTATATCTATAAAACCCCTGATAACATTAACATGGACACATGACTGAAACTTGACTGTCTACTGTTCTGACATTTAGTCAAGACTCAAGGGTAGTATAATGGCAAGTATATGCCGGCAGTTGGCATCAAGCATTAGTTGCTGATGCTATCGGAACTCTTAAAGCATTTATGTGGTGGTAACCGTGGTTGTTCCAGTTCGCGTGATATAAATGAGCAACGCTGATTAGTTGGAACGCTAAACATTAGTATTATAATTACATTTCACAAAGTGATTATATGACTTTCATAGAGACGGTTTCAGCCTTAAACACATATGTTACTTACACCACGTTAAATGTTTGTGTACACTGACATTTTGGCCCATTTTAAAAGGGCGTTTCTTAACTGTTCTTGTGCTCTATAATTACACTTGTGTATAGTTTTGGAGCCATTTTAACCGTAAGTCAGATATCAAATATTATTCTTCCAGATCTTTTATAAGCGACTACTTCGTATCTCTGATAAATACTAATTGACCCTTATTGCGCTTTTCATTGAATGGTTTTACAATCCAATTTGCAGATGAGTTTTATAACAAAATCACGTAAAAAAATAGTTACACCTCTTCTTTTACACTCTGGTTCAACTATCAAATTCCACAAAATATCTACATTTATTTAATCTAAACCAACAGTACACCGTCTAAATGTACGTCTTCATTCGACAACCTCATTCCATGTTTCTCCCAATTATTTTACCAGGATTTTTGATAACGGTTCAAAAGTTTAAATAACTCCTCTTGGATCACCTGTTTTGAGAAAATTCACATAAAATCTCCTTTCAGAAATCGTTAAGTCCAGTCAAGACGCGGTGTGTTTCCATCTATAAGTAGTTGCAATGCTAAGAGGTGAAGTTGTTACAATTATGTATCTTGCAAGTCCACCATTAAATCAGCCGTTAATTGTAGAATGTTCAATGTCTGTTTATCTTCAAATGTAGGGTCCACACTCTATTCGGTCATCGCACAATAAGCGGAAATAATAATGGCGAACTGTAAATGTGTCAACCACTAAACATGAATTGCGGTACAAAATGACAGTGTCATAACCTCTTTTGATAAACGTTTTAACAAGTTAAGTAAATATTGTACGAAAGTGGATATGACCAAGGATCTTACGAAGTTTGTACAATGTAAATGCAGACGTCCAACAGGAAGTGTCGCATAAATGAATGCAGCCATCGAAAAATACGCATTTACGATAATTATATACTATATAGTTATACTCATTTATAGCGAACTCAGTTATAGCGACGTTGTTATTCAATTCCCCTGCCAGGTCCTATTTTGCTTCATATAATAAAAATACAGACATAGTGAACTCGGATATAGCGAAGCTTTTATTCAATTACCCGGCCAGGTCCTTATTTGCTTTATATAAAAAAACTACGGACATAGCGAACTCAGTTATAGCGAAGTTTTTATTCATTTCTCCGGCCATGTCCTCCTGCACTTATAAAAAAAACTACGGACATAGCGAACTCGATAAAGCGAATTCTCGGTTATAGCGAAGCAATTTTGCATTCCGCATTAAAAAAACACAGCGTAAATTACCTTTTATTATAGCGAATCGAGCATTTGTTTACAATAGCTTCGGCATATTCGTTATTTTCCAGTATCAACGAAATCGCGGGGAAGTGAAGTTGTCACGACGTTGACAAAAGGAAGGTGTTACGTGGTGTTTGCGCCATAATTAAATGGTTTGAATAAACAGGTTGTTTTAATAGCTTGTTTGATATCATTTCTAAAGCGTGAGCATCAATCAAGTATAAATAATCTATTATACGCCGTTAGAATACATGTTAAACAAATAGATCGAGCGGTCTTATTGCTTGTAGCCATAATGGTTACGAACCATAAAAAACGAAAGGCGATATACTCAATAATGTATTATAATATCCATAATTTATGTAATATAATCAAATCAAAAATACAACAGATTACTCAAACGCTTTGTTCAATACGTAAATGATAAGGATACACTTTTTGCTGTCAAATAGTTGACGAACAGCTCAAATCTGTACACTGCCTGTTTTGCAATGACGACTCGTCAAATGTTTAAAGTAAGCAAAAGCAGCTTTACTATAACAAATTCGTTATATTAGTGTACCGAATTCGTTCTACAGATATAGCGAACCTCGGTTATAGCAAAGTATTGTTTGACGTCCCCAGGAATTCGTTCTAAGACAGTTTTACTCTATATAATATTGATATAAAAATCGAACAGGAAAAGTAGCATTCAAGAACGACAGTCGACCACAAACACATATATAAACAAAGAACAAAGAATAAAGGCCAAATAAGACATCACAAACACAAAATTGTGCACATTCTAAAGTGCGAGACATCACAAACACGGATTGGTCTAAGAGTAATTGTTTAATAAATGTTAAAGTTTTCAACAGTTAGGTGGTCCGAGTTAACTTTTAGACCCCATCAAACCCCTTCTCCAAGAAGCGAAACGGGGTTGGCTGGGATATGAAATAAAACCTTAATTTCGGCTTAAAAAGTTTGCATATTGTAAAACTTAAACATTTAATAGGTAATTTTAAACAGGTTATCGCATCTTTTTTAGTGAAAAT
The DNA here is from genome assembly GCA_037043455.1 of Cyrtodaria siliqua. Taxonomy (NCBI): domain Eukaryota; kingdom Metazoa; phylum Mollusca; class Bivalvia; order Adapedonta; family Hiatellidae; genus Cyrtodaria; species Cyrtodaria siliqua. Next base: position 301,817 of record JAWPHD010000512.1, read on the forward strand.
GTTTTTAAACATGTTTTATTGTCGAAATATCTATTATTAAATCCTGCTAATATAATCTTTCCCATCGCTTAATGGAATTAAGACTGGACCACGTAATGATATATTCCCTGTACAACTCAAACTAAATGTTGAAACGAGTCGACAACCGTGTAATTGCCGTAAAAATAGACATCTGGGTGTTTAAAACTGTTGGGTGTACTAACATCCCGCTAACCCTATTGTCATCAAATAAAACAAGACGGTGTACATAAGGAATCCTTTAAGAAAAAGGCAACATTAACAGTTGATAAATGAATAACAGAACGATGAAGATGTAAACAATGCATTTTAAAATATATAAAATACCTAGAAATCCTAGTTCAATGTTATTATATTCGAAGCAATTTCATTGATTGTTAGTGTTATTTGATTATTACTATATTGCCTATGACATCTGTGATCTATGTTTGTCTAGTAAAATCAAATATAAAAAATGCCCGGTTATCTTCATCTATTCCACACTGACTAGACGAATGTTGTACTTCAATGAAACACTTGGGCAATACGTGCTATAGAGCAGTCTTAAGAGGTGTTGGCGTTTGTTTAGTGTCGTGTGGCGGCTACAAATCAGTAGTGTTCTTAGTTAATGGTCCTTTGGTATCATCAAGTCCATTTGATGTTGTTTTTTAATTAGATTATCGGTTAAGCCGGTACTACGAGGCGTGAGAGGTGTTGCACTTTACATTTTCTCTCATGAGCAGATTTAATAAAACGAGTCTGTTACTTTTATCTCTTGTTGCTTTCAAGAGATCCTATTTCAATATTTATTAAGTACAATTATTTCCGTGTATTTTTTTTCCGACGATTAAATACAACTGTTGTCATTCGATCAGCTTTTCTGATAAAAGAAATGCGTGAATGACATAATTTCCATTGATCGCTAATTAATAGAAATATATATATATATATATATTATGTCGTATTGTACTTACTTTCATATAATACATTTATTTCCTCATTTCAACTAATCAACATCGAGGTGGTATTTATAAAATATACGTATAAAAGTCGCACAGGAAAAGCAGCTTTCACAGAACACTGTAAACCCCAAAACACGCAAAAGGACAAACATGGATGGCAATGTGAACAAAGAATAAAGGTGTATGACGTCACAAACACAAAAAGGGTTGACAATAGGGCTACCGCCTCGGAACGGACAGCGGCCAGTGGCAAAAAAAACTGGTGGTGGTAAGAACCCGGTTTTAGGGTGCATCAAAGCTCACACTTACCCTACTGTCATCTCAATAAAACGGAACAGTGTAAATAAGGAAACGTTAACTGTGTGTTTGTTTTTACGTCATTTTCAACACATGTAAGGTTATATATGACGGTCGATTTCTTGTGGTGGAGGCAGACCTACCACCTTTCCTGCACAGAACCAGTACTGTACACCTCCCGCCTTCCGTAAGAATCGACACTTCCTCACTTACAAGTCGAGCTCCCAGTGGGATTGGAACTCGCAGCGGTGAGAGGCGAAGGTCTACAACGCAAAGTCGTTAACCATTCAGCAACGGAGACGCTAAACTGATACCTAAATATAAGAAAGATGTATATAATATTTCCACAAATAAAAATCTTACATCATAATAACGGCAATTTAAATGACGATCCAGCTACAGGTACAGCTACAGGTACATTTCGAAAGAAAAATCCCGCATGTCGCCGTCAACGAGCAACAAAGACATTTTAGTAACGTCAGGTATATAATTGAATGAAATGATTCTTATAAACAGAGGCCTTTGATAACTTTAACCGGAATGAATTAAGAAATAATAAATACGTACCTGTATTTTATCTGTAAATAAAATGCAGGTACGTATTTATTATTTCGATTCTAACACAACAATAACCCCATTGTTTACGCTATTGCGGGTCACTATATATTATCTCGGAGGTCAAGGTAATCAGGCTGTTATGTTTACAGGCTGTTCCATTGGGCGCCCCCATATGCAAAGTTATGCGCGGTACAGTACATACTTGTCATATTTGCAAATCATTATTAATAGTTATTTGAATAGGTTAAAGCAAATTGTATTGGCACATTAATCATTACAGAGCAATTTAATCATTACAGAGGGCACACGTGTAATACAACCTGGAACGATTTTGATTGGTTGAGTTAAACCTGTAACACTACTCAAGTTTATTAACTGAAACTATTTTATGTATTACAAATTCACCGTGATCTGAGTCATAAACTTATTATTTGTGACGGCTTATAAAAATAATGCACGTTATACAAAACATTGTTGTTGGTTTGTTTAAAAGATGGCGTAAACTGCTATTTTGTAAAGAGGTAAAACACGAACTCTTTTATACGCAACGTTATGTGTGAGACGCGACGTTACGACTTCACATATTTTATGACGTTTTGGCGCTAAAGTGTGTCTGACGTCGTGGCGGTTCTATGTCCATCTGAATTAATTTTTACTAATTTGATTGCAATGTTATGTGATAAAAAGGATCTTAAACTCGTTCCCATTCCATATAAGATTTATGAAACTCATTATGAATTATTTTTAATTTTAACTCGCCAAAAGGCTCGTTAAAATTAAAAGGCTCGTTAAAATTAAAATAATTCATAACTCGTTTCATAAATCTTATATGAAATGGGAACGAGTTTAAGATCCTCTATGTATTGGCACATTAATCAATACAGAACACATTAAAAATTACAGAGCACATTAATCATTACAGAGCACATTAATTATTACAGAGCATCAATACTACATTGTATTGGCACATTAATCAATACAGAGCACATTAATCAATACAAAGCACATTAATCAATACAGAGCACATTAATTATTACAGAGCACCAATACTACATTGTATTGGCACATTAATCAATACAGAGCACATTAATCAATACAGAGCACATTAATCAATACAGAGCACATTAATTATTACAGAGCATCAATACTACATTGTATTGGCACATTAATCAATACAGAGCACATTTATCATTACAGAGCACATTAATCAATACAGAGCACATTAATTATTACAGAGCACCAATACTACATTGTATTGGCACATTAATGAATACAGAGCACATTAATCATTACAGAGCACATTAACCATTACAGAGCACATTAAATATTACAGAGCATCAATACTACATTGTATTGGCACATTAATCAATACAGAGCACATTAATCATTACAGAGCACAATAATCATTACAGAGCACACTAATCATTACAGAGCACAATAATCATTACAGAGCACATTAATCAATACAGAGCACATTAATCAATACAGAGCACATTAATCATTACAGAGCACATTGATCATTACAGAGCACACTAATCATTACAGAGCACACTAATCATTACAGAGCACAATAATCATTACAGAGCACATTAACCATTACAGAGCACATTAATTATTACAGAGCATCAATACTACATTGTATTGGCACATTAATCAATACAAAACACATTAATCATTTCAAAGCACAATAATCATTACAGAGCGCATTAATCTTTACAGAGCACATTAATTATTACAAAGCACATTAATTATTACAGAGCACCAATACTACATTGTATTGGCACATTAATCAATACAGAGCACATTAATCAATAGAGAGCACATTAATCATTACAGAGCACACTAATTATTACAGAGCACCTTAATTACATTGTATTGGCACATTAATCAATACAGAGCACATTAATCATTACAGAGCACATTACTTATTACAGGGCATCAATACTACATTGTATTGGCACATTAATAATTACAAAGCACCAATACTACATTGTACTGGCACATTAATCATTACAGAGCACAATTAATACATTGTATTGGCACATTAATTATTACAGAGCACCGATAATACATTGTACTGGCACATTAACCATTACAGAGCACCAATAATACATTGTATTGGCACATTAATCATTACAGAGCACCAATAATACATTGTATTGGCACATTAATCATTACAGAGCACCGATAATACATTGTATTGTCACATTAATCATTACAGAGCACATTAATCAATAGAGAGCACATTAAATATTACAGAGCACACTGATTATTACAGAGCACCAATACTACATTGTATTGGCACATTAATCAATACAGAGCACATTAATCAATACAGAGCAGATTAATCATTACAGAGCACACTAATTATTACAGAGCACCAATACTACATTGCATTGGCACATTAATCATTACAGAGCACATTAATCAATGCAGAGCACATTAATCATTACAGAGCACACTAATTATTACAGAGCACCAATACTACATTGTATTTGCACATTACTCATTACAGAGCACATTAATCAATACAGAGGACATTAATCAATACAGAGCACATTAATCATTACAGAGCACACTAATTATTACAGAGCACCAATACTACATTGTATTGGCACATTAATCATTACAGAGCACACTAATTATAACAGAGCACCAATACTATATTGCATTGGCACATTAATCAATACAGAGCACATTAATCATTACAGAGCACACTAATTATTACAGAGCACCAATATTACATCGTATTGGCACATTAGTCATTACAGAGCAGATTAATCATTACAGAGCACATCAATTATTACAGAGCACCAATATTACATCGTATTGGCACATTAGTCATTACAGAGCACCGATAATACATTGTATTGGCACAGTAATGATTACATTACAGAGCACCAATAATACATTGTATTGGCACATTAATCATTACAGAGCACCAATAATACATTGTACTGGCACATTAATAATTACAGAGCACCGATAATACATTGTATTGGCACATTTATCATTACAGAGCACCGATAATACATTGTATTGGCACATTAATCATTACAGAGCACCGATAATACATTGATTAAATATATGGTAAATATAACAAACAAAATCTTCAAACAAAAACTAAACAAATAAAAAATAAAAAACATTTTGATTCTATGCAAATAGTTCAATATCCAAAACGTGCTGATTAGTAATTCAAGGTACTAATTGTAATGCTTAACAACTATTCCAAGATTGCCGTGTGCCCCTTTAATGTGTCATACGACAGACACTGGCAAAGTCGTCGAGATAATAATCCGGAAATTAGGCGCAGTGCATTTGCAGAATTAAATCATTATGATGTTTGTGATTGTATTTGGTTTGGCCGTCATAATTCTTCCAGATCGTCTCCAATGTAAATACATAAACTTACGAATGCATAATTAAAATATTTAAAATTCAAAATGGCGTAAGCAAAATAAATACTCAAATAGTTATATTGACAGGTTAATTGGACGTTTATAGACAGTGTGCATTATACACCAATGTATAACAGTGTAACAGTGCGCATTATACACCAATGTACCTTAGCTTTATAAACAGTGCTCACTATACACAATGTACCCTACCTTTATAAAGAGTGCGCAGTATACACCAACGTACCGTATGTTTATAAACAGTGCGCAGTGTATACCAATGTACCACAAATTTATAAACAGTGCGCGTTATAAACCAATATACTTTACGTTTATAAACAGTGCACATTATACCCGAATGTACCATACGTTTATAAACAGTGCGCATTATACACCGATGTACCTTACGTTTATAAATTGTGCGCATTATACACCGATGTACCTTACGTTTATAAACAGTGATGATCGACCTGTCATTTGCGTTCAAAAGTAACGCTTTTATTCTCAGATTAGATTGGCTATGTCCTTATAATTGTTCATGCTGATAATATTTGAGACAACTCAAGCTATCATCACATAAAATAGTCTGCATTAAGTCCCCTTTGAATTATCGTCTTCAGACTATAAGTGGTTCAGAGCTATTCAGAAAAAATACTGATAAACATTTTTAGGATTTAAGATTTTATTTTGATTCCGATTAAATTAAGTTATAACCACTGAGACGACAGCCAGTCTAATCTCAGATCCGCACATGATAGCTCTATTTTATTGATATACGGTTCCCGCTTTTGAGATCAATACTAATGCAAGAGTCGAAAATGCAGACCATGAAAGAGAAAGTGAAAGTAGGGAGTATAGTAAATAAATAGTTTATTAAAGTGACATGTGCATATAGAATTCAAAAATAAACATATATGAAATGATAGCAATGTTAAATATTTAAATAAATTCAGCAGATGTCAAAGTATGTTAATAATATCAGTATAATTATAATACTACAATAACACATACGACAGTATAAGTTGAGATTCTTCTCTTTAGAAAATCTTTTACTAGACACTGCAACTTTCCTGAGCATAATACATTCAAAGGGACACACGGCAAACTTTACTTTTGGAAAACTTGCGGCGTCCCGTTATTTTTTCTATATAAACTGCATATGTTCAATCATTAATATTATTATAAGAATAGTAAAAAGCAAATTGTGTTTGCATATTACTAGCTGCTGATTACATAGTGGCTAATTCGGTTATCGCCCTGTTGAATTTGAAATCAAGAACTGAGGGTAGGGTGATATATAATCATGCACGGTAACTAAAACAATGTCTTAAACATGATGTAAATGTACTAACCGTAAGTGAAGTCCTTTTATAAATCCTCTTTATTTTCCATTACATTTCTCACGAATACTGAATTACTACAAACGAGGTTCACGATATAAAATCTATAATTTTTAAATTTCAATAATCCATCAAGCAAGGACACCATTGTCTTTCATAAAAATATTTGTTATTGATGTAAACAGTTATTCAGAATGCAGCGTCACCATGTTGACTGAGTAAAGTACTGAAGAAAGGTTCCCTTGAGGCATATGCGATGTGGTAGAATTTAAATTGTAGATTTGTGTTTGTTTGAAATGTGTGTGTCTAGTCCGAAAATTATATTGAGTTAACGTATAGAATGTTCGACTCCAAATAAACCGGAGATCGAAGATTCGAGCCTCACTGATGCTACTGGGTTACTTTGGTGTGTTCGTGCTTATTATTTGATTCTACAAAAGTTATGCTACCAAAGCTCAGATTCTAGATCGACACCTGATGATGATGAGAATCATTTAAAGCTTGATGTCAGTTTCTGATTTTTACATTAATTTTGTAGGGGCATCCGTATATAACATGATGACCCAGACATACTTATAATTGGTCTTCCAGTCCAAAGTAAGCTAAGCCATGTACAATTTGCTCAACACTTTTTACAATAATTTGCAAACATTTTAAACGACAAAATACGTGTAGCTACCTTTCAATGTCAAATGGTTAATGTTATCCACGGTGACAAAACAATTTCCAGAGGCAAACACATATTATTATTTTTTTGTGGATTCAAAACGTAATTTGAAAAAAAACAACATTGTTGGGTGATTGGCAACATATACTCTGCCACACTCCCATATTACCAGAGTATATTGCCCCCACTCCTCATCCTGTTCTTAAGCATATGTAACATGATGCATTACAGTATATATTTTGAAATATAAAAAAGCTTCAGAAATCTTATAAAGCTCGTAATGTTAAAAGTGTTGCATTCTTAAAATTACTTTAATTTTGGGTATCATAAAACCTTGTTTGTTCGTGGTGTTATACTATGTATTATCAATTTAACTAAGATTCCGTCTCAAAACTTTAATCTCGATGTTTTATTAAGGTGATGATAAGTTTGTGCGCGTGTGTCTGCTATAGTTTTTACGTAATGACTATTTAGTGTTAGAAATTATATTACGTTCCAACAAGATTCCATGGTGTATTGGTGGTAAAAACGTGTACAATTTTACATATGAAAATGCAAGTTTCCTGGTTCAAATCTCGTTCATGGCAACTAATTTTTTATGAACTGTATTCGGAAGCCGCATATTATCGATGTTACCTGTAGGGAGGCTAAATAAAATGTGATATTTTACGCATCGATGTCTGGCTAATATACCGAAGTTTTGGCCGTTCGTCGAATTGAAAATTACTTCACCCGTGACTTATTCATATTCATGAGATAGTATCAGTTTACGTATAGCGCTTGTAGTTTTAACACGTCTAGATCAACTGATTACTAAACAGAGCTTACAAAAGGCAATACAATAATTGTTGTAACTTTAAATCCTTTGGCCTAAGTATATATAGTTGCATAAACCGATGTAACACTTGACATATTTGGTTAAACTAACTTTCAGGTTCAAGTTTAAATCCACACATGTGTGTCCCTTGCCTGTCTGTTATCGAAACTTAAAGGCAGAGTAAGCTTACTAGATGCCAATCGAAACAGATGAATAAAGTCATGTTTCCGGAAATATTAACATTGAAGGGATTACGCAGAATCATCAGTTATATTAAATATAGAGTACCTTATAAAGTGATTACATAAACAACTTAAACCAACAAATGCATTGGTTGTATAATATTTAAAGATACCATATTGAAGTTACTTTGTGAGGTCATCCGTTAAAATACGATAAACTGGTATGTCATATTAAAACAAAACACATTTCTTCTATTAAGGGTTGAAATAAACGTACCTACATTTAATTTATGGTAAAAATGGAACTTATTATTAACATTGTTTCATTAGCTGAGGAACTATATATACTCGGTAAAAAAAGTTTTGGACCAGGGTATATAAAGTCATATAAAAAAAACACCTAGTGGACAAAATTTAAGTAACTTTTTTTAGGTACCAAGGTTTACCCTACCAGAAACATTAAATTCCAAACAAGATTTGATTTGAAAAAGATATCGCGAACACACAAAGGGTCTGTAAAAAATGTTGCAAAGTCCATACAAAGTAACAGTTACAGACACATTCGAGTAACCAATAAAAAGATTATTATTTTTTCGCAAACTTTCATTGTAAACGATAATTATTGTTGATTGTTGATCTATTGTGAATTATCAACTGAGATAATAAGGGTTATGGTCGAATGTCATGATTCAGCGATCATTGTACGGGTTCGAACACTGCCATGGTCCAAAACTTCTTTTACAGAGTATAATCGGTGTTTTGTTTATGCCTTTAAATGTTTGTTTATATAAGCTGTGTTAAGCTAAATGTGTCTTGATGAATTATTCCGGAAATATTCGAGTATTTCCGGGTTTTTAAGTATCTATTGTTCTTGACTATTATTCGTGGATGATAAGGAAACACGTAACACACGTAACACACACTGTAAGAACTGCATGTGACTAATGTATTGTATGCCGTGATATAAATATGATTTAAAATAACTTGGATTAAATAAACGACAAAACAACTTCACATTATTTAGTTATACATTGATGTGACTGGCATAATATTCGAGATGGGGGACCTGGTTTCACTATTTGTTCTGCTTTTCGTACACGGAACGTATGTATCTGCACAGAGTGAGTACCTGATAAAAACTTATATTAATTCGAAACTTGTATAATAGACATGTGGCACGGGGAATGCAAACCCACATACAAATAGTAGAAAACATCATAATATAGGGCGACATAACTAACTGAATATATTTTAATATATTTAACTTTAGTTTAAAGTCACTGAAAATATTTTTTACTGAAAGTGCGAAATGACCGTTTCAAAAATTTACATATAAATTTATCTTATTTAAATTGGGCTTTTTCTGTGAAGACAGTAAGACTCAAATTAAATAACGCCATGGATTACAAACAACACAATGCGATTATACACATTGGGAATTCACTAATAAGGAAAACGTATTGCCCCTTTAATAATGTAAACGGATATAAAAAGCTCAAGATATAAATATTGGATAGACTATTTCATATACTCGATTTGGTATATTAAATATACGAGCGTGTGTTTGATCCAAATGAAAAAAAAGCTTTATTTTGCACTTCAGCACAGAGGCGTTAGAATCAACGGTTTAAATTACGCAATATCAATATTATTATTTTCAATATTCGGGTTAAGGTGAGCGGCTGGGCTAGGGGAGACCTATGCTTCAGCAGAAAATATTACGCAACTAACCGATTATTTTCTTTGCAGCATCGGCTGTTTGTGGTGAGCTCCATACATCATATAGCTACTCTGGTACAACAATAAACTATGATATTAGGTTGATACGAAGTAATTCCATGTCACCGTACATCACAAACAACATGTACCGATGGTATCTTTCTAGAGTAGGACATAGAATAGTTGTGATAATTAATAAGGAGACAAACTGCACCATAAACTACCAGAAATACAGTGAGAGTAATTTCACTTTACATATATATGGTTTCACACGAGAAGACGAAGGAACCTACGTTGTCGAGTGCAGGAGGAACATAAACGATCAGTACATCGGACGTGACCGCGTATATATATCCTTGCCCGAAAACAAACCATCAGGTACTTTTAAATGTGTTGTACTATGTAATACCAAGGTATACTTGTAATACCATATACAATAATGATTGCCTATCTAGGAATGTATTTTGCGAAAATTAATAAATGCTCATCAACGAAAATATACTATTTATTTCCTTTAAGTGATTCATGTTTCGAAAGCCCCAAACGCAACGCATACAGTCAGAACAATTTTGAAATAAAACATAAAATAAGTGGTCTTTTTTATTGCTGTTAAACGCTACAACGTCTACAACGTCCATTATACAATTAGTCGGAATTATCACACACAAGTACGTTATACCTTTACCTGTTCGGCGGTATTATTTTATTCTGTAATTCGAAAATGAATGATGCAAGTCGAAACTGGAAGGTATAACTCCAGTAGGCGGTAGTGTTATGTCCTAGTAGGTCACGCAATGTTTAACGTCATAGTCACCCAACAAATATTGCATGTGTTGGGGACCATATGGAAGTCTATGGAACGGGCAGTTAACCCAGCAAAGGTATTTGGACCGAAGCGAAACCTGGTCCAAAACAACATGCAGTATTTGTTATGTTATTCCGAATCCAAGATTTTAATAAAAAAAAAAACTACAACCATTTCTTGTTTCAACATATGTTTATGCCAAAATAATTGATTTATCGTGGCTATTCACACTTTTGACATTATGAAATCTAGTTCTCATTTTACACGAGATTTAACGCCCCTGAAAATCTCAAACAACGCGAAAGTGATATTTGCTAATGATACATGTAAAATCGGAAATTCATAAATTGCTACACAGGCAAGGTGTTCTGACGTGAGATTTCACATTAAAATTTCAAAAGAATCAAATAAATGTACCGTTAAATTTATGCAGAGTAATAATTGCCTTTTATTTACAAAGGCAGGTTTCCCTCAAGTGAAAGTATTTACCTAACGAAAAATCAAAATCGACCTACCGTTAAATTCGTAATAGCTTTTTTATACATTTTTAAGACCTATCGATAACGTTGCCCTTTATATGAATTCACTTGAAATTCATCATATGGATTTCATGACGAACGTTATAAATGTAAAAGGTTTGTGATTTATCGCAAAAAACGCACAGAATTATATATTATGTTTCGAATATTTTAATCACCTGGGCTATTGATGAGTCATTTTCGTCCAAGCTTTCAAATCTTGCAGCAGACAGATGGGGCGTTGTTATACATACGCACCATATACATTATATCTAATTACTCTTCGCATTTGTAAGACCAGCCTGTATACACAAAATAGCAACCGGAAGGAAATGCGCAAATGAGGTATACAATGCATTGATAAACGTTTTATATTTCAGAGACAACAACAGTTCAGTTAATTAAGTCAACATATTCAGACGAAGGCAATACTAACTATGGAACCAAAGGTTTGCTCGTGATTGTGTCTCTCTGTGTTAAGGTTACCGCAGTTGCCCAAATAATAGGTTACAATGTGTCGAACAACATGTGCTTATATAATCAGTGTATCTGTTTAGAAGCCACATAGAATACAAAATATAGACATACTATTTTAACCACAGGTCGCCATATCTAATAGAATAAATTGTGATCAATTTCATTTTAATTTGAAGTCTCGAAATGCGTCGTGTAACCTCTAAGCCCGAACGTTACTAATTAAAATCTAGATTTTAAATCTATATGTTCATATTTTAAGACAGAAATATAATGTATGTTATAAAACCAAATACGTTTATGGATTGCAAAACAATAGATAGGCAGATACAATTAAATAGTGCTTGTATTTGTATTCTTAAATCTAGATGTGTAATACTGCATATAGGAGCATGCGTTTAAGATAAATGTAAAATACCCTATATTCATTTTAATCAGAACAACGGTATAAAGGGTCACATTTTACCAAATCTAAAGCCATATCACAATTATTTTAAATATTCGGCTTATGTCTGTAGTTGGGGTGGGAGAGACTGTTTAGAAGAACATATTTAGTGATACATGTAACAGTTTAGTTTCTACAGAATCAGAATGCTTTTTTCTATATATTTATTCATGTATTCAATATAGCGTTTATATATAATATATAAACGCTATAATAAATCTACAAATATGTATAAATATCTGTATCTAAATAGGCATGTCGGCTATGTTGTTGACGATTTGCTTTTAGCATACACAATCAGGTCAGGAAAGTCGGAGGGTCTGCTTGTCAAAACTGGTTTATCCTGAGAATCCAAACTAATGAAACTTCAACACACACAAGATGAGCATAGGTCTCGCAGTACTAAGATACCTGCATTTTCTATTGAATAAATGGCGCACTATGGGAGATAACAACAAAAAATATATTTCCCCTGCCGTTTTGTTACTAAACCGATGCATTGTAAGTTATATTGGAAATTTCATTATTTATTTTTTAGTTTTGTAGTAAAATCATTTAATATCTATAAATAAGCTGACAAAATCAATTACTTCATTAACTTATGCGATGACGTAGTTTGACAAAGTTTACTAATATATTACAACTCATCAACAAAGCCATACTATTCCAAGTCTGGTTACCATTTCCCTCTGATAAACAAAGACTGATTTTTAACGAGATCGAAATCAACATTCAAAACAACTTTGAAACAAAACTATTGTAATTATTTGTTATTGGGTGGCAATGCAAAAATGGAATGTACTGACACCCTATATAGGGTATATGTAATACCCTATATCCTATATTAAGTCACAAACTTACTGTGTAACTTACTACACTACTTCTTGTATTTCAGAGACAACAACGCCACAGTTAAGAAATTCCACATATTTAGACACCACTAACAATAGAACCAACGATGTGTCTGTGATTGTGGTTGCTCTTTGTGTGGTTGTCGTAGTTGTCGTGGTGGCCATGACAGTTATATGGATTAAAAGGCACCAGAGGGTCAATAACGGTAAGTTAATCATCCTTTTTAAAGCATGTCTTTATCTAAGTAGATATTATGTACACACATTACTTATTTACTACCTACATAATAAAAACATGGAAGCCCTGACTCAGTATTATGGACTATTTTCATTATCATAATGACATATAATCGACACGATTGTATATAGTGGCATTCATTTAGTACGAGTAACGACTGCTGTTCTTTGTACAGTAGTGTGTACATTTCCACGCCCATGGTAAAATAAGTTTAATAAGTTTAACCCAAACTTAAAAAATAACTGATAACGCACCTGTGAAGTGCATTATAATTATTACAAATACTCGTTTGTGCCTGTAAATGCCTGTGAATCCACCTATACAATGTTTCTTTAAAATTTGCATTCATTCATTGCGAGACATATGCACGAGTATTTCATACCTGTTTCCACAATAAAAGACTTGAAAAGACAAGTATCCTACACAATTAGTAATGCTTATATGAGGAACTTTGATCTGTAAAAGCTTACCAGATGCAATTTCTTTCTCTACAGAAAATAAGAAACAAGTAAACAATGATGAAATATCCGTTAGGTAAGTTTTGATCTTTAAATCGTCTTTAACTCTGATATTGTTCCTATCTAAATGGTATTATAGTATGGTAATTTATTTTAAAATGTCATTGCACTTCCTCTTGGAAGGGTACCGTTTGTCAGTTAATATGATATCAGTTAAAAGTTTGCTTCCATGTTTTTTTAGAAGACAATGTCTTTTTCTATACATTTTCCCTTTCAGTTGCGCGTACAAAATATAGATTTATGCTGTATTTTGAAACTGCATTTTCAAATACAACATTAGCAAAATATGAAATTTAAAGCCAGAATATGCTTATTGTTAACCTTAACGGAGATGATAGAGACTATGTGTCAAGTATTTGTGTACACTATTACCGTCAAATGTGCATTAAATCCCCCGATGTACCCAGTCGTTAATATAAAAAGCTGATTAGAAACGTACGCTTCGTAAAAAGGTCACGCTGACTTTTTAACACTTATGTTTACATAAACATTACCTGGGCTATAAATAAACCAGTTGGATTTGCACAATTATTGTGTTGTGTTTAGCGTCAGCGCCGCGTGTAGGGGATACAGCCTATTGAGTACACAAATATTTATTCGGCATAGTGTGTACAGTTTAATTTTATTCAGTTTATTTGTTAGCGTGATTTTCTAAAGCTTCCGAGTGCTTCGTCAACTGTTTCAATGTATGTGTATTCTATACTGCATATTCTGCTTTTAAGTAACTGTCTATTTTTTTTAAAAATGTTTGACATAATTTACAAAATTAGGTCAGTGACCTGTAAATTATGTCAGTGACCCACGTTTTTCAGCTATAATATTAGACGGTAAGCAGTTTAAAATGCATGTGCAAACTATGTCAAATTCCAGTATCATGGTCAGACAAAGTCAAAGTTAAATGTCTAATACTTAGTTTACTTAATGATTCATTAACCGACTGAAACTGCATCAACTGTTTATATATGATCTGCCACTTAGTCATATCTAACGAGACATTATTCGTTACTGAGTGAACCTGCTTTAGTCTTACGTATAACATATATTCCGTCAATTAGCTTTTATTAAATCAAATTATTGTTGGAAGCAACACTTAATTGAACATTTAGCAGTTTATGTACACTAAACGACATTTATAAGTACCCCGATTTAAAATGGTAATACAACATTAATCTTCGTAAATAATTTGCTCACATTTTGAACAGTCCTTTAAAATGTAATCCGATTATCAAATTGTTTATTTATTTTATATTTTAATTGACGAATCTGTTTAAAATGTATTGATGATGTTTCATACATTTATTTTGTCAAAATTGTATATTCCGTTTAAAACTTATGACATAAATGTAACTACGGTACTAATAAGTGTCGTCTAGTGTACTACCCAATCTGATGTTGCGATAGTTGTAAAGTACAATAGCTTTATGAATCGGTTGGCTATAATTCTTATGACTAGTAACTATGTATGTCTTTCTGTTACATGAATGGTAAGTTGTTAGTTAACTGGTTAAACATCTGTGTCTAGGGCTTTGATAAACAATACAGCATATATAACATGTTTAGTGCATGTCTTAAAACTAACCATATTTTTTTTTATATAAATATGTATTTCCATGTTGCAGGTATATTCCAGGAGAAGCAGTTGATGGTAAGATTGTGAATATTTTTAAGTGTAAAACTGTGGCGGGTATTTGGTAAATTCCTTTTATATGTTTTCTGTTTTGATTCCGTCTATATGCACTCTATAAACAGTGACTTGGGAGAAGGTAGCTAGTAAATTCCTTTTATATCTTTTCTGTTTTGATTCCGTCTACATGCACTCTATAAACAGTGACTTGGGTGAGGGTATTTAGTAAATTTCTTTTATATGATTTCTGTTTTGATTCCGTCTACATGAACTCTATAAACAGTGACTTGGGTGAGGGTATTTAGTAAATTCCTTTTATATGATTTCTGTTTTGATTCCGTCTACATGCACTCTATAAACAGTGACTTGGGTGAGGGTATTTAGTAAATTCCTTTTATATGATTTCTGTTTTGATTCCGTCTACATGCACTCTATAAACAGTGACTTGGGTCAGAGTATTTAGTAGATTCCTTTTATATGTTTTCTGTTTTGATTCCGTCTACATGCACTCTATAAACAGTGACTTGGGTGAGGGTATTTAGTAAATTCCTTTTATATGAATTCAGTTTTGATTCCGTCTACATGCACTCTATAAACATTGACTTTGGTGAGGGTATTTAGCAAATTCCTTTTATATGATTTCTGTTTTGTTTCCGTCTACATGCACTCTATAAACAGTGACTGAGGAGGTTTAATTTGAAGAAACAACAATTCTGAAAATAGTTATATACAGGTGCTGACAGTTTGTTTATTCTTCAGTTCATGTTAATTATATAAATAAGATATAAACAGAACAAACAGAGCAAATATATAATTATTTATAATCTCCGATTACTTCATTCGCAATTTCTTGCATGCCGGATGAGGTGATCCGTGCTGGAAAGCCTGATCTTTCAAATTGGGGACGATAAAAGTCACGCGCTGATATCAGCAATGACAGTTGCATGACATCATTCCATTCTGTAAATAAACATGCAAAACGTTAGTAGTAATCGACCTAAACGCTCAGCATAGAAATAGTATGCAAGGAAAAGAAACAATTATGAATATCCGGTTCAGATAGGGCTTGAGCCAGGACCCAACATGTTCGATATTGCTACCAACTCAGGTGGCAAATGCTACCATCATTTTTTAGAAAGAGCGATGTCTGTAGATGACATTTTTCCAGGACAGTAGTCTGGAACGGGTAGATTATGCTATGTTTATTCAAACAATAATATGTTTATCTTTGTAGCCCTGGAATGAAATTTTGAATGTTCATCTTTGCACATTTATATTGTTTTGATAATTGTTACTATACGTTTGAAATATGCAATTCAGTTTATAATTCATATTAGTTTAATACAGAATAAATAAGCTTTGTTTCAGTATTGCATTCTGCTTAAAATCACCATTTTGCTTTAAACTGGTAGTCAAATTACCTCACCCACTATTGATATATGTTTTATGCATTAAGATTAGTCAATATATTTTTACATTGTAAGTATTTAAGAAATAAACTATTTCCAGCGGGTTTATATTGTCCCAGAAGACCATCGATATCAAGGGCCGTAGGCCCGCAGTTTCGATGTGTTTCAAGTCCCAACCACCAGGTTTTGATCTCGCACAACATAAACCCACTAGAAATATTTTATTTCTTATCTGACATGGATTTTTATGTATTTTATATACACCTTTTCGAAAGATTGAGCATAATACAAACATATTCTCACAACTTACATTGTACGTCCATCTCTCAGCACTAGAACTCAGCACCAACCGAAGAAAATATACAGCTTTATCGTCTATCTAACAAGTTCAATGTGTTGTTTGAACGTAACGTTGCCTTAAAACAACGTAATCGTTGTTTCGGATGTTTTTCGACGTTGAAAATCGTTTAAAATGAAGTTACAGGACGTGACGTCAGAGGTTTTTATAGATTTTTCAAAAACTGCTCAATAGCTAAACAGCATTGAGTATTTTCATAAACAATGTTAGATAGGGTGTTTTTATATAGATTATTAATGGAAGTATGTACTATGCAACGTTCATGACTTTGCTTGCATATATAAATTTAGTAAGCCTTTAAAGAGGATACACGCATCGAACAGGAAGTGTAAGACTTCCTCAGAAAAATTGCAACATCGCTTTTATTTTAATTTTCTGATATATATATATTTCGCAAAAGACACAAACAATCCAAAGGATTTAGATAAGAGAAATATGAGTGTTTTCGCTTTTTATAAGTCCATTTCTAGGTGTATGCGTTATTCAATACATATGAAGATTAAGACATGTTGAATATGTATTACACATATAATAAAACAAAAAGCAATAGTTAACACAAGCAAACACAACATCCAATTAGATGTCTATTTTAATACTTTTTAATTGCAAGTTATGTCTGTTTTAACGATGTTTAACGCAGTTTGAATTACCCCACCCATTTAAATCACAATAAAGAAGTATGTATATGAAATTGAAAACTATTGTATGCATTTGTACGAAAAACAAGAAGACGGGTAATACATAGACTACTGTACTAACTACTAACCATGACAACTATTTGTTAGAATTGACAGAGTTGTTACAATAGTACTTTCTTAACAAATTCTTTGCATTTTATTATAGTCATAACCTATTTTTGTGCATGCAGAAATATTGCAAACTGAATAACAGTTACCTGAAAAAAAAGAAAGTGTATAGCCAATGACGGGGGTTGTTGCGACAATGACACAGACTATAATACAGGGGTATATGTACTGCCTTAAACTATCCCTCATTGATCTCAATATCAGTACTTACTTTGTTGTTGACAAAAAGTATACCTTTACCTTTAATTTTGTGTGTGAAGTTACTTAAGGTGCACTTTTAAAGAAACAAAATTGGATGAATTGGATGTTGTTTAACGGATTATCAACAAATTATATGTTATTAAGACTGGCCCAGAGAGAGGGGAGATATACGTAGGAATCCGGGAACCTGTCATAATCTTAATAACATCTAGATAACTATAGTTTTTTAACTTGAAGAATATACTCCGATACACAGGACCGCACACTTTACGTCCCCATCAGACGTACGAGGCTACCTCAGTCTTCACGAGGGAAAGTGTCTTGCCAAATAACACACAGACGAAACTCAGTGGCGCCGGCGAGGCTTGAACCCGGGTTCTCCGGATTTCAAGCCCACCGTGTTTCCGCTTGGCCACAGACTGTATGCGCTCAAGGAGGCTGACTGCGATGAAATGCATAAATCTAAAATGCTAAAACGTCATTATTTCTATGATACGGGTATATCCAAAAGGCTGGGGTTCACAACAGTCATTTTTATTTGGTAAATGTGTGTTAGTTCTTAGGAGTATACTCCCTCCGCCAGTGTACCAAGAGACGAATATCTCAATGGCACGGTATTCTGTATGGACTGTCACGAGGTGCAACATGTCTGTAAACCTCATATATGCCCATCCCATTGCTACGTTTGATTGTAATATCAATTAATGGCAAAGTATTTGGCTTTGGGATAACAGGCAATTAATATACCCATATCTCGTTTAAATAATTGTCTTACCTAAAAGTACATTATATGATAAGCATACAATATAACATTGACGTTTTTTAATACAACAACAAACAAAAAAAACACAAACAAAAACACGCTTACACATAAGGATCGGTACAAAAAGCACTTACTCATAAGGGTCGCTACCCAGGATACCGGGATAGTACAAATTTGAATATTTGAATACTCAGAAAACTGTCTGACATACCAGTACTACTACAATATAATACCTTTTTTGATAGTACTTTGTGCAAATTAAGGGTGTACATTTGTAAATCAAACAACTCAAAATGGATGAAATTCCGCCCATAGTGTTTTTTTATCGTATCTTTAATTTGTTTACTCTTTGGCTGCTACTGCTTTTGTTATTAAGTAAAATTATGGATACGATCTGAGGTGTTTTTAATTCAGTATCTTTTATATATATATACTGAACAAAAAACTTCCGATTTTTTTGCTGGTATTTCCATAGGCAAGATTTTGAGGGCGTAAACAAGGTTAAATAACGTTTTAGTAAAACAAAGTTTGGTTTTTGTAAGCACACTTAAGTGAATACTAAATATCCCATTAAACAGTTTCACATTTGCCTTGCAATAATCTTTTATGGATGATATGGAAATGTTAAAGGGAGATAATTTGATGAATGTTGATAATCAAAAGCTGCCATCTACACAATCTGTGTTATGTTTTTTTGTGATTTTTTGGTAAGGAACATATAGAAAATATTGTCTCGGACAAATTTTGGTAATTGTCGTAGATTTAAAAAAAAATGTGGCCAAACTGCATGTTTTAAGAAAAAGGGGGCTAACTCCCCTGGCTACTGTACTTTTCAAAAAGTCTTTATTTGGACTATTGTTGGTGGTCTATCTAATTATTTTTAAAACATCATTAATGTTTTCCTGTTTTGCTGTCTAGACAATTCGCATCAACATCAACGGAAGTTTGTTTTTTATATTTAAGTGTATCGTTTACTTTATTGGGTGTGTGTTGACTTTGTTGTTAAAGATTTTCTTTTTGATGGTATATACGATTATTTACACTGTCAATAAGGGTTAATATCGAGTTGTGTACACATAACATCAATTTAATAAGTTAAACATTAGACCGTATTGCCTACTGACCGTTCCACGTCGCTTACCCTGTGTTCACAACTCGTTATGTTTGTATATTGTCCCATTCATTAACTGTTTAATTTGATTTTTTATTTAGTTTGTTGTACAGTGTTATCCTACGGTGCAATTGCGTTTGAGTACTCTGGTTTATATAGGACTATTTTTCTCGTTTTAGGTATATATAGATGCTGACAATGCTGCTGACAAAGCTACAGTAGTCAATGTATTTTATCTAACGCTTCATGTGAATACCCAATTGGTCCATGAATTGTTTTGCCATGACAATGCAGCAGTCTCTTTTGTGGTTTACTTCGTTGGATTTATTAAATATGCGACTTGTGAACATCGTTAAACTAGACATTTACTTACGATAACATATTTAATTAATAGAGGTCCTTATAATGTAATACCTCATCAAAAGTCCAATTCTTGATAAACATTGCTTTTCTCAAAACCTAACTATAAAGTCAAAATATTAGACGTCTAGCTCTGGTTGTTTCAGAGAAGATTTTTTAAATTTCTTTTTAGATATAACTCTATGTAAATATGTGACCCTTGAGGTGTGGCCAAATATGACCTCAAGGTCACCATTTTAGCAAATTTGGTAGAGGACTATAAGCTTATAATATATGCAAAATATTAGACGTCTACCTCTTGTAGTTCTAGAAAAGTTCCAGAAAATGTTTCTTTTTTAAAAGTTTGTCCTACATACATGTAACTCTATGTAAATGTGTGGCCCCTGGGGCAGGACCAAATATGCCTTAAGAAAAAGCTTATGTCACAGGCAAACTATTAGACATCTAGCGCTTAAGGTTTCAGGGAAAACTTTTTTTTTTAAGAAACCTGTTTTTTGTTTAAAAGGGGGAGCTAACCATAAGTATAGGAAACAGCTACCCTGTCGGCACTGCTATCTTGGAAGCTCATGGTCTAAGATAGGGAAATTCCAACACTCGGTATAATTGTTTTAATTGGAACCTCGGCAGAGCCTCGGTTTTAATTGGAACCTCGGCAGAGCCTCGGTTCCGATAAAAACAATTGTACCTCGTGTTGGAATTCCCGATCCTCACCGGATACCCATGAAAGATTCTTATAATCTCGTACACTTCATCGAAGAATAAATTATCTGGCTCATGGTCTAAGATAGGGAAATTCCAACACTCGGTATAATTGTTTTAATTGGAACCTCGGCAGAGCCTCGGTTTTAATTGGAACCTCGGCAGAGCCTCGGTTCCGATAAAAACAATTGTACCTCGTGTTGGAATTCCCGATCCTCACCGGATACGCATGAAAGATTCTTATAATCTCGTACACTTCATCGAAGAATAACTTGAAGGTATCCATATACATTACGTCATCCTAGCATGACGCACATTAGATACACACCAAAACGAATTTGCGTTCAAAATCAAAGTTATCATCAAAGTTTTGAAATGTCATTTAGTCATTTGCTACATCTGTAGTTTATTTACATAAAACCTGTCATAAAACCTTCATCCGTATTATAAATAACAAAAATTGGTGTATCTTAGGCTACAACATGAGGGACAGATACATGTACAAACAAACTATTTTATACAAAAATTTAAACAAATGCTTCATATTTCAGAATCTGTGTACAATGAAATAGACATCGACAGATCATCAGTAACGTCTGAAGCGCATTATGCAGAAATACATGCACAACACGATGCACATTTGCATCAAAGTCAGCTGTCAAGTGACATTTCTCCGCGACTGCCAGTGATACCAAACGGTGGCGCATGTAATGACAATTACGCCAACATTTGTCGTGCAGAAAATATACAAGGCAACCCAAATGAGAGGATGTCAAATGTGTGGTCTCAGTTGCAAAATACGACAACAACAGTGGACGTAGAAATCTCTGATGATCGGGAATATATTATATTAGAACCTAACAATGCTGTTGCACCTGACTAATGGTTTCAATCCACTATCTACTATTTTTACACTACAATGTTATGTTTATGGTCAAGCTTCAGGGTTGTTCGATTTTTGCACTTTGATCTACAAGGTATGGGGATGGGGGTTAGTAAAATACTTCTTCCAATAATTTCTTTTTCTGCTGATTGAAAAAGAAAGAAGGTAATTCTTTGGTAGTGTGTGAATACTTTTCCACATAAACTTTCCCATTAAAACAAACCCAAAAACAGAGCAATATGCTGACATCCTTTTTGAAACTGAGCCGCCTGTACTTTCTAAATGCATTATAACAAATGCATGGAGTGTGTTTGTGTTATTGTTGTTGTTGTGTTGTTGTTCTTTTGTTGTTGTTTTTAATTTTATATGTACGTTTGATTAAACGCCTAACATTTGTATTCCAGATGCATATTCTAGTTCTACTGGTTTAATTCTACCTTTAGTTATTGCCGATTTATTCATGTATGTTCACGAGGTCATTCCGCTTTTAAATTGAGTCCTATGAATTCAGGACGACGCTTACACTGTTTTCGATAAAGCTTTATAGCGTTTAGCTACAACATGGGAATAAGCGTGTTTCTTATTTCGAACGTCGCGTGCATTTCTGTAGGCTTTTAATGAAATTAATACTGTAGCTATAATACCTTCAAATCAATTTCTTATTTTTTAAAATTACACTCTTTAGACACAGTAACTTTCACCTTAAGTCTCGACAAGCTAATATTTTTTTGCTAGACCTCTTGACTTGAACGTGAATGAGCTTCATTCCATGAAGCGGCCAATGAATCTACTTATACGAAGGTCATTGTATAGACATATACAATAACATCAAATTGATTTTCTGTACTAGAAAGACCTACCATAATTGCGAATGAGAACGATGTTATCGCTGGATAAAAGAAGGTCGTGAATTTGGAACTATTAGACAGCACATTGTCAAACTGCATTCCCACTTTATCAGTCTATTTATTGTAATGTATATACAACATTTTTTAGCTTTTCACTGTAAAGTAATCCATAACTCTATCATAGGACGTTATAGATGTTATGATTAACCTTGGTTACAATGTCACATATACTATACGATAATTCACATGTCATGTTGTACTGTTGTTTTCAGAAGCTTTTCAAGATAGCGATAAAACAACCGTGTTTAAAACAACCGTGTTTTATTGAGTCACTGGAGAAATAAGGATGTAAAGACCGTGCTTTTAAATTTCCTTTGTATTGTTCTGTCTATACGGATTTTGTTTATATATGTGTAATTGATTCTTTTTATTGATTCTTTCTATAAACTTGAATTGTGTCAATGTTATCAAGATAAGTGTTGTCTTCTTTGAGATAGATTACAAACAATAACAGACCACATAAATCATATTTGTAATATTTAAATACATACTTGGAAATAAAATGCATTTTCTCAGTAGTGAACAATAACTGTGACAGGTGAATTAACCACTGCAAATATCGCTACGTTCGAACGTCGAATGACTTTGTACTTAATATATATATCAGACGTTACGATTCCATATTGATACCAATACAGTCCATTACAATGCCATTACAATGTTCGTTTGCATGTTTCGCTATAATTTTAAGAAAGCGTTATCGTTTCAAATGGCATTTCCTGATTCCATTACTAATATTCTAGTCACGCTCTTTAAGCCTATCTGACAAATAGTTGCTCATAGTCAAGACACAATTGTTTAAATGGGGATATTGCTCCGAACACCACTACTATACAAAACACATATTCTATCTGAGAAATGATATTGCACTTTAATCCATAGTGTGACTTTCGCATAGTCAATAAACCGTCATGCTAATGGTGTGATAAGGCCGATAAGATGATTAATGATGCTTTAGGTATAACAGAAGGAGTGCCGTAGAAGTGTTTTTTTTTTTGTAATCTGCTTTCCTGCTGCCAGTGCTGACAAAGAGAAGCATTGAATGCTTTACAGATAAGAACATACTCGCGTAAATGATTACATATATTTGTCGATCAATATATCAGGGAGTAAGCTATATAAGTAAATGAGATTGAAGTAAATATTCTCTTTGAGAAATCATTTTGCACTTTAATCCCTAGTGTGACTTTCACATAATCAATAAACATTATTTCCAATGGTGATATTAGGCCGATAAGGCTGAGTAATGATGATATATAATTTTTTTTTTATGTATTTATGCTTTGCTCGAGTTTGATCCAGAAACGCCCCAAAATACATATATATATAAACTCCTACCAAAAGGTGCTGAAATAAGCTGAGCCAGAGTTATATTCTGAGATTTTTTAATAAAAGTTGAAATTTACACCTAAATCACCATTATGATGATTTATTAAAACTTTTTTTTTGAATAGGGTAGTGAAGATTGCAAGTTTATTTTTTTTTATAGTTATCAAAATTACAAAAATATTGCTTTTTTTTGTAATATAATTATAAAATGTTTTTTTAATACAAAACAAATTTGTTGATTTGTTATTAAATTTACACCCAAATCAACGATTTTCCGACCTTGAATACAAAGGTGGTGGATCATACTCAAACACATTACTAAAACAATTCATGACACACTTTTTAGACTTTTTTGTAAGGTTGCCATTGTTTCCTTTCTTCCCTGCTCCACTAGTTCTTTTTTTTGAACTTCACTAATTTCAAGTTTCTTTTGTTTGATGTCCTGTTTCAAATTATAATATCTCTCCAGTTCATCCAGAACCATCTTGAACTCTTGCTCAGATATTTGTGCATCACTCACCGCTTTTGATATTATCTGCTTTATACTATTTAACTTAGACTCTGCCAAAGTTTTTATTTCATGATGTTTTTGAGCTTTTGCATTAAGCTTGCGTCTGATAAAATTAATACAAACACCTGTAGCTCCACATACTAGTGCTGCTATTTCCAAAGGTAACAAAACTGGAACAACAAATCCAACCCCAGCCATAATAACACCAGCCGATATTAAGGTAGTGTCAATACCATCTGTAATATTAATACCACGTTTATATTTTTTATAAAGAGATTTGCGTATATCTCGTTCTGTAATTAATTTTTTTTCAATCTCTGAAATCTTTTGTAATTTATAATTTTGTCCGTCTTCCACTGGCAACTCAGGATATATACTTGGTGCTGTTGGTTGCTTCATTTTTTATTTAATAATAAAAAAATAATTTAATTCAATTAATAATGATGCCACCGTATTTATAGCGGTAGCGTTGGTAGTCTTGCATACACAGTTAATAACAGAACCAACACCAATATCTAAAGGTTTATCAAAGTTATCATGATTGCGTGGGACGATGTAAAGCGTTATGCCATAATTTGGTTGTTCAACACCATTAACAGAAACTATTACAGATACGTCACCAACTAATCGTTCACTTGCTAAACCTATTCCCATAATACGCCCACGGCGTGTCATTACATACCCCACATTTTTTTCTGCTCCACCGTTACCAAATGAGAGTATTCTATTCAATACAAGTGGACCCTTAGCCTCCGCAAATATTGTTATAATCCCATATTTAAGATTATCAACTCTATCTCTCAAATGATTAAACTGGTTAACAAAAGGCACAACTCGCCTATATAAATCTTGAACATTATTTATCAAAGCCTCTAAGTCTTCTGTTTTTTTAGGGCTTGGTGGTCCAAATATACTCATTTTTTTTTTTATAAAAATATTTTTTAAATAATTTCTAAAACACAACTCATAGGGAAGTTGTCAATTCAGTAATTGTACCATTTGAAAGACAGTGATATTCAGGATAAAAACGTGTATATACAATATCTCCAAACTGCTTATTTACTACAGGTATAACCCCTATAATAGTGCTTGGTGCACCATTGAAATAATTACTACTCGTATTATCTTGTTTCAAATGAACATATAGCTGTTTATAAGGAGCTAAATCAATTGGGTGATCTCCAATACGAGTACCTTTTAACCATTGCCTGTCCTCGAATCCCAGCATTTTTGAAAGACCGCTTGATAATCGTGTCTCTATTGGCGTATCTAAAATGGCTGCAGCACTTTTGACAATAATGTCCAGGGTAATATTTTCATTTAGCAATTTAAACTGTTCTGCCAACTCGTGAAAGTTATAGAGTCCACCTGCTATATGTTTCGTTTTATCTGTTTTTTTTGTCTTTATGACTTCATGATTAATATTAAACCAACCGATAGTGTATATAAAACTTTTTAATCCAACGCGCTTATCTCCATTTCTATTATCGATATACTGTTGTAAGTAAATAGAATTGTATATGTTTGAAATTGTATGAAACATTTTTTTAATATATATAAAAATACAAATAAAAATGATTTCTAAAGAATTTAAATATAGCTCAGATGCTCACTACAATTTAAGTACTTTCATCAAAAAAGTGATAGATATAATAAATCAAAACATAGTCATTACATCAAACGATAAAGGCTTTAAAGCATCCTTTCCCAATGTCTTTGAAAAATACAAACTCCCATACGTTAAATCAGATGGTATACTCCAAAGCTGGAAAACAGATTGGATGTTATTTTGGCAGAATCAGTTGGATTTTGCTATTTGGTGTGTGACAACTGGATGTGGTATTGATTTCAACAATCATCTAAAAGCTGATGCCTTTGTTGGTTCGTTATTTCGATTTCATGTCTATTACCAAGTCAGAAGAATATTATTTGAGATGAGTGTAGCAATGCCGCAAGACTCAAATTGGAATGCGTTTAATAACACATATAACCGAAACGCATACGAGAGAATATGCAAGGAGTTTAACGTTGACTTAAATTCAGACTGGAGACAGAAAAAAAGCTATAATGATGGTCTAGGAACAATTTATAATTACTGGACAAAAATTGGTTATCATCCTTTGATAAATACTGTATACGACGACAAAACGATGAGTTTTACAGTCTATGAGAGTGATACAACATATCACATTGATTACATTGCACAAGGATCTGAGGCTGACAATAGTTGGTCTACTTTTATACTATATAGTTCATCTGGATTTACAAGAGCTGGAGTAGAAAGAATCAATGAAAGCATAAGAACATACTTCTGGGCAATTCTTGGCTCACAATCACAAACAAGAACAGATATACTTGGAACTGGAATGGCATTTGATGCACAGAAACAATTTCTGGCAAATGTAGAGGACGCAATAAACAGCCCCATCGACTTGCCCAGTCAAATTTCAAGATATGAAAATATGCAAGAAGTAAAGTAAATTTTGTCTATGGAAGTGGATTGTACATGTCTCCGAGTGACATGGAATTAAGAATTGGAACAATACAAGACTACAATAATGAAAATGTAATAGCAACCGATGCACAAGCATTAGGATTGAATAATGATGTAAATATAAAACCAGTACCACCAAAAAGTGTTCAACCTTTTCAAGGCACCACAACAAAAACATTTCTGCCGGACGTTGATAAATCATCAATACATAAAACTGTGGAGCATAACCCACCAGAAATACAAAAAATAGCGATTGAACATGAAGATAACAAAACAACTATAATTGTTGGTACTATAGTAATAGGTCTTGCTGTATTACTTATTTACGAGATTTACTAAACCACTCTTTGGCTGCCACATACAACAACCCGGAAACAAACATAAGCAAAGCCCATAGATTGTTACCAAGCCAATTAATAACATTACCTGTTGTTGATAAAAGCCATGATACTATTGCACCAATAACTCCTGGAAGTGCTGCAGCAGCTTTACCTTTACTTTACTTTATTTCAAACTGCTTAATTTCACAAATCAGTGAACAGATAAAGCAAATTACAGCAATAACATACATGTATAAATACATAACACAATGACGGAACTAATAGGAAACGACTATTTACATATTATTAATGATAGTTGAGAAAAAATAGTACATGAGTCAAAAAAAATTACATTCACTTTTAACTATATTAATTTTTACATTTATTCAATTTTTAACAGTTCAGATACTTATTTTACAGAAAGTCATCTGTTTGGTATCATAATTTATATAGATTTAACAGTTTTATTAAGTCTGTTTTTATGTACTTAGATATTTATATATAGACATTTACCTATATATAACTGTTAATGGCTAATGTTGTAAAATTATATATGTAATAATGCAATAGTGATTACATGTTATGTAAAGACAACAATTTAATAGTAGTTGAATAAACAACAAAACAAAACCTTAACTAGTGCTCATACTTGTAGATATTGAACAAATCGCCTGAAACACCTTTCCGAATATTGAAAGCTGTGTCTACGACGCTCAATAATATAAATAGTATACGACAAGACATTGAGCGCAGCCTTTAGTTGAAATAGGATCGAAACTTAACGAAATACACTAAAGACTGTGTTCTATTATCGGTATACTAATTATCAAATATATATTTTTTATCACAAATAAAAAGGTTGTATTGGTACATATATTTACACATATATTTACACTCAGAGTCGTTTTTTATTATTTAAATACATATACCAGAAATTATCAGTTTATCCCTTTAAAATAATCTGTTATTTTTACTACAGAATACACTCAGTTTATTTATATTACATTTATTTTCATTTGTGAACAATTCTATGAATTTCGGCATGTTTGGTCGTGAGTAAAAATATTTGTTAATATACTTTTTTCTATCATTATGAAATAACGGGCATACTAAAACAAAATGAAACTCATCCCCAAGATCATTACATTGGGTGCATTTTCTGTCAGATGTTGGGATATTCCTCCATCTTCCGACCTCTACTGGTAACCTGTGATTTCTTGTTAAAAATGCTATAAGCTTCTTACAGTTTAAAACTGTTAATGCTTTAATATAAAAACTTTGTTTAAAACTAGTTTTCAAAAATTTGTAGATGTTTGTGTCCGAAGTACGACCAAGCTCGGAATGCCAATTTTGGATGAAGATATCTTTAAGTTTTTGGCTGAACGATTTAACGAACCACTTTCCATTTAAAAAGTCCTGGCTGTACCAAATTCCGGAAAAGCCAGACGTGCATAACATGTGTTTAATATTTTCTATCCAGGTAGACTTGACGAGATCCGAATAATGTAGTTCTCTTATCAAAATATATAATTTTGAAGAGAGTTTCGTTGTACTGTCACTACTGATATTTTCTATTAATCTTGTCCAGTAGGCAACTGTCCTCTTATTAATATCAATATATAACGGGGTAATGCCAAGTTCTCCATAAATCATGTATGATGGAGTAGCCTTTTTCATATTAAAGATATACTTGTAAAATTTTAGCTGTACTCTTTCGAATATATCTATTTTTCCACTACCCCACACTTCAATAGCGTACAAAAGTATACGTTTTATAGTTTTTTCAAAAAGGTCAATTTGTATATCATACGGAAGTGATAATGATTTAATCTTTCTCAGCAAAGAGAACATGGCGTTATTAGCTTGTTCTGAAATATACTTGTTTGCACTATTAAAGGAACCACTTCTAGAAAAGTATATACCTAAATATTTATATTCATCAACAATTTCTACGTTTTCGTTTCCTATTTTATATACAGTATTTCGTAATCTTCGCCCCTTACTGAAAATTAGTATTTTTGTTTTGTTTACATTAATATTAAGCTTCCACGTGTCGCAATAATCTTTAAATATATCAAGGGCAGTTTGAAGTCCGTGTTCGTTATCACTAAAAATCACGGTATCGTCTGCATATAAAAGTATAAACAATTTTAAAAATATCTGGGTTTCATCTATTACAATGTCTCTATTAATGCCATCTACCCCTCTACTGTTAAGATAGACTTCAAGGTCATTCAAAAATAAAATAAATAAAAATGGGGAAAGATTTTCACCTTGTCTTACGCCGACATGACAGTTAAAATAGGGAGAATTCCCCTCATTCGTTACAACTTTTGATTTTATATTATTACACAAGTTATGTATAACTTTAAAGCATTTTCCATTGATGTTTTCATTTCTTAATTTCTGCCAAAGACCAATTCTCCAAACAGAGTCAAATGCTTGTTTAAAGTCTATAAAACAACAGAATAACTTCTTTTTGTCTGATTGTACAATGTCTATTAAACATTTGAGAATAAATAAATTGTCAACAGTAGAAAAATTCTTTCGAAAACCAGCTTGTGTTTCATGTATAATACAATATTTCTCTGCATATTTAGTTAATCTAGTATTGAGAATACTCGTAAAACCAGCTAGGTTGGCAAGGAGCTTACCAAGATTACTTTTTTTTTTTTTATCCAATCCTTGACACTTGATTGCTCAGGTTTTTGAGTTGGTGTTGGCGCAGCACTTGATGTGGGAATAATAGAATTAATGATCACCCCAAGAATCATACCAAATGCAGTTAGGATACTAACAGTAGTAATACCTTGCTCCCTAAACAAGGTTTTGATCCTCTCACCAAGAGTTGTATCTTCGTTTAACATTTTGTTTATTGTCTCTTTTATTCTGCTTACTTGGTTACGGAAAGCTTCTCTGTTCTCATTGATGACATCCATTCTTGCACCTCTTTCAACTTCAAGGTCTTTGATGCGATCGCTAATTCTCTTTATCTGGAATTCATCATTATCAGTCTTAGCTTGTTCTAACTTTTGTTTTTCTTTTGTTATGTCTTTATTAAGTTGTGTGAGTTTTGCCAAGTTATTGGTGAGTTCTTCCTTGACAGTTGTCATCGCTTTTACTATTCCATACATTTCACGCTTGTCTATATTTGTTTGTGTTTCAACATCAGGACGCTCATCCACATCCCAGTCATAAATTAATGTCTCTATGTTATCCATTGATGTCTCTATGTTATCCATAATATGTGATAAATCTTGTAATGGAATAGCATCCACGTCTGGTAAATCGTTTCTTGTGCTTTCCAACGCTTGTCGAGCTTTTTGTGATAATTTTGTTTTACTGTCATACTCCGGCAAATACAAAAATTGTCTTATCGCCCTTGTTCCCCCAGAGCCAATAACCCTGTTATATTCATTTACCAAAGAACCAATGGAAAGAAATGTTGCACTACCTTGCTTTGCAGTTGTTCTTATTTCTTTATCACCAACAACCCAGTATAATGTTTTACCATCATCTCATACTTTAAACTGGTCATAATCCATTTTGTCCGGTGCCATCTTATATCGTTTTCCTATTTCATCATAAAAGGATTTTACAAGATTTGTCTTATGTGTTTTAAGTGTGACTTCTCTCAGCTCTCCCCTAAGTTCAGCAATATGGTCGCTTTGATTAAGAAGACTTATTCGAACAGGCTCACCAGGCACCATTGGTAAATCATCATCATAATCATCTGGATCGAACGTAGGATTGTCATATTCAAATCCTCCTTCAGCCATTGTTTATTTGATTCATTTTTAAAAAATATATTTAGAAAATAAAAACGATGTCAGCTTATGGAAACAAACTCAACCCTCATAGAAAACTAAGAGAGCCTCATGGTGCCAAGGGCATCCGCGTAAGTGTAGTAATAACTAATAATCCATCAACAATAGAGCAAACCCAGCAACTGCTTGTAATAGTTTCAAATCTAAGTACTAATGATGTGATAGTTCCACGTACTGCTCGTCTTGCCCTTTGAAATAGAACTTAAAAGCAGAACAGACGCCAACGCTACTATATATCAGAATCTGGGAAGAGCAATTGTGAAAAAAATGACAATAAGAATAAATGGAAATGAAGTCATGTCAATAGATGACAGTGATATATATCATTGTTATGTAGATTTATGGAAAAACCCTACCGAACGAGTAAACATAGCTTACCAAGGTATTGGTAAAGCAAACATGTTAAAACATAGAGTTGGTGCGATAGATGCTTCCTCAGACACCGAAGATGAAGCTGTAGTAGCAGCTTATGGAAATAGATTTTGTATTCCACTGGACTTTGAAGTGTTGGAAAGTCATATGCCATTTTATCAAGCGGGGCTTGGTGATAGGTTAGAATATGAATTAACGTTTAACAATTATAACAAAGTTATCAAAAGCAGTGATGCTGATGCATCTTATGTAATAAAAAATATCTGCTTGGAATTTGATATGGTTAGTGATGTTGAATTATCCAGACAAATAAGACAGCAAACCAATGATAAGATAGTATTTATGTATGACCGTATCTTGCGACATAGGAAAATAATAGCAAAAAAATCTGATACTCTTTGGAACATTAACATTAATGTACCAGCACGGAGCATGAAAGGTATTTTAATGCTGTTTGAAGACCCAGAAAGAACTGACACGGAATC
Organism: Cyrtodaria siliqua; assembly: GCA_037043455.1. Taxonomy (NCBI): domain Eukaryota; kingdom Metazoa; phylum Mollusca; class Bivalvia; order Adapedonta; family Hiatellidae; genus Cyrtodaria; species Cyrtodaria siliqua. The sequence goes on from JAWPHD010000512.1 coordinate 334,063, forward strand.
CTTTTACAACCCAACGATTGAAACGGTTGAAATGACAATAGAGGGCGTACCAAATCAGGTGTATAGTCAGGGCATGAGGGCATATCAACATTGGGATGAAATCAACAACTATTTTGCCTTGACATCAAAAAGAAACAAAGAGACAGACAAAGTGGCAAAGGACTTATACTTTACCAATGTTTCTCTTGAGAGCTATTTAACAAAACTATATGCTTTGTGGCTTGACCTTAGAACATGTGATGACAATTTATTACACGGTAGTGGAAGAAAAATAGAAAACGGCAGTAAAGGCATAACGATACTAATAAATAAAAAAGCAGATGCAGATCAACCTTTAAATATTTATCTAAATTTAATACAAGACGCGCAAATCAATTTCGAAGATGGAAGATTCAAAGAAGTACGATACTAGTTTGCACAAACAAAAATATCCTAAATATCCCCACAGTGCCATTATCTGTGGTCAGACAGGCTGTGGTAAGACAGAGTTTGTTCTTGACATACTTGAAAAAGAGTATGTTAGAGTTTTTGAACATATAATTATATTGTGTCCAACCATAGAGTGGAACGAGGCTTATAAAAATAGAACCTGGATAGGAGATGTAAGAAACCCGAGAGATAAAAAAATAACAATTGTCAATCCCGTTAGCAACGGTAAAGAAATGCTGCAAGAACTGTTGCGTTTATTTTTCAAACAATATGCTGGCAAGCCCACACTATACATCATTGATGATTGCTCCGCCACAAAAGAATTAACAAAGAAAAAAGATATGTTATCAGAGTTGGCATTCTCTTGTCGTCACGCCAAACAATCCGTGTGGGTCATTTCACAGAGATATAATTATGTATTGAAAGATTTAAGGGAGCAAGCAAAATGGTTGTGTATGTTTTACACCAAGGACAGAGATAGTTATGAAAATTATTTGAGAGAAAATGATGTTATTCCGACGCTGGAAGAGAGAACCAGAATAAGAAAAGCTTTAGCAAAGACTAAATATTCCAAGTTAATTTTGAGGACTGACCAACCAATTGGTTATTGGGTTGAATAATTTCTTACGCTTTGCTGTTAGCAATGCTTTTTTTCTAACAGCATTGCTTTGTTACTAATAGTAATACTAACAGCAAAGTAGCAATGTTAATAACAATGCTTGCAGCAAATTAACAATGCTAATAAAAAAATAGCAATATTAATAACAATGCTATTAACAATACTAACAATTACTAGTTGCATGAATATCGCAGCTGGTTGTTTTGTGTTTTATATTTCTTTCAAGATAAAATATACAATTATTAATATAAAAATGAATGCGGAAGAACTATTACAAGATATATCGGAAGGTTTCACGGAACGTGATGAATCAAAGAAACAAGAAACAAAAAAAGAAAGATTATCAGCCATAGTGGCTGGCGGTGGTAGTCGTCAATATTTGGGTAAAGACATACAACTCACGATTATAGATAGCATGCCCCCGGATGCAATAAACAAACTTTACTGCAGATATGAAGCAAGGCTTGGGGCAAGTATGACCAAGACTTTAGGCAATTCTTTTATTAACTTGTATGTGATGGGAGTATCAAAATATTTCAATGTAATCAATCCACCAAAACTAATAGAAGATTTGGAGGAAGACCCATTTATTAATCATGCTTTAACAAGTGCTTATTGTGAGTTGTATTACAGGTATGGAATGTACTTAGCGCCATTTACAGGAATACTGACAACTGTTAGACATATTGATTTTAATAAAAATAAAAATATAGACAATATAAATGGAGAAACAAAAGAGTGAAGTTATACCTGTTGAGGTTGTTACACAACCTGTTGAACAACAAAAAGTAAAAAAAACAAAAAGAATAGAAGCTGGGAAAAAAGGAGCAGCGGCAAGAAAGGCAAAGCGTCAGGATGCACAAGATGCTGCAAAGCAAAATGCTGCAAAGCTAAATGCTGCAAAGCAAGATGAAAATGAAATAACAAAAATAACAATAGGTGAAGAGGAACCAGAGAAAATCAAAATAAACGTATACAAAAATTATATTCCACCGTGTCTGGTTTTAGTAGGCATTGCTGGGTTGGATTTGTATATTTATAACAAAAAATCTGCTACGCAACCTGTAGCTGTGCAACCTGTTCCTGCAGTTGCACCAAAAGACCCGTTTGATTTTTAATAATTTATTTTAAAAAAATAATCATATAAAAAAATGGCAACAAGTATTGACGGAAAACAAATTGTAAATATGGTGTATCACGCTGGAGTGGAAACGCTTTTAACTATTGGATATTCTGAGATTGGCAGAAAACTACTAAAAAGACCAGCACCTAAAGTAGATTTTAATATGACAGATGTTGGGATGCTGTCTGTGGATATAATGTTAGCAATGGCTACAAAGGATATGCTGATTAAGCAAGGTATTATTCCTGCGGATATTATGAAGTAATTTTAAAAAAAGATATATAAAAAAAATGGCAAGTGCAGTAGCAATGATGATAGGTGGCGCATTAACAAATGCATTGGCGTTTAGCGGTTCAAATTATTTCTTTTCAAAAATGGGAAGTCATTCAGATGAGGAAAGACAAAGGCATGACACAGCCGTGGAACAATTGGAAGCAGCACAAGCGGAGTGGAATAAAAAAAGAACAGAGAGATTAGATTTTATTAATAAGCAACTGCAAAAAGGAGCATCATGCAGAGCAGACTTTTGATGATGTGGACCAAGCTATGAAACAGTATTATTATATAACTGGTAAACAGTTGCTTTTGGAACCGGAGCCTAAGTTGAGTGATTTTTATACACCATCTCCGGATCAACAGAATAGAGAAATTACGTTTATTGTGGTTGGCATGGCTGCAACTGGATTTGTGGCGTATAAATTGATTTCATAAACAAATTATAGTTTAAAAACTATAATTACTTTGGAATGTTATATGTTCTTACTTTGGAAAGACTAAGTAATATGCATGATACCTATTTTTTGTTGTTTTTACATGGTTTCAATCCAAGTGGTCGAATATAATATGGTGGTTTAGCACTCTTCTCTATTTTAGTTTTAAGATGATCAGGCGCCCATACTTCACCGTTGTCTAATAATGTCAATACCATGGATGGACCATATTCAGTATCCACTATTTTTGTATTTGTAATAGTGTATATTTTATTTATTTCCAAGTCTGTCCATTTCTTTGTGCTATTTTGATTTTGCTCTTCAAGCAGTTCATCAAATCGTGCAGTTGTGATTTCCATTTTTTTCTTTATAGTTATATAAATGTTAATCTTTAGTAAAAAAAATGGAAAAGATTTAGTACAGCCCAAAAGGATTTTGGAGAGGTTACTCAGCAGTTAACACATTGGCAAAGAGGCTGGTGTCAGTGAAAAACAGGCATTAGAATTTTTAAAGAAACAAGCTCTATGGCAAATTTATTTACCCGCACCAAAGAAAATAGTTAGACCCAGGTTTGATGTTTTTACTAAGAATGGAGTGCATCAAGCTTATTTGTTATTTTTACCGCATGATACTTTTGGCTTTGGCCGTGGCCGCAAGACATATAAATATGCATTGACTGTGGTTGATATTGCGAGTAGATATAAAGAAGCAAAGCCACTGACTTCCAAGGATAGCAAAGAAGTTGCCAAAGCATTTGAGAAAATATACAGTCGGCATTTGAAATATCCAAAATTATTACAAGTTGACCCAGGCAGAGAATTCATGGGTGCAGTATAGCAGTCGATGGCAAAACACAAAGTCAATATCAGACGAGGCAGAACAGAAATACACAGAGACCAAGCTATAGTGGAAAGATTTAACAGAACATTAGTTGAAAGATTGTTTGGCTATCAGTATGCTAAGGAAATAGATTCACAAAAACGCAACAGAGAATGGGTAAAACGATTACCAGAAGTTGTTAAAGCAATAAATGTGGAGACAAAAAAGTTCTCTCCTGTTGAAACAAAAACATTAAAAGATGATCCTATCTGTATGAATGCAAGTGTGAGATATTTATATCAACCCGGGGAACAAGAAGGTGGAAGACGCAGAGCAACTGATCAAATGTGGAGTGTAGATATTCAAAAGATTAAAAATTATATGTTGACGCAAGGTATAAGAGTATATTATTTGAAATCACCAGCGCCTCAAAGAGGATTTGTCAAAGAAGAACTACCTATTGTTCCTGCTGATACCCAAATTTATACGTTTTTATAAAATCCATGTGCATCAGTTATAATTCCATCTTCTCGTATATATCTTTTTGAGTAAAATGGTGATAATGTAACTTTGTTTATTGTTATGCTGCACATCTGATGTTTTATTGAACGTAACATATTCATTTCATGGTTGTATGTATTCTTGTTGAATAGTGAATCCTTGTAGTTTTCAAAGTTTATAAGTTTTTCTATTACATATCTTTTTACTCCTTTTGCTTTTTTGATAAGTTGTTCATCAGCTCTCAAAATAGAATATAGTTTGGGTCTTAATCCAACATATTCAGATATAGCAACATCAGCACATTCATCTTTCATTTTACCTAACACTTTTTTATTTGTATCATCGTATAGAAAATGGTTTTTTGGATAATCGCTCAAATCATATTCATCTTTCATTTCAAGCATATCTTTGTACACATCTTCTGTTTTTATGTCTACAAGCAAGCTGTCAGTATCTGTGTATAATAAAGTACCGTTATCTCCATACCTTTTTTTAAAAATATTATAATACCAATCATACATTTGGTACTTTGATAAATATAATACTGCCATTCCAACATAAATTGGCTTGTTTAATTTTAATTTTGTTTTGTTTACATGTATTGCCGATAATTCATCTGAAAATTTTATGCGCCGGTTAAAGTTGGGTTTGGCTATTATTTTTCTTATCTTTTCATTTTCAGAGCCGTCAGTTTTGACTAATTTTATATCAGTTCGCCTGCGTAAATTTTCCATTGTTTTGCCAAATACTGAGTTATTCATAAGCTTTTGAAAATCTTTATCAAATTGTGATTTAGATTTTTTTCTAAGTTCCGTGTTTAAATTTATGTATGATGCCATCCAAGGTTTTTCATTGAATTCTAACACCCTATGAATTTTTGTTAATTTCATGCCTAATGATAAATACAACTCTAAATTTTTATAATGTAATACATATTTTTTTTTATCCATAATAGTTTGTACTAGTTGTTCTGTCATAACGTTATTTTCTAATAAATTTGTTTGGTATTCAGATAACCATTCTTTTTTTATTTTTAATCTTTCAGGGGCAAGTGGATAAGCATTGTGACTATCATGTATTTCTTTAGGACATTCTATATCTGCTTCAATAAAATATCCTTTTTTAAGCTCTTCCAAAATTTTTATGCCAACCCACTTAAATCCGGAATACGGAAGTGGTTCACACATAGACACTCCATAAAGGTTGTTTTTATCATAATTCATTATGTAGTTAATTTCTTAATCAGCCACATAGGGATTGTTTGCTTTTGCATATTGTTTTGTTACCATACTAATTCCACCACGCAGACCTTTTTCTATAAACAAATGCATATTTATATCTGTAAGAAGTTCTACTTCTATCTTTGAATGTTTAAGTAAAGCATCCCAAGATAATCCTGGTGCTGTATAATAATGTAAAGCATCAAGTTTATATGAATGCATACATTTTTTTCTAAAGTTTTGAAACACATCTGCCAACAAAGTTACATCGGTTTTTAGATATAAATCATGATAATCTTCTAGAGTTTTACAATTTAATTTTTCCCATACTTCTTGAGCATGCTCGTAATATTTTCGAGTAATACCTTCGTCTTTAAGTTTACTGTAAAATTCTTTAATTGGTGGTAATTGTGTTTCATTAAATTTTTCCATGCTATCAACATATTCATAAGGATAAACACCTTTTCGTCAAAGTAAATCTGTGTGTTCTTTAAACTGATTTCTGGTTATTTCAAAATCAGATTTATCTGTCGAATCGACTAGTTTTTCTAAAGAAGAAGACATAAATTGTAAACTGTCTAAAAATTTAAGCTGGCCGACACTAAATGATATGTATTTTTCTGAGTTGGTTGGAATGCATGTTATATTACCTTTCATTTTATGTATTTTTTGCATTATTAGATGACTGTCGTATCCTTTAAGGTTGTGAAATATTACAGGAATTGGGGTTTTGCCAGGTTTTATTTTTATTTTTAAGTTTTGCAGTTTTTATGTGCTGCACCTCTGTATTCTCCGGTAAAATGGCAGTGGTCTCTTACTTTACAGTTTTTGCCACATTTTCTACCTATTTCATTATTACATATCCAACATTGTGTAGCTTTTTCATAATCTTTTTCATTTTGCTGCGTCATTATTAATTGTTTTGGGTGAGCAAATATATTATTATTGTTGCTCTTCTCACATTCTAGGCGATTTAAAAACACTTCAACAGCATCTTCACCTCTGTAAATAACAGAATCATCAGCTTTGTTGTCATATCTAACAACCTGGTATCCAAATCCACTGGTTTCATGTAATTCTGTGATTTCGGATTAATTTCCAAATTTGATTGAATTTGGTTTTAATATACTTTCAAAATCAGCATATATCACATAAGGAACATGTATTTTATTTTGGTAGTTTTTAAATTTTATAATATTTTTACCTTCTTCTGGCATTTCTATTCTGCAAGATTTTTTGTTGATACCATCACAGTCTTCTTTGTGTTTGGTAAGTAGTCCTTTCCCAGAAAAGCCGTGAAGTCAACGATCGCAGAAGTAAGTTTGACCATGGTGTTTGTTTTGATCCCAAAGTAGTCTATTCAGATTTTTAGTCCAGCAATAGTGATATTTTGTTATTTTTGTTGGTTTGTCGGGATAATCATCAGGGTCATAGTTGTCATCTATAATTCCTTCTTCATTATTTGGATCATTCTCTGATTCTTTTTCAACCTCAATGTCTTCAGATATTAAGAGCAAATTAATTCGCCCAATATCTTTTGGTTGTTCTGATATTTTATATGGAAAAACATTTACTTTTTTACTTTTTTCTGATATGGTGTATCCGTAAACATTAATAGCCATATTGTTTAGTTTTTCTACTTTTGAAATTTGTGAAATTGGAGTGGGAAAGTCAATGTTATCTTTCTTCAAGAACTCTATACTAGGATACTTTTATAATCTTAATTCTTTTTAGCTGGATTTAAAGCTGAATTTATTGCATGAAACAAACATTGATCATCGTCGTTTTTTACATTTATAATTGCTTTCTTATCAGCTACAGCTTTAGGCAAAGAAATATATGAAGAACCTTTTAGTGGTTCATATTTTGCTATATTTAAGTACAACTTAACACAGTGGTCAATTTCCAATCCAGATGCTGTGTTTGTAAATCTGTCTAAGCTTTCTTGTATAAATGCAGATGACTCATCGTAAAACTCATTTACTTTTTCAGAGCTCAAGATGGCATTTGGTTCACTGTGTAACACTGCTGTGGTATATTTTTTGTTAGCGCCGTCGTCTTTAAATATATCTACAGTGAGACCAAATTGAAACTTGAATCCATTCGTCTCTTTTAGCTCTTTGATAATTTGTTCTGTAATAATGGATTTTTTTATCATGAAATAGTTTTTGAGGGTCTTTACAGATATTTCGTATGCTTTGAAATAACCACATATTGGTTTGTCAACCAGTTTTAATTCTGAAGTAGATTTTTTATCTTTAAAAACTTGTTTAAGTTCATTTATAACATTTTCTTTTAATTTATCATGTTTTTGTTTATCTCTTTTACGTAGTTGTTTGTCACGCCGTCTCTTGCGTGAATTTTCTAATGTTTGAGATTTAACCTCTTTTGGAGTTTCCTTTGGAACTTTTTTAAAAGGTTTTAATGCATTTATACCGTTAGATAGTGTTTGCTTATCTATTACGCCTGTTTTTATAGTCTCCTCGTTTTCCATCCTTTATTTGTTATATATTAGAAATAAATTTTCTTAAATATAAAATAATTATATACAAAAAAGACAATGGAAAGCAATGTTTGTAAATTTCTTAAAATTGGATTACATAATCCATTTAAAAATAAGCCAACAAAAGATTCTAATTATTGCAGTTTGCATAAATATAGATTAAAAAAAAGTCATGCATTACCGTGTCTAAAATGTAAAAAATGCACTTCTGCAAAATATCAAGTGTGTGTTGGTTGTGGTGCTCATTCAATTAGAAAAAAGAACGATTATTGGAGGTTAAAGTCGTACAACGCTGAGTGTCTCAAATTTAGACGTATTAAGGTTTAAATCATATTTTATTGACTTTGTGTTTATTCGTTGATTGGGGCGTAAAAATTAATAACAAATCAACAAATTTGTTTTGTATTAAAAAAACATTTTATAATTATATTACAAAAAAATTAAACTTGCAATCTTCACTACCCTATTCAAAAAAAAGTTTTAATAAATCATGAAATGGTGATTTAGGTGTAAATTTCAACTTTTATTAAAAAATCTCAGAATATAACTCTGGCTCAGCTTATTTCAGCACCTTGTGGTAGGAGTTTATATATTTATGTATTTTGGTGCGTTTTTGGATCAAACTCGAGCAAAGCGAGCGCTTTGAGCCAGAAACTCCAAAATACATATATATTGATGCTTAAGGTATATAATAAGGAGTGTAACAGAAGTGCTTTCTTTCTAATCTGCTTTCCTGCGGTCATTCTTGACTAGAAACGCAATGGATGTTTTGCAGATAAGAACACAGTAAATGATTAAATATATATTTGCAGATCAATATTTTCTTTCCCACTATCAGTGGAGCCAGCTATATCAGTAAATGCCATTGACAATAACTATAATCTTGAAACAAGATAAACGGCGACGAATACAATGTTAGATTTGAAATGAGGTGAATATTGTATCATACTTTATCTTATAACAATATTCGCATGTGTACTCCGGGCTAATATACTTTAGAGTATAGGTCTTCTAATGACAGTCCAGATCGTACCATGTCCTTTGACCTTTTTCCTGTCTTGCTATACGTCATCGGCACATAATTGATTAGAAATATCATAAACTATGATACAAAATAACCTATATAAGTATATGGATAGACAACTTTGTCTTAATTCATACGCATTCAGGTCTAATTGAATTAACTTTGCTTGGTTACGCACTCAGACATGTCTTGGGCAGTGCTATACGGAGCACAATATGGATATTTTCATCCATATAAGATATAGCTTTTTGGACCGCACAGATGTCATGATAGTGGCGTAATACAATGGCATACGAGGTTACATTGTCCAGACTGATTTATTAGTAATGCAAGACCGGACCAATACGACAGTCCGAGGACCAATAATTCGGACAATATGAAAACACTTAATTAATGACAATTGTATTAATTAACTTCCACTGCAGTAGAATTTATTAAAAAAAAAAATTGACATGATTTGCGTTTATTTATAGTAGCGTTAATTTGATAAGCGAGCGTGAATGACGTTAACGTGAATGACGTTATTTAACGTGAATGATGCCACTTAAAGCTCGTATTGGTGAGTTTCTTCATATTGGCCTTGCTTTTTTTCTCGATATTTGCCGACTTTCGGTTCGTATAGGCCTAGTTTGTATTGTATTATGTGTAGAGGTTCTAGTAAAACACGGCTAATATAGTTTAATTACTTAATAAAACAATATACTGGTATAAATAGGTTTTAAGCTTATTTTATGAGCACAATTTAGCTCTTAAGAAATTATTAAAAGATGTGTCTTTTCCCATTATCATATGACCTTTATAAAGGGCAATTCCGTTTCAATGAACCTGATAGTATTATAGTATCACTACAATAAACTTCCCGTCGTTGCGTAATAACGGATAAACAGATCTTACTGATAACCTTAAACGGAATTGATAAAGGTTGAACCAAAGGTAAAAATAAATTGTTATTACCTACTTGTCAGATTCTGCATTGACTTTGAGTATCGGTTTAGAACGTAAAGGTAAATATCGGTCAAATGTCATGTATGGATATTAGTTCATCTATATGTATATTTGTATGTATTTATAAATGTTTAAATGTCCCAGGGTATTGATAACTACGAAACCAAGGGACCAACATTGTCATAGTGATCAGTATTTATAAGAATGGTTGCATGCAGTACTCATTTTGAAATTTATGTAGAAATAAAAAAGCTGACTGCATTTTATCACATAAAACTTGCGGTGTCGGAGTGTAATAAAGAAAGATAAAAATATCGCACAGGGAAACCAGAATTCAAGGACGACAGTCAACCACAAAACACAAAAACAAACACGCAAACAGACAAACGAGAATGCAAAAGTAATAAAAACTGCAAACGATATCACAAACACAAAAGGGTTGACAATAGGGCTACCGCCTTGGAACGGTCAGTGGCAACAAAGGCCACTGGGGGTTTAAACCGGTTCTAGGGTGCACCAAACCTCACACTTACCCTACTGTCATCCCATTAAAACAGGACAGTGTAAATAAAGAAATCCCCGCCATGATCTAATCTCTAACCAACAAGGAAGCATCAATAGGCAATATAAGTAAAACACAAATATGCTCGTGTAAATATAATACAAAAAAAACAATAGCCTAGAAAGCCACAATGAATGTACTCAATGACTTGGCAGAAGCCAGAGCAACAAGAGAGTTAACCATTAAGAGCACGACAGGAAAGATCATAGACAAACGACATGATGCATATTTAATATTACACTAGTAAAATAAACATGCATATGAAGGCTGAATCATCGTTCTGTCTTTTCCGTTCTGCTCTGTGTTCGTCGGAATTTCCTTGTCGATTTCCGTGACCGTTTAAAATACGGCACAGACTCGCATCATCTGATTTTATCCAACTCGTTTAACAATTCAATATTCAAACAGGCGCTCATGTAAGATCCTCTATTCATTTATAATTTATAATAATACATGAAATTAAAAAAAACAATTAGTTGAGGAATTATAGAATTAGTTGCCCTTTCATTGTGTAATTCAATATGTTCACACCAAATGATAACTTCCGGCTATATAAGTACCTATTGTTATCCACGATTTGTTGATGATCACATGTCTTCACATGTCTATACAATCTTTAAGAAATGTTACTGACTAATTTCGTGTATGACGTATGTGTTTAATCTGATTCAGAGTTACATGAATGATATGACATTTTATGCAGAAAATTAAACATTTGAAATTATAGATGTGAGATGGAAAAACTGTCTTTAATATGTGTATCGTTATTCGTACACAGAATACACGTATTCGTACAGGGTGAGTACCTGATACTATTTTAATATAAATTTGCTGGAAATGATAGTTACAATGTGGCAATGTTTCTTTTCATTATAGCGATAAAGATGGAAACCTACACCTCATCAGAACTACTGTGCATTTTAGGGTGCCTAGACGTCGAATATGAATCGCGATATGTTTTTATTACGCGCGATATGTTTTCATACCATATCAGTTATGAAAACATATAGCTAGTAATAACAAACATCTCGATTCATATTCGACGTCTAGGCACCCTGAAATGCACAGTAGTATACATACATTTCGACATAATGTAGTTATCACTGGTCGACGCATCTCATGCACTATTATTTAATATTGATTTTTTTTTTAAAAATAAAATCATGTAATGCGTATTATGATTGCAAACATAAACATTTACTTTACATTTTCAGAATCTATATGTAAAAATAGCTGAGACATTACGGATAAAAGTATACAATGCAGTAGCACTCATGGTACAAAATATATATTCAAAATAATAAAAAGGTTATTTCCTCATCTTAAATCTGTATTATTGTCATGTATTGTACTGAATACAGGAGTGTCTGTTTGAATTAATAAAAAGGCCCACAAGTCATGCCAACAGACAGAGCATCGTTAGAAGTATCGTTTTAATAATGGGGAGAGAGCTAACGCCATGTCAAGGCGAAAGTCATGGGGGTGTAGATAACGCATATTTATATTAGGCTAGTATCCTATTGTATCTTTTTAGCATCGATATCATGTGGTGAACTCCGCCCAGCGTATAGTTACTCTGGTACAACAATAAAATGTGATATTCTATTGGAACCCAGTTCTTACATGGCATCGTCTACCAGAAACAACCTGTACCGATGGACTCATTTTGGACGCTCTCTTGGTAGTATTGTGGTATTGTGGTATTTGATAAGGAAAATAATTTCAACCAAAATCCCCAGAAATACAGTGAGAGTAATTTCACTTTACACATACACGGTTTAACAAGAGACGACGAAGGGTCTTACGCCGTCGATTGCAGGAGGGACACACGCGAATCATACGTCGGACGTACCGAAGTGCATATATCCGTGCCCGAAACAACCACACCAGGTATTGTTTAATGTGTTTTATTAATGAAATACCATCTTCTCGCACATGATAGCATAATATATGTATATACTAGGTACTATAATAGTTTAACTACTTACATTAAGAGGATGTGTTACTGATAATTTAGGTACATTTGACAAAACAAGAATACAAAAGACAATGAAAAAGAGGTATAGTATAGTTCAGTGTCGTCTTGAATAAGGATGTTGCACTTGCTTTTACCGAATGTTTTGGTTACAATCTAGGTAAATATGTTCTTTAATAGTTTGACCTGTGAGAAAATATCGACATAAATATTTAACGTTTCAACTTGGAAGTTAACAAATTGAATTTGGTAAAATATGCAGAATAACGTATATGTTAATTATTGCGGTATTATAGTGGAATTTCTTTTAATAATGGTCGAGCTCGTGGAACTGAAGACACTGATGTAATAATAAAGGTTAATATTTCGCTGGAAATGATTGATTACAATGTGTCAATCAACATATGTTGGGGCAGTTAGTGTATCTTTAATACAAATTTGCGGCTTGTGGATTCGAATCCACGTAAGAAATAATATAAACCACAAACATTTATTTTTAACTGAAATGCGATCGTTAATGCAATCGCGAACATCACCGTTTTAGAATCTACATTTAAATATACCTTATGTATGATCCCATCTTTGAAGTTATCTAGACAAACTATTCTCGAATTAACACCTTCATGAATTACAATAACACCCAAAAAATGGCAGGGGAAATCACATAAGTGAAATTTACTGTGCCTTCCAAGTATAAACAGGTATAAAATCATAATTTAAAACAATAAGTAGATTCTTTCCTTTCCCTACCTAAATCTGGATTTGTTGTATTAACTACAAGAATGGGTGTTTAATCAAAGTAAAGGCCAAATATTCAATTCTGGAAACACAAGGGTGATTGTAATTACGCGGAGAGTTATCACCGTCTGATTATTTTTTTTAATATTGGGAGGTTTATAAGGGAGACAGGCGAAAGTCATCGAAATGGGTGTAATTTATATTTAGCAACAATACTTATTAACTAATATACTATTCTTTCGTTGCAGCATTGCCATCATGTGGTAAGCTCCACACAGTGTGCAGCTACTCCGGTACAACAACAAACTGTGATATTCGGTTGATACCCAGTGCTCATATGTCACCGTACATCAGAAACAATATGTACAGATGGATACGTGACAGCAGCTCTTCTGCAGGATTTGTGATAATTGATAAGGAAAGAAATTTCAACAAAAATTCCCAGAAATATAATGAGAGTAATTTGACTTTGCATATACACGGTTTAACAAGAGAATACGAAGGGACTTACGGCATCGACTGCAGGAAGGTCACCAACGAATCATACTTTGGACTTACTGAAGTGCATATATTCTTACCCGAAACATCCACATCAGGTATTGTTTAGTGTGTTTTTGTTAATGAAATGCCATCTTCTCGAATATTATTGGATATGTATGTATAAAGTAGACGTTGTTTTAATATTGAAACGAATACGATATTTCGTTATTGTTGATGAGTTTCCTGGCAACTGCATTACCTATGTTTAGTAATTTACTGTTGATAAATGAGTAGCAGCTGAAAACATAAGACCAAACCAAACACAAATAGGTATAGTATTAGTATTTGTCCATTGTTGTATAGACACTATGTGCATGACACTAGGTTTTACAGAGTGTTTTGTTTATATGCATCAAACTAAAATAAATAAACAAAATAAGGTCCATTTATTTATGTACACCGTCTTGCTTTTACAGTATGCTGTTTGTCAAATATACAATGGTATAAATACAATGGTGTTAATAACTCTATATAACAGGTATAGTGACACAATTTGTTGTCGTTATTGCAGTTATTGTAGGCTGCGACGTCCATTTATACAATCATGTACTCCGGTAGACAGAATTGTAACTCACTAGTAGGATTATTAAGCTAACGAAACTGATTTAAACAATACAAGGCAAAACTGATAGGCGATATTGTTTCACGTTTACTCTGGTTGGCGGTATTGTTATGCCCTAGGACGCGTGATCTCAGGATTGGCATGCAATGCCATGTAAACGTTATTGTTATATTTTGATAAACGTGTTGTTTTTCAGGGACAACACCAGTTCAGTATAGTACTCCCATATATTTAGATGAGGAAACCACTAACGACGGAAGCAAAGGTTTGTCCGTTATGGGCTCTTTTTGTGGTTAGCATAGTTTATTTATCACATAACTGGCATTGTGAGAAAATAATAAACACATGATATATTTATTATACTACACTAGTTTAATAAATATGCAAATAAAGTCCGAATTATTGTTCGGTCTTTCCGTTCAGCTCGGTGTGCATCGGAAATTACGTAACCGTTTAAAATACCGGATTACGGAAATCGACGAGGTAATTCCATTGTTCGGTGCAGTACGGAGAAGACCGAATCAACATACGACGTCATCATGAAAACATACGACGTCATCATACGACACTGTTATATATAATATATAGGCAGCTACAATAATACATGCTTTGTATGATGAGGCTTTATTGGATAAATAAAATTTAGCATTTGTGTCTATGTTATATTGAATTTTCACTACCGTTCATGAACAGGCTCAATCAAACCAAGAATGCAATATTTTTGTATTATCGTATTCGACGATATTCAAATTTCTCCTTATAATATTGCTTTTATTAAAATAGTTGGATAAATTTGATACGATGCGCAGCCTCGTATCATATCAATTTCATCCAACTTCTTTAATTCAATATTAAACAGACATGTAAGACCCTCTATGTATTATATAGTTATGGTACATGGAAGCCAAATAGCATAAAACATATCGTCGTAATTTGGACATTTATCATAGACTAACTAGTAAACAATTTCCTTTTAATTTGAAGTCCCGAAATGCTTATCAAAACTAAGCGGCAAGCGCAAATATTACTTATTTAAATATGTTTTAATACCATATATATGTTCATCTCTGAAGGTAGCAACACTACATGCTACAAATTAGTAACTTCGAAAATTACAAAGACACATTGCAAAGGGAAAATCACTAGTAAAAAAACGTAATGTAGGCGGCGACAACGAGTAATTAGTCTCCTGTAGAAGGGAATTAAGTGAAGACCGGTTGATTATAATTTGTATTTTGTTTGGCGGAATTGTTTTACTCTGGTATGTAAGAGTAAATATAGTTGCTTTTACTTTGCTATTGTTATACTCTTGTAGGCGGATTTTTTATGCACATATATATTGTTATACATGACATTGTTTGCTTCTGTTATGGGACGTTTTTAGCTGGAACTGATAGGCGCGATATTGTTTTACTTTACTCAGATTTGAGATACTATACCTCTGGCAAACGAGACCAGGGCCTAAATTCATCAAACTTTTGAGCACAATAATCAGACTCAGACTCAAAATCTCATTTATTTGCAAACCCTATCAACACAAAAGTATGGGTAAGAAGTGTGATTTTTAGACATTTATCTATTAAATTACCTTTAAAATTACTTGTTTCTGTAAGTAAATATAGTAATTTACTTCTAAAATTGTTTTTATTTGGAATTAAACAATTTGAGATTTTGAATCGAGTCCGATTCTTGTGCTCAACAGTTTGATGAATAGTAGACCTGACCTCGAGATTGTCGTACCCTGGAATATCATTTTGTCACCCTGGAATATCATATTGTCATACCCTGGAATATCATATTGTCATACCCTGGAATATCATACTGTGATACGTGTATAAACTTACATTTAGAGACAACAACGGTCCAGTTAAGTTATCCCACTTATCTAGAAGAGGACACCACTAAAGATGGAACCAAAGGTTTGCCCTTGATTTTAATTGTTCTGTTTGTGGTCGGAGAGTTGAGGAAATTAAAAGTCCCAATATGTTATGAAACATGTGTCGGGAAAAGTAGTGCATTTTGATTTTATAGATGCGTCATGTGGAAGCCAATTAATATAAAACCTATCGAGATATTGTTTTAACCACATGTCGACATTAATAGAATAATAAATAATCAATTTCATCTTTGAATACAGCAACACAAATCATGATATAAATTAAGACTTTCATAAAATTATCCAGGGGGGTAAATCACGTATCAGCATTACATAATCATATCTTAAAAAGCAATTCAGAATAGTTTTTTATAGACGTTTTCCTTTTCCACTTTCTTGCTATATTGTGTTGCATATAAACGTTCGTTGTCATACCCTGTAATATCACATTGTCATACTGTGATACGTGTATAAACTTATATTTTAGAGACAACAACGGTCCAGTTAAGTTATCCCACTTATCTAGATGAGGACACCAATAAAAGATGGAACCAAAGGTTTGCCCTTGATTTTTATTGTTCTGTTTGTGGTCGGAGAGATGTAGAAATTAAAAGTCCCAATATGTTATGAAACATTTATCGAGAAAAGTAGTGCATTTTGATTTTATAGATGCGTCATGTGGAAGCCAATTAATATAAAACCTATCTAGATATTGTTTTAACCACATGTCGACATATTAATAGAATAACTAAGAATCAATTTCATCTTTGAATACAGCAACACAAATCATGATATAAATTAAGATTTTCACAAAATTACCCTGGGGGGAAATCACGTATAAGCATTACATAATCATATCTTACAAAACAATTGAGAATAGATTTTATAGAAGTTTTCCTTTTCCACTTTCTTGCTATATTGTGTTGCATATAAACGTTCGTATATTGGATCGAAGAGAATAAAGACCAATACTTATTTCAATCTTAAAAGCGGCGTTAAATGTAAAATCTGTATCAGCTTCATTTTGAATATTCGGGTTATGGAGGGATGGGATTGACGTTGTTATTAGAAAATATTAAGTAATTTAATACATCCTGTTACAGCATTGGAATACCTTTTATCTAAGACAAAGACATGTCGACCATATTGTTAAATATTTGATATAAGTACACATAATAACAATAATCACTAAATAAATGCAACTTACACATATACAAGTTAAGCATATGTCTCACAGTACTAATATACCTAGCACTTTTACTTAGTTAAGCTTCAAATATATTATTAAATCTCATTAAAGAAGGTTCGATTAACATTTTCTTCGAAATAAACAGAGATTGATTTCATGTTCAAATCAACATAATTAAACTGTCAAAACAACTTTGAAACAGACGTGTTGTCAGTATGTAGTTATTATAGGCGGCAATAGTCAGTTATACCTCGCCGGACGTGTTGACTGGTTGATTGGTATGTATTCCCATTTCGGAAGTAACGTCTGACGGACCGGTGGTAGTAAACGCTTTTAGGCAGATTGCTTTACTTTACTCTTGTTATATTTACATCGCTATTGCATTCGCTACGATGAATCTTATTTGACACGCTGCATTTAATTTTCCAATGAATACCATTACCTTCGGAATACCTCATGATATGCCCTTTAACGGTTTTCATTGGATGATGGACGGAGCTTAACTTAATAGAATATTGCGCATGAGGGGTGAGTCTAAAATGTTGCCGATCGTAACGGCTGTTACATTTTACTCCATATTTTTTCGAAATAAATAGTAAATCTGGCGTATACAGAGAAGAAATCAATGCCATTATAAAGGTAAGTATTTATGTAAATATGAGGAATGAAATGCGCTCTTTTGGTTTTCATTGGAGTATGAAAAACATTTGGATGGTTTGAAGTAAGTGTGGAGTCCTTCTTCTGACTCCACACACTTTAAACCACCCAAATATTTTTCATACCCCAATGAAAACCAAAAGAGCGCATTTCATTCCTTAAACAGTTATTATTATACTCTGACTTGCACGCGGGTTTATCATATCCTGACAATAATATGATATTATGAAGTACGTATTATATTTCAGAGACAACAACGCCACAGTTAAGTAATTCCACATATTTAGATAATGACACCACTAACAATGGAACCTTCGATGTGTCCGTGATTGCGGTTGCAGTTTGTGTGGTTTTTCGTAATTGTTGTGGTTGCCATGACCGTTATATGGGTTAAAAGGAATCAGACGACCCATAAGAGTAAGATATTTATCCCTTTTAAAGCTTGTCTTTATTTAAATAGATATTTTCTACAAATATTAGATCTACCGTTAAACCTTTTACATAATTAAAGTAAAACATGTTAGCCCTGCCACGATATTATTGACTATTTTAATTATCGTAAGGTAAGCACAATTGCTTACATTTAGTACGAGTAACAACTGAATCAGTATGTACATTTCTATGGTTAAATAAGTAACACAATTTAAAGTATTTTATCATGCGCCTATGAAGGACATTACACTTATTGTAGTCTAATACTCTTTGTTGCCAATCATAGAATTGTGAATTCATCCATACAAACTTCCTTTAGAACCGACATTCATTCATTGCGAGACATGTTCACGAGTATTTCAGACCTGTTTCTTGAAAAGACCTGTAAATAAATGTATTCTACACAATTAGTAATGGTTATATGGCGGACTTTGACCTGTAAAACCTACCAGATGTAATTTCTGTCTTTTCAGAAAATAATAAACCAGCAAACAACGATGAAATCTCCTTTAGGTAA
This sequence comes from Cyrtodaria siliqua, assembly GCA_037043455.1. Classification (NCBI taxonomy): domain Eukaryota; kingdom Metazoa; phylum Mollusca; class Bivalvia; order Adapedonta; family Hiatellidae; genus Cyrtodaria; species Cyrtodaria siliqua. The sequence goes on from JAWPHD010000512.1 coordinate 353,004, forward strand.
GATTTTATCTGAATATCGTCTATAGCTCTGATAATGTTCCCACCCAATGGCATTAGGCTATATTACGGTAATTTATGTTAACTCTGGCATTGCATTTCCTCAGGAACCGTTTGTCGCTTATTATTATATCAATTAATTGTTTGCTTCCATATTGTTTTCTAAGACAACTTCTTTTTTCAATACCTTACGATATATATCATTGGCGCGGAAAACATAGACTATTAGGTTGAAATTATAAATACTGTGCTATATTTTGAAACTGAATTCTGAAATTCAATATTGGCAAAGTCAATATGAACTTTAAGTAACTGTATAACCTACGTTTTATAGTTATAATATTATAAGGAAGCAGATTAAAATTCATATGCAAACTGCATCAACATTCCAGTTTCGTGGTCAGAAAAGGTCAAAGTCGAACACGTTTTATACTTAGTAAATTCAGTAATTTATTGAAACTATATCAAATGTTATCTATACCTATCAAATGTTCTCTATACATGATCTCCTACTTAGTCATACCGAACGTGACATTACTGCGTGAAAATGCATTATTTATTATGTATAACATATCTTCCTTAAATTAGTTTGTCTAAAATCAAAATATTATTGGAAGAAACACTAACAGTTAGTAGCTCATGTTCATGACACTTATAAGTACCCCGATTTGAAATGCTAATACATCATTTATTTTTCATCATAATTTGCGCACATTTTGAACAGTTTCTTTTATTCGGTGACTAAATTGACTCAATTTTCAAATTGATTATTCATTTTATATTTTAGTAGACGAATCTGTTAAATATGTATTGAAGAGGTGTCTTGCAATTTTATGTCAATATTGTACATTCCATTTAAAAGATATGAAATAAAATGTAACTAGGGTATTTATACGTGTCCTCAATATCCAGCGTGATGTTGCGTTATTTGTAAAGTTCTGTAGCTTTATGAATTGGTTGGCTGTAATCATTATAACAATGTATTCTATGACTAGTGAAACTTTATGTCGTACTGTTACTTGTATAGTAAGTTTGTTTGTGAGTTAAACATCTGTGTCTAGGCTTTGATATACAATACTGCATATATAACATGTTTAGTGTCATTTAACTAACCGTGTAGTGTTTATATACCTGCATGTCCATGTTGCAGGTATATTCAAGGAGAAGCAGCTGACGGTAAGATTACGTATATGTCTAAGTGGTAAACTGTGAAGGGTATTTTAGTTATTTCCTTTTATATGTTTTCTATTTTGATTCCTTCAACGTGCACTCTATAAACAGTGTCTTGTGTGGTTTTATTTGAATAAACAACAATTCTGAATATAATTATATACAGGTGCTAACAAGTTGCTTATTATTCAGTGTATATGTTAATTTAAACAGAACAAACAGCAAATCGTTCATTATTCATAATCTAAGGTAACCTGGGTTACAACAAGAGGGACAGAACTGATACATGTACATACTCGCTATTGTATACACATATTTAAATAAATGCTACATTTTTCAGAACCTGTGTACAATAACATCGACATCGACACAGCATCAGTAATGTCTGAAGTGCATTATGCAGAAATACATATAAAAGACGCTGCAAGAATGCATCAAAATCTGTTGTCACGTGACATATCTCCGGGACTGCAAGTGACACCAAACAATGGCGCATGTAATGACGATTACGCCAACATTTGTTGTGCAGGAAATACACAAAGCAACCCAAATTATGCGATGTCAACTGTATGGCCCAAATCTCAAAATAACACAACACCAGTCGACATAGAAACATCGGATGATCGGGAATATTATATATTAGAACCTAACAATGCCGTTGCACCTGACTAATGGTTTCAATCCACTATCCTAACTACTCCTTTTACACGACAACGTTATGTTTATTGGCAAGTTGTAGGGTTGTTCGATTTTTTCACTTTAATCGACAAGGTATAGAGATGGGGGTCATTAAAATTAGTTCTTCCAATAATTTATTTTATGCCATTTGAAAAGGAAAGAACGTAAAACAAAAGCACTAGGTTGATATCCTTTTTTGAAACTGAGCCGCAAATCCTTTCTAAATGCATGATAACAAATGCATGGAGTGTTTTTATTTATTTATTATTTAAATGTATACGTACGTTTGATTATACGTCTAACATTGGTATTCCATAAGCATATTCTAGTTCTACTGGTTTAATTCTACCTTTAGTTATTGACGAATTATACATATATGTAAACGAGGTCAATCCGCTTTTGCCATTGAGTCATATGAATTCAGGACGAAGCTTAACACTGTTTTTAGATGAAGCTTTATAGCTTGTAGCTACAACATGGGAATAAGCGTGTTTCAAATAACTGTAGTGAGATTAATCGACTGATTTGTTTCCAGACATGTTTAGATGGAAAACACATTTTACTGACAACATTAAACGGATGAAAGTATAAGATTTGTTGGTTATACTGCTGAATATTATGGAATTCAGAGAAACTTTAAAGCCTAAACATATGTTTAAGTCAAATATAGTCAACACCGAATTGTTTTAGATTTTTTCTAAAAGCACTATATACAAACGATTTGAAATTTCATGTTTCAATACAATTTTAGATTTGGTTGTAAATTACGCATCATCGCGGTTGTTTTAAAAAAACATTATCAGCCATTGGTACTTTTCTTAATATTAGACATACCTCTGACTTTTAGACTCAAATATATGGAGGAATATAAGTCCTTAGGCAACCAAGATATAATTTAGGCACATTTAATGACACATAAAAGATGCTAATGAATTTTAGTACTACTGTCAGTTTACTGTCAATTTATACCAAAATCACGTATTTACTTTACATTGCATTGTAAATCATATGATAGATGAAACGCTGCTATATATTTGCTAGTTTACTCTTGACAGAGTTTTAGCACTTCCTAAATACGTGTTTGCTTCATGTGCTGAGAATATATCAGTGTATGTTAGTTATGTAAGTGACATATTTTTAAATTAACCTTTACACATTTGAAACGTTTAACAGGTGTCCAAACTGTTTCCCGCTGTTATCATATTGTTTCAAGAATGCGTTTAATTTTAATAATTGACTTGACGATACAGTAAGTTCATGGAATTCATTTCCTTATTATCGTATGACTTTCTCGTAGATTTTCCGGTGATACACTATACAATGATCTACTATATTTCTGTATTGCTTAGGAAATGAATGTATATTTGCCCACTACTACATCTTATATTTCAATATATATCAACACTTTAGTTGGTTGATTGTTATAGGTATATATGTATACATTGATATAAGTATATTTTTATTAATCAATCAATGCTAGAAGATGAGTATGAACATTGTGCCTAATTTGAGCTTCCGCGATAAAAAAAAACTAGCAGCAGTAAGTCAATCAGCATTAAGTCAATCAAGTTATAGAGAGCTTCTGGTACACTAATATATATATTTAAATCCTGAATGCACCAGTGCGTTTCGGCTTGTTGCACGCGTACATTATATAGCACTTCTTATTTCAAACGTCGCGTGCATTTGTGTAGGCTTATTTTAATGAAATGAATATTGTAGCTATAATACATTCAGATCAACTAATTATTTTTAAAATTACACTCTTTAGAAACTGTAATTTTCATGTTAAGTCTCGACAAACTAATATGAGTTTGCTAGCTGCTCTCTTCACTTGAATGTGAATGAGCTTCATTACATGTAGCAGCCAGTCAATCTACTTATAGGAACGCCAATGTATACACGTACACAATGACTTCAAATTGATTTTCTGTACGAGAATGACCTAAAATAATTGCGAGTGAGAACGTTACCAAACTGTATTCACATGTTATTAGTCTATGTTAATGTAATGTGTCGTGTTATGCTGTTTTAGCCTTAGTGTCAGTGATGAAAGTTGAAGGTACTCTATAGTGATTACTAAGGAGGCCTATATATTTTTTCTTTTCTTTAGTTTAGCTTTTTACTGTGAAGTAATATATAACTCTATCATAGAACGTTGTAGATGTTATGCTTAACCTTGGTTACAATGTCACATATAGTATACGATAATTCACAAGTCATGTTTTACTGTTGTTTTCAGAAACTTTTCAAGATAGCGATAAAGCAACCGTATTTAAAACAACCGTGTTTTAAATGAGTCATAATAAGGATGTAAAGACCGTGCTTTTAATTTTCTTTGTATTTTTCTGTCTCTGCGGATGTTGTTTATCTATGTATAATTGATTCTTTTTAATTGATTCTTTCTGTCAACATGAATTTTGTCAATGTTATCCGCTGCTCCCAACTAAATTCCATTTTGTTTATTTCGCTCTTCGTGGTATAGTATTTTGTTAGATACTGGGTCCATACGCCGCTGGACATGGGAGAGGAAAATCTCTATGTCCACCGCCATATGCATGCCATCTTCGGGATGGTTAAAATTATATACTATTGATTTTATGAATATTGAGTTCTGCTCAACCCGGGGCTAGAGGGCGTGAGCGGTAGCTAGCATATTTCACTACCGTTCATGAACAGTCTCAATCAAACCGAGACTGCAATATTTTGTATGTGTCGTGTTCGGCCGTTTCCAAAGGTCCATTATCATACTCTTTTATATAGCACAGTGGCGTTGCTTGTGCAGTGTGGCGTCAGTTAAACGTCGTCTCCACGCGCTTGCAATCAGGACTGTCATTCATTCGATCTTTGGAGATCGCTGAGCCCGATAGTTATATTTAGTTATCGGTGGTACATTTCAATTGCTTTTGTTTTCTTACTTAATTTTCGATTCGGGGGTTCCTCTACTCCGGCCGATAATATGCTCTGGGTATTATTTAACCACTCATAGGATATGTTGTCTGCTTTTTAATTTAGTCTTTTGGCTGTTACTTGTGATATGCAGGCTTCATAACCGCTACTCCCAACTAAATTCCTTTTTGTTTATTTCGCTCTTTGGGGCATAGTATTTTGTTAAAAATGTGGGACCATACGCCGCTGGACAGGGGAGAGGAACCGAGTCAAACCGAGACTGCAATATTTTGTATGTGTCGTGTTCGGCCGTTTCCAAAGGACCATTATCATACTCTTTTATCAAGATAAGTTTTGTCTTCTTTGAGCTAGATTACAAACGATAGCAGACCACATGAATCATATTTGTATTATTGAAATACATACTTGGAAATATAAGTTAGATGCATGTTCTCAGTAGTGAACAATAACTGTGACAGGTGAATTAACCCTTGCAAATATCGCTACGTTCGGACGTCGAATGACTTTGTACTTAATGGATATATCAGACGTTACAATTCCATATCGGTACCATTACTGTCCATTTCAATGCCATTATAATGTTCGTTTGCATTTTCGCTATAATTTCAAGAAAGCGTTATCGTTTCCGATGGAATTTCCTGATTCCATTACTAATATCCTAGTAACGCTCTTTAAGCCTATCTGGCATAGAATTGCTCATAGTCAAAAGCAAATTGTTTAAATGGGAATATTGCTCCAAACACCACTACTATACAAAACACATATTCTCTCTGAGAAATGATATTGCACTTTAATCCATAGTGTGATTTTCACATAGTCAATAAACCTTCATTCTAATTGTATAATTAGGCCGATAAGGATGATTAATGATGCTTTAGGTATAACATAAGGAGTGTCGCAGAAGTTGTTTTTGTACTCTGCTTTCCTGCTATCAGTGCTGACATAAGGAGTGTCGCTGACAAACGAAGCAATGAATGTTTTACAGATAAGAACATACTCAAGTAAATGATTACATATATATTTGTCGATCAATATTTGCTTTCACCTTATCAGTGGAGTAAACTATATAAGTAAAAGAGATTGAAGTAAATATTCTCTTCGAGAACTTATATTGCACTTTAAGGCCCCTTTACACAGGGCTGCGACTTTTGTGCCACCTTTGAGCGACCAAAAAATGGCCATGACGCTCAATGGTCGCCTAAACCCAGAAAATCATGTTTCTATGTAACTGCTCCAGCGATCCTTGTGCCTCCCTTGAACCACCAAAAATGCAATTTTCGGGCATTTTCATGGCGATCTACGAACGATATGTGCGTCCACTGAGCCACATGCCTGCCTACCCTGTGCTTCCCATGTGCAGCCTACGGCAACCAACGCGATTATAGGCTACATAGGCGACCCCCGAGTAATGTTTGGGAAACCATTGAGCCTCCTCTGTGCCTCCTCTGTGCCATCATCGGCGACCAACGGCAACTAACGGCGATCACTGGACGACCATTCAGCCATGCTTCTGCCTCCTAGGCGACCCTTGAGCATTGTTTGGGCGACCCCTGGCGACTGCTAGGCAACCTGGAGTGCCTGGGTATATATATATGCCCTGATTCTGGCGCTTTCCCATCACTTTCATTCTAGCTGCCAAAGAGAGAACATCTCCAGAAGATCTTACAAGGTCACCAAGCACTGCTGGTGAACCAGATGGCCATTGCTGTCCACACAATGAAACACTGCACAATGAAACACTGCAGGTACCAGCCCTCTATTTATAGGCACGCTGAGGAGGCACTACAGGTAGCTCAAAGGAGGCAGAAGGGAGGCAGAAGCATTGCCATGGTGGCTCAAGGGTTGCCGTGGTCGCTGAATGGAGGCACAGCGGTCGCCACAGTCATCGTTCAATGCACGCTATTGGTCGTCCAAAGGAAGCACAGGGGATGCACAAGGGAGGCACAAGGGAGGCAAAAGCATCGCCCAGATTGACGGACAAATTTGCAGCAGGACGCATCTATTACCTGGCGACCATTGGGCGACAACTGTGCCTCCATTCTGCAACCACGGTAATGCTTGTGCCTCCCTTCTGCCTCCATTGAGCCACCTTTGAGCAACCAACCTCCTCGGCGACCTTTGTGCGACTGTTATGAACATGTTCAAAAATTCACGGCGACCATGGCGTCCATGGCGATGTCTGAACCTCCTGTGTACCATCTTTGAACGACCTAGGCAACGATTCTGCCTCTTTTGAGACTCCAACGACGACCTGGCAAATTTTATGGTCGCACACGGGAGGCACAAAGGTCGCCATTCTGTGTAAAGGCTCCATTAATGCTTAGTGTGACTTTCACAAACTCAATAAACAGTATTTGTAATGGTGTTATCGGGCCGATAAGGCTGAATGAATGAATCAATTCATTCATTCATTCATTCATTCATTCATTCATTCATTCATTCATTCATTTATTCATTGTTTGATTGATTGATTGATTGATTGATTATTTGATTGATTGATTGATTGATTGATTGATTGATTGATTGATTGATTGATTGATTGATTGATTGATTGATTAATTGATTGATTGATTGATTGATTGATTGATTGATTGATTGATTGATTGATTGATTGATTGATTGATTGATTGATTGATTGATTGATTGATTGATTGATTGATTGATTGATTGATTGATTGATTGATTGATTGATTGATTGATTGATTGATTGATTGACATTGGTGTCATTGATGAAGTAGCCAAGTGTTATAATCTTTGTAATTAGTCTTAATTAATTAGATCTACTCAATAATGTGAACGAATGTTGCGGTATTCTTACATTTTGTTGCGAACCCACAATTCTCTTCTCTCGTACCTTTATCAATATAATGGTGTATCAACCATGTTGGTGTGTATAATTTTGGCCACACGCATAGGTGCGAGATAGTAGTAAATTAAATATTTTTATTCTGCAGTAGTAAGTTCAACATAACATTTTTTTTTATATCTCCATTGATTTGAACTTATAACATCATGCATTATCCCTTGTTTCTGAGATGTGATGTATTACACGTATTGTTACACGAATGCATGTGCTTGAATTCAAAAATTAAAAAGAAATGCTAGGCGTATTTTTATAGCGTCAACACATTTCTAAAAACAAATGCGTGTTCATTTTGTGTATCTTTGTTGAGAAGAATACCTTGACATTTGTCTCCTATGATCAAACATATGACATAACCTGTTATCAGGTGTTTTAGTTCTTAACATTGATCAATAACAATGTAAGGTTATTGTAAAATAATGCGACCACAAACGCTTTTTTTACTTTTTGTAAATTAAAAAAGTCTTATATACAATTACAGATAAAAACACTAATATAAACGCTTTTATGACATCTAGTATTTTAGACAAACACCATTATATAATGTAGTGATAATATTAACACTACTCTCAATACAATATCTCTGAAAGAAGACCAGTATTCTATTTAGGTAACACAAGGCACTGAAAAGGTGAGCTGAGTGTTCCTGTGTTATGACATTTTGAATGTTCATGTTTGCTCATTAAGAATGCAAAGTTCCGGTCTGCTGCTCATGCTACATTTATAACCGGAGATTTTAGCCTATTAAAAGTTCAATCTGTAGTTATATCTTTTATAAAAATACATCTTAAGGAACATTTTTTATTGTAGCTGCCATTATGTAACGTTGTCGGATGATGACATCGTATAATTGTATGATGACGTATTATGTTGACTCTTTCTTCCTTGTACGGCATCAAACAACAGAACTCCGATGCACACCGTGCAGAACGGAAAAGACCGAACGATGATTTAGTTACTAGCTCCCGGAACTATTTTCATGTGCCAGGTCTTCAAATTGACCATCATCTTCTCTATTGTATTTTGAAGTTGTTTGTGGGCTTACATTTGCCTGTTCTAACAGGTATAACTACCGTCCATACACTCGTTTGTGAAAAGAACCACATGTCTGCCATCTTGTGAAGGATTTCCTAATAATAAAACACAGCAATTAAAATAATCTCTATTTACTTGTAATAAAATGATTTGTTTTTTCCCATGTTTTTTTAGCGCCCGTCCTGGTGGAGAACAGTTATAAGGGTATACAGGATGCTTGGTTACAGAGACATCCTTCACTCAGTGATAGGCATGTTGTTTTTACACTCGCTTCTACTCGTTCGTAAAAATAACAAAATACCTACCATCTCATGTAGGATTTCCCTATAACTGAGCCAGTGGTTCGAAAAAACCTTTATATTTATTATTTTAATACAAGTTTGTGTATGATTTGTTTTGTTTGTTTTAAACTGTTTTGCTTTTATCATTGTTCTCAACAAATGACAAATTATGTCCTCAACACTTTATTGATGTCATAAGTCAATGTCACAGTTTTTATTGTGCTCTGACATATAGGCAAACCTTCCCTCGATGGTAGACATGATTTTATTTTCACTCTCTCGCAGCCTCTTATTTGTGAAAGAACCTCATGCCGACTACATGTATCTCGTGAAGGCTTTCCCAGTAATCGATCTTAGCTGTTAAATAATCTCTATAACCTGAAATTTAGAAAAATCCTTCACTCGATGTAGTTTATCACTCACTTGTATTCGCTTGTTAAAACGCCTACCATCTCGTAATGGATTTCCTTATAATCAAGACAGGATTTAAAAACAATAATTATTAATACAAGTCTGTTTACGATTTACACTTATTATTACAAAAATGTTTCGACCTTTTTCGGTGTTCTCAGTAAATGAAACTGACATCCTGAACACTTGATTGATGTCGTAAATCAACATCACAGTTTGTAACTTTTGTGGTCCGCTCTATAAGCAAATCCTTCACTCGAAGGTAGGATTGTTTTGTTTTTTCACTTACTCGCATCGGCTTGTTTGTAAAAAGGAACACATGCCTACAATCTGGTGAATGGTTTCTGTAATCGACGCCTGCAGTTTCTAGTTAGTAATGTTTCGTTTACAGACAAACCCTTCACTCGATGGAGGCATGTTGTTTTTTCCTTCACAACTGTCATTCGTGAAAATAACAAAAAATGTTTCCATAGAACCGAATCAGCAGTTAACAAATATCTATATTTTATACAAATGTTGTGTATGATTCCCACCAACAAAACTGGCAAATTTTACACCGTTGCAAAATCTGTTTACGATCACTTGATCAGTCCTGTACGTAAATTATGTAACTTAATACATATATGTTGCTTAGCTGAATTATAACTGCAATATAAATGCCTTAATCATCACCCTCTTGTTATCGTTGCCAAAGAGTTGAACTTATTTCACGCAATTTTATAATTACGGTAATTCCCGTGAATAAATCTAGACTTTTAATCGGCATATAATGTTTTTTAATTTTTTGACCTCAGCACATGGATAGAGTTGTAGTTTATGAATGGCTTTGTAGCGAAATTTGACGGTTAAGTTTCTTTAAATTTGTTTACAGAAAATGTTCGCTCTTATATTGGAGATTTATCTGCTATGTTAAATGTTCTCAGCAAATAACATTGACATTCTCAACACTTTATTGATGTCATGTCAGCGTCATAGTTTGTGGTGATCGATAATGAAAAGAACCACTCACCTACCATCTCATGAAGGATTTCCCTATTATCAATCCTAGCAGATAAATATTGTCGACGTATTTACAGAGAACGTTCCAACACTATTTTTCATCACTTGCATCCACTTGCTCGTGAAAAGAACCACACACCTACCATCTCATGAAAGATTTCCTTTTGAAAAGAACCACACTCCTTCCGTCTCACTAAGGATTTCCTCACTCAGTGATGGGCATATGGTTTATATTTTATTACCTGGCATCCACTCGTTCGTGAAAAATACTCACTATACCTGTGTGTTTTAATCACCCCGCAACCCAACAAAAAAAGGCAAAAGAACAAAATCACAAAAAAATCTAAACAGCTTCATGATATTATATATCCAGGTCTCAAATGAGGACGCTACATACCCGAAGCAGGATGTTTATGCCAGGAAGGATCACAGGCTTTCATGGTTGCTCTACTCGCAAGGTTGAATTCGCTGTGTGGTGGAGTTTGGATAGATGGTGTGTTGTGATTTAATTAAATGATATCACGAAGAAATAAATGTAATTGAGTGAAATATACCATTTGGGTTTGTCGTCATTTTATTCGCATTTGTGGCTGGCACTGAGAAATCCCGATATTTCATCGATAACAATGTAATAATACAAGTTATCTCGCTTCAAGCGAGTAATGGTTCAAAACAGGTGGGACTCCTTGCTTCGATTTCAGATCGACAAAAATGTACATGCTTCAGCGATGATTGTTCAAAAACATATATATACAAAAAACAACTGCCCGTCTGGGTCTCGAACCCACGACCACCCATGTTACTCGTTTAAAAAATCTAATCGCAAGACACAGACTGCACCAGCGCGTCATATGAATTAAGGAATATTGTACAGATTTAATCTTCTCAAAGAAGGCAAATATTCAGTCATGTCTGCAGTTTTACCTGATTCGCCTATTTTTTACATTTCAAATGAAATCGTCTAAACTTCACGGCTCAATACTTTGAATCGTATTTAAAAGCTATCGTTATTACTTATAGTAGGCGAGCAGATGTTTTGGAATAACAAAGTGAACGTTTTATTACTTGAAATAAATAAACTTTTTTTGTAACTTTAGGTGCTGTTTTTCTTTGAAGTACAATTAACGACGCCGATGAAAAAGACGGAGAACCGAGAACTTGTAAAATTGTGTGGCTGAAGTACCCTTTTAACATGTTCTTTTTCATATTATGTATCCTATTAGAATATGCAAACAAATATATTTCAACTAAATGATTAGAAGAATGTCAATTATTTCCGCCTTTTTAAGTACTCATTGTTCTTCACTATTGTCTGTGGATGATAAGGAAACACCGACCTTTTGTGAGAGCAATTTATGGTATGGAGTGACATTTAAATAATTCAGAAATACTGATTAAACGTATCAAGTAAGAAATAAGAGTTTGAAATAAACAGAATACACAATTCACATTACATACTGCTATATATGTGACTGGTATTTTGCGAGATGGTGGAACTGGCTTTAGTATTTGTTCTGGTGATCGTACACGGAATGTACGTATCCGCACAGAGTGAGTATCAGCTAGTATTTTATATTAATTTCGGTTAACGTTGTTCTGTATATGATAGGATAAAAAACGTCAAGGAATACATTCTAATACTGCAAGAATATACATATAAATATATCGTATACATGTTCATCTTTGATAACAGCAAAATAAATCATGCTCGAATTCAATAGATGCAATGAAATAAAATACATGGGCAATTACTCTTTTAAAACAAAGCGTCATTTGCATAAAAGTTGCAGTTTATATTGGAAATTCATAGGTAAGATATGCATTGTAGAAAATTCAATATTTATATATAATCTGACGAAATCAATTTCTAAACTGATGGAGTGTTGTATTTTATTAAGTTTAATTGCACCTTCTGAAACCCTAGATGTGGAGATTGGTGCATCGACCTTCGTCTCTCGGGCTTCTGCCGTACCCTACATTGCTTTTCTTTGGTTGCAACTGCTGTGGTTGTTCAGTACAATTCAAGATACATTCTGAGGTGTTTCTACCTATGCTTGTGTATACATGTATATCTTTACAATAACATATATGTGTATCGTTTCCTAATTTCTCTGGATGTGGATTATATTGTTAGAGACTTCCTTTTGATGGGATGTACTTGTATTTACACTGTCATCCGTTTCAGTGCTGAATACAGGATAATAGCGAGGTTGTGTACATTTAACATCGATTCAAGGTAACAATTGGGCCATATTGCCTACTGACCGTTTTAAGTTGATAACCCTGTCTTCACCACTCTTTGCATTGAGTATTGTCCTTTTCATTGTATAGTTAATTTGCTCTTTCTTTGTATTACAGTGCGAATCTACGGTGTCATTGTGTTTGGGTGCTGTGATTTCAATACCACGATGATTCTCATTTTCATTTAAACTTTTTATTAAAACTCACCAATAAATGCATAATTAACACATGGTGTATGTAAACAAAGATTGATTTACAACATATACAAAACTAACAATTACAAAAGTGAAAAACCAGCAACATACATTTTTAAAATAAAATATAAACACATTTATTAAGAAATACAAATTAAAAGTATTCATTTACACAAAACAAATAAATTAGATCCAGTATTTCTTTGAAATCCAATTTTAATATAAAGTCCTAATACTATTGTCGATTGTCCCTTTAATCCAAATTTAGTTGAAGTCTTTAATGGTTGAGTTCTCCACAATAGACCAAATTCTACAATGTCGCTTTCAGAATAGATGAGTACAATAATTAGTAAAATAAATCCTCTTACGATTTATGTTTCAATCCAAAAGCATCCAAATTGAATATGAATTCAAAATGCCTATTTTACATTATCTTTATACTGAAAAATACCAATCTCATAAAGCCTTGTGATTATACTGTCAAAGAAATTTCTAGAAGTTTCTGTCCCAGAACATTTCAAAACAGAATACAACCGAAATATAAACATATTTTCCGAATTAGACTTGTTTTTGGTGGTATTGTTATATTAAGGTTAGCGAAACATGCATGTGGGCATGCCATACCATGGTATATGGTTTACGGTAATGTTAAACTCTGATATTTTTCCTTTATTTCCGGGAGAACAAGAGTTCAGTTTAGTAAGTCCATGTATTTAGATGAGGTCGCCGATACGCTTGTAGTCATGTTGAGGACTTTAATATTCGGAATATTTGTATAACTAAAACGCTACCGTTACCATAACTTCGAAACACCTTTGCAAACTTTTATTATCGTAACACTGATCTACTTTTAAAATATAAAAGTAATTTAAGAACTCTTCTGCGACAAGGACTATCACAACCTGATTTCTATGGTTATGTGATTTACAAACTTCGTAAGGTCCTTGGTCATAATCTCTTTCATACAATATTTATTAAACTTGTTAAACAATTTATCAAAATAGGTTATGACCCTATTATTTTGCAACATACTGCATGTTTAGTGGTTGACCCATTTACGGTTTGCCACTATGCTTTCCTCTTTGATTGTGCGATTGTGGACGCTATGATGATGTCTACCTAAATCCTTAAAGGACGGTAGCATTTGATGTTTGTCTTTAATCTTGTCTTGTCTTTGTTTGTGGTGACTGTCGTCCTTGATTGCTACTTTTCCTGTTCGATTTTTATATCTACTTTCAAAGTGATAAGTTAATACAATATGTATTTGGATATTTTTTTTTTTTTTTTTATATATTTGGAATGTGGAAGCCAAGCCAATGTCAGAAATAATATTACATATCTAAATATAAGGCAATCATAACAGTAAGCGCGAGTATTGTCTTGTTGAAATTGATATACATGTATACCTTTTAATATAGCGAGACATATCATTAGAGAATTAAATAACTTCATGGATTACAAAAACAAAATGCACTAACACACAGGGGATACCACTAATAAAGAAGAAAATACATTGTGTCTTCAACATATAGACAAATCCAAATTAAGTCATTTCTAATGGTTTATACTAATTATCATCATGTGTGGATTTGTTATGTTAAATATAAGAGTGTGTGTTTGATCCGAATGATTAAATGTGCAGTATACAAATACAACTACAAATATCTTTATTTAGCAATTAAGCATACAAAACATGTCATAGCCTACACAATTACATGAAAACACGAAGATAGTGAGAACTGAACATTTACCCATATTAAAATGTAAACATACAATTACATTCTCTAATAGAATTACCGGAAAGCACATTATTTCAAAATCACTGTCATGAAAAATAAGAATTTAATATCAGGAAATTTCTTTTATGTACTAATCGAGAGCATAGAATATAAATTTCTCTAAAGCTATAAATGTACATTTTAACGTTGGTGTCATAAGATAATTAAACGGCAATAACACAGTTTAAAGTAAGTCTTTTGGCTGTTACTTGTGATACGCAGGCTTCATAACCGCGGCGCCCAACTAAATTCCATTATGTTTATTTCGCTCTTCGGGGCATTTAATTATATTAGATACTGGGACCATACGCCGTACGACATTGGGAAGCCATGAACCCCATGTCCACCGCCATATGCATGCCATCTTCGGGATGGTTAAAATGTTGTACTATTGATTTTATTAATATTGAGTTCTGCTCAACCCGGGGCTAGAGGGCGTGAGCGGTAGCTAGCATATTTCACTACCGCTCATGAACTCAATCAAACCGAGACTGCAATATTGCGTATGTGTCGTGCTCGGCCGTTTCCAAAGGTTCATTATCATACTCTTTTTTTAAACTGCACTTTGTTGTTGAATAGCATAGAATATAAATTTCGCTAAATGTATAACTTTATGTCTTAAACTGCACTTTGTTGTTTCATTTAATCATTTGAATATGCGACGAAGCCTAAAGCCTATCAATATTATTTTGAATAAACGGGTTAGGGAGAGAGGCGAAATGGTGTTGTTTTAGCAGAAGATAATAAATAACTTATTGATATTTTGTAGAAACGTTCGCCTGTGGTAATCTCAGCGCAGCGTACTTCTACTCAGGTACATCAATAAACTGTGATATTCGCTTAATACCCAGTACTGACATGTCACCGTACATCAGGAAGAACATGTACCAATGGAATCATTACGGATACATCCTTGGCAGTATGGTGATAATTAATAAGGAGACAAACTACAACAGAAACCCCCAGAAATATAGTGAGAATGAGTTCACGTTACACATTCACGGTTTAACACGAGAAGACGAAGGGCAATACCTTGTCGAGTGTAGGAGGATTACACTTGGAAATTACTACCGAAGTTCCACTGTTAAAATAACCTTGCCAGAAACTAGCACATCAGGTAATTCATTGAATGAAAAACAATCGCTAATTATTAAATGCACACATATTGTATGACATCTTAAGCTAGTACAATTCAAATGGCGATTGATTTCTTTTTTGTACTTAAAGTGTACATGTATTTTTTATGTAATCAGTGCAGCGGTAGGAGCTTCTCTGTTCCTCCAATCGACTCATTATTCCGTTTAACATAATAACACACAGCTTTAATATTTGTATATACCTTTATAGGACTGTTAAGATAATATATATACTAGTGCACATTTTTTTTTATTTCGTGTCTATTTCCAAGATCGAATGTAGTGCTATGAACATGGTAGAAATTATCCACACTCCTTAACAATCTGGTGATTGATCAAATTCAAGTATTGAAAAGAAGTAAAATCGGAGACATTTTATTTAAAAATTTACACAAAATAAAATAAGCTTGCACTGTCTTTTAATGGGGTTAAATATAATTACCTATAAATGATATTCTCCAGTGTCGTCTGGACCGTGGACATAACACTCGCTCTTTAATACATCAGACTGAAAATACAAATACTAGTATAACAGTATGTGTTGTTAGACGTATAAATGACTCTTTATAATAAAAATATTTCCATCACTCATAATACGTTTGGCAATTTTGGAGATGTGGTTGTCGAAATTGGAGGAACATTATTGTTATTCCAATGAGTTATCCTGCGAATCAATAATGGTAATTCCCATAAAAAGATGAGATAATGTACTACCGGTTGAATAGTGGTCGTCAATTATGGGAATTGGGCATTTTTGAAATAGCAAAGTTGTTTCCGATAGTTTATTATGTCTGCATTGGTGTTAAGTCTGACAAAATCAATTTCGAACTAAAGCGGTGAGGTAATTTTTACTAAACCAGATATATTTATTAGAACTCCTCAAATAAAACATACCACTCGGAGATCCCTGAACACTTCCCTTAGGATCCTAATGCAAATATAAACAGATTATTTCTAGAAATCGACATATACAATCAAAACAACTTTGAATGAAATGTGTGTTCATTATTGTTGTTATTGTAGGCGTCAACGTATTTACACTCCGTTAGGCGGAACATTGTTAAACTGTGTTGGGTGGAATGGGTCGCGTCATTAGTGTACCCTGCTAAGCAGGACTTTAACGCGGGTTGCCAAACCCTGATAGACAGCATTGTTTTGTTTTACTTGGATTAAATCATTGTTTTTCAGAGACAACAACAGTTCAGAAAAACGATGAAACCAAAGGTGTGTCGGTGATTGGGGTTGCGCTGTGTGTTGTTGTCGTAGTTGTGGTAGTGGCCGTTGCCATTTTAATTGTAAACAGAAGGAAACGGGCGTTCAGGAATGGTAAGTTAATCTTTAATGTATCTTTAATGTATTAACTCGCCATTTTCTATAAAGATGTTTAGTACATGTATATTGTTTTAATACATAATTCTATGAAAGTATTCATAGCCATAACACGGATAGGCTAAAACTATTTATGAGATTATTCCTACATACAATATCTTAAACTGACTTGCTTATTCTTAATGACATACTCTCTTGCAAGTGTATTAAGGTAGTTCGAAGATTCTATGTTTCCAATATGAAGCTTAAGATGTTCGGTAAATTACGACAATATCGCACAAACAGAAAGAAATAATATAATATAAATAATATAGTTTATATTATGAACATACAGATATACTGAGATTAACTGTATCGATCGAAAAGGGTCAAACTGATTTACATCTCTCCATTGCAAATGGTGAAATAATAATCAAAATATATGGCAAGAGAGATGATATTAAGTTAGATATTGTTAATTATCCCCATTTAGATGGGGATTTTCCCCGAGCAACTTCTTATGGGGTCTATGTGTCTCAACTTATTCGGTTTTCTAGAGCTTGTACTCGAGTTGAGGACTTCAATATTCGTATCTTTGTATAACTAAACATCAGGTTACCGTTACCATAAACTTCGCTAATCTTTTGGACAATTTTATTATTGTAACCCTGATCTTCTAAATATAAAAGTAGTTTAAGAACTCTTCTGCAACAAGGACTATCACAACCTGACTTCTATGGTGACGTGATTTACCATGTTCGTAAGATCCTTTGTCGTGATCACTTTCATACTATATTTGTTACACTTGTTAAAAGGTTTATCAAAAGAGGTTATGACCCTATCATTTTGCAACACACTGCATGCTTGGTGGTGGACCCATTTACAGTTCGCCACTATGCTTTATTCTTTAATTGTGCGATGACCGGCTGTGGACCCTATGATGACGTCTACCTAAAACCCAAAAGGACGGCGACGTTTGATGTTTGTCTGCAGTCTTGTCTTTTCGTGCACTCAGTTGTTTATTCTCTTGTTTCTCCGGCTTCTGCCAAGTCATTGAGTACATTCTTTGTGGCTTTCTATGTTATTGTTTTTGTATTTATATATACACGAGCACCTTTGTGTTTTACTTATATTGCCTATTACTGCGCCCTTGTTGGTTAGAGAATAGTTCATGGCGGGGATTATTTACACTGTCTAGTTTTGTTGTGTTGACGGTAGGGTAAGTGTGAGGTATGGTGCACCCTAGAACCTGGTTTTGCAATTGACCGTTCCAAGGCGGTAGCCCTATTGTCAACTCTTGTGTGTTTGTGATGGTTTATTTGGCCTTATATTCATCTTTAAATTTGTTCTTTGTTTCTGTGTGTGTTTGTGGTTGACTGTCACCCTTTAATGCTGCTTTTCCAGCTGTTCGGTTTTATCTATATGTTTAACATAAATGAAAGCAGTGTACGATTGTAAAAGCAGCAGTTCTTGCTATGAATTCGTGTTTTGGTTGACTGCGTTCTGTGAATGCTACATTGCCTGTATCTAGTTTTACTTATTTAATAAGCTTAGAGCGTATTTCAAGTATAGGTCAATATAAAATAGACAAATAGTGTTTGTTCCGTATTATTTTTAAACGACAAGTTCACCGATAACTCAACCAAATGAATTTCTTAAGAATCACAATAAACATGCGCGCTATAAACTCGCGCATTTCTTTACGTTTTTCGTCTCGCACTTCTACCCACACTTGGTAACGTAAACTATCACTATTTTACTCAGGAAAACGAAAGAAACTTTTAACAATATAATTTCCTTTTACCACTTTGTGAGGAATGATTATAGTTGAGGTTTTGAATTGTATAAAACAGAAATAAATATTACCCGATGAAATTTCTTTCTTTTCAGAAAATCAAAAAGAGGTTAACAACGACGGAAACTCCATTAGGTAGATAAATATACTTCAGTTATTGATTTCGTTTCATCAGCGGAACATTATTCCACTAATTATGACAGCAATTTAGATTTATTTCTTAGATTTGCGACGGGTGGTATATGACTATTTAAGGATAAAACTGCGCAGAATCTTACATTTATATAATGTGTTTTCATCTGGAACATGGTTATTTTTGTAACTAGTAAATTGTTTCATTAACTGAGTGAAAATGCAGCAACTGTTATATTTGTATAATTTGACACATATCAAACAAATAATCATTTTTCATTCACAATCACTGACAGTGCAAATTTACATAAAAATGTGTTGTCTCTTGACTACAGTTGTTTAGTTGTATAAGTAGGTAACGTATTTTGGAATATTAAGCTTCTTATTTCTTACTGTTACTTTTATGCTAAGTGTGTGTTATACTTCATATATATATATATATAAGTATATTATTTTATTATATTATGTTATATTATTTCCGTATTCAGGGATATCCCAGGAGAAGCGGATGACGGTAAGTTTATGTTTCTCAGTATACAGTTATCACATGTGTGTTTGGGGAACAGTCAAAACTGTTTTCCCGAGGTGGAGGGGATGGCAGTGTGAACTGTTTCCCGAGGCCGATATCCCCAAACACACATGTGATAACTGTTTTATTACCTGATTAATGTTACTGTACGAAACAGTGAAAATGAAAATTTGTTTTATAATGGTAATAAAAACTAATTCAGATGTACATAGAACCCCCACGACGTCAGACACACTTTAGCGCCAAAACGTCATAAAATAGGTGACGTCGTAACGTCGCCACGTGAGGGAAACAGTCGAAACTAAAGCCCGGTAACAGTTCGGTTTCACCGGGAACAGTCTTTTCCTTAGTGAATTAGCAAGAAATGACGATATAGCATTTATATAGGAGATCAGGTAATAATATGTACTGATATGTTGGGTTGGATGTTGGTTTTCAGGCTATTTCTATCCATGTTCTTCCCCTACTTTTATCCTGTCAAGAAGAACTCTATAAACACTTATTAAATAAGTGCGAAACAACCTATATATTAATAACACGTACTAATTAGCATGTTTATTCGTCAGCTTTTGTTAATCATAAAACCATATAAATTAAACAAGCTCTATTTATAATTATTTAAATTAATTATTGGTTCATATTTCAGAACCTGTTTACAATGAAATAAACATCGACATAGCATCAGCAATGCCTGAAGTGCATTATGCAGAAATGCATGTACAAGACGGTGCAAGAATGCATCAACATCTGATGTCACCTGACATATCTCCGCGACTGCCAGTGATTCCAAACACTGGCGCATATAATGAAGATTACGCCAACATGTGTCGTGCAGGAAATACACAAGGCAACCTAAATGATGCGATGTCAACTGTATGGCCCAACTATAAAAATAAACAACACTAGCTGCCAAAGAAGAACCAGATCGAGAATATGATATATATGAACAATGACGTTAAAACCGACAAATGATTTCAGTCCACTTATATACTGGTTTTACGTGACAATGTCAGACTTTTGTCAAGTTTCCTGGTGGTTCCAGTATTGCATTTTTTTGAAATAGGGTTATCCTAACGGATTATAATGGGAAAGTTTCACAAGTTTTAAACGGCGATACTTATATGATATATACACGCATGTTTTAAGAACAGATGGTCATTTTTCATTCGAACTGTATGTAAAGGGATGTGATTCATTACAAATACTCTTTTTCCAAACAATAATGCAATCGATTGAAACAGAAAGAACCTATTAATGGTAGGGCAGGAACACTCACCCATTTTAACCTCCCCAAAACACATGCCCACAACAAAACTCGTATTATTTTCTTATCCTTTATGAAAATGAACCGCTTGTCCTTTCTAAATGCATGATAACACATGCATGGACTGTGTTTTTGTTTGTTTTAATTCGTTTATAGGCCGGTTTGATTAAACGTCTGACATTTTTATTCCAGAAGCATATTCTGGTTCTACTGGTTTAATTCTGCCTTTAGTTATTGCGATTTAAACATTTATATAAACAAGATCATTCCGCTTTTGCAATTGAGTCATATGAATTCATGACGACGCTTTACACTGTTTTTCGATAAAGCTGATTAGCTTTTATCTACAGTATGGGAATAAGCGTGTTCCAAATAGCTGTAATGAGATTATTCGATTTATTTGTTTCGAGACATATTTAGATGGAAACACATTTTAACTGGTAACATTAAACGGTTGAACTAATAAAGTTTATTTGGTTTACTGCTGAATATTATGTCAATCAGAGAAACATTGAAGTTTAAATATATGTTTGTCAAATATAGGTTAGAAGTTTCTAAAAGCACTATATATATACAAACGATTTGAAACTTCACGTTTCAATACAATTTAGACACGTTTGTAAAGTATGCATCAAAGCGGTTGTTTTGCATTGAGCAATGACATTTTCAAAATAAACGTGCGTTGGTTACTGATGAGTGATTTTGCTCCATAAATTAGGTTGCGCACATCAATTGTTTGCGCTAATAACTGTTGTTTTGCTGTTAGATACGAAATGAAAGCTTACTTTAAAGCGGGAGAGAAGTATTTAGTAAGAGGTATGAGTCTAAGTATCAGACTCAAATTTGAATCTTGGGATGTTGTGATAGTAGCCTCAAAATGATGAACTCAGACTAAGATGTTGGACATGAAAACAGATTTAGGTGTTTAATGAACAAACTGGGTTCATCCTAGTCTTGATCTTAGATTTATGTCTGACATTTAGATTGAAATATATTGAGGAATATGTCCTTAGGCAACCAAGACATAATGTAGTCACAATTAAGGACACATATTAAATATGCTAATGAACTTTAGTTATACTGCCAATTAATACCATATTCACGTATTTTTGTATTTTACATTGCATTGTAAACTATTTGATTAAATGCAGCGATATATTAGCTTGTTTATTCTTTGCTTGACAGAACATCTTTGATTTTGAGAACTTTCTAAATAAGCGTTTGCTTCTTGTATTGATAATATATCGATGTAAGATAATGATCTAGGTGGTATAGTTTTATATTAACCTTTAGACAATGACACGTTTAAAAAGTGTTCAAACTGTTTTCCGTTGCTATCATCTTGCTTTCAAGAAAGTATGTATGTTTAATAATGGATTTGATAAAGAATAATTTCCCATCGATGTGTCATAGCAGGTTGATGACGATGTAGTAAGTACATGGCATTTTATTTCCGTATTATCTTATGGATTTCTAATGGATTTTCCGGTGATACACGCTACCATAATGCTACTGTACTTCTATATTGTTTTAATAAATTAATGGATCTTTGCTTCACTATTATACCTTCTTAATTTAGTACATGTAAATACTGTGTTTAGTTGGTAGTTACAGATATATATATATATATATATACTTTTCTTCGTTATTCTACCATAGATTTGAATATATTATTGGTGACATATAATCAAAAGTTAGTAATAAACAACAACAATTTGCTTTATACTATTCCATTCTTATAATTATTGAAGATGGGCTGTGAAAGAAAACACAATAATAAAAATAGTTTATACTTAATTGAATAAACTGGCCATGGCTTTAGCATAATACGATGTGCGTATCAAATGTGCAGTCACGATACTTATAAACAATTTTGATAAATGGTCATAGCTCAGACCAAGTTTTGAAGTGAATTAAAACTGTACTCAGTGAACCATGTGAACCCTGGGTTCAGATGTTCACAAAGCCAGATATTTCAAATTTGGTCGCTTTCCTTCAAATGTTCTCTTAAAATAATTACAACACACTGCTGTGACCGCGACATACTGCCAACACTGCTGAAAAGCCATCGCTGAAGCCACGACGATAAGAACGCGATCTGTAAGGGCCTGTACCCGTCCGATAAGCGTCCACCATTTTGAGGATAATGTACCTGAGATATATATAAAAACATAACAAAGCAAACCAGATCGGGCAAAAAGCATAATCATTAAAATGGGGTTTTGGGCGGGTGGGTATGTTTTATAAAAGACCGACATACATGCCTATAATTTTGATTTTAATCTATCTCCCGTATTTATAGACAACCAGATGGTTTACGCGTCCCATCGAAAATACCGGGTATACAGTAAAGCGTACAAATTACTCAGTCGTAAAATTAACAAAAAACAAGATGGCCACAATCTGTGTAACAGGGGGGCCACAAACTCACGTGAATTATCAACCCCACTTAAATAAAAGTATTTATGTCGATAATCGACAAATTCCTTTACTATTAATGATTGAATAAAAACAATTTATTTAGAAAACCTACCGGGACGCCGCGAGTTTTTCTAAAATACGTTTTTTAAACTAAATCCTAACTGCATCAGTCCGTCTGTTTGTTTTGTATTATTTATTTTTTGTGCACGCCTGCATTATATACCAATTCTTATTTCAAACTTCACTTGCATTGCTGTAGCTTATTATTTTAATGACATGAATAATGTAGCTTTCATACATTGAAATCAATTAATTGTTTTTGTAATTACACTCTTTAGTAAATGTAACTTTCAACTGCAAGCTTGACAAATTAATATGTTTTTGCTAAACCTCTTGATTTGAACGTGAATGAGCTTCATTGCATGAAATGGCCAGTGAATCTAAATATATGAACGTCATTGTGTAGAAACGTACTCAATAATTTCAAATTGATTTTCTGTACGAGAATGACAAACTAATTGCAAGTGAGATTGGTGTAATCAGCGGATACAAGACGGTCGTCAATTTGGAACTATTTGTCATCAAACTGTATTCACACTTTAGTTATTATAGTTAAATGTTAGAGATTGTACGCCATTTTATGTTGTGTTTAGCTCCTAGTGTCGGTCATGGAAGTTGTAGGTCTTCTAAAGTGTTACTTCGTCCTATATATTAGTTCTTAATTCAGCCTTTCACAGTGAAGTAATACATAACTCTCTCTTATGGACTGTTTGATTATCGTTGGTTAAAATGTGACATAAACTATACGATAATGCACATTTAATGCTGTACTATTGTTTTCAAAATTATTTCAAGCTAGGACAACGTGTTTTATTGAGTCACTGGGGTAATAAGCGATGTAAATTCCGTACTTTTAATTTCCTGTGTATTTATGTGTCTACGAATCTTGGCTAATCTATGTTTAATTGTTTCTTTCTATTGTCTTGAATTGTGTCTATGTTATCAAGACAATTGTTTCATAAAAAAACAATAGCAGACAATATAAATTGTATTTTATATTAGTTCACTACATATACATATATATCTATATAAATAAATGCATGTCGTCAGTAATGAAGAATAACTGTAACAGATGAAATAACACTTGCAAATATCGTTACGTTCGGACGTCAAATGACGTTATTCACAATGGATATATCAAACGTTATTATTCCAGGAAGCGGCCAAGGAATCTATTTATACGAACGTCATTTTATACACGTACACAATAACTTCAACTTGATTTATTTTTTACAAGAATGACCTAAACTAATTGCGAGTGAGAACGATGCAATCGGCGGATACAAGAGGGTCGTGGAACTATTTGAAACCACATTGTCAAACTGTATTCACAGTTTATTAGTCTAAGTTAATGGCATGCGTGTCGTTTTATGCTGTTTTAGTGTCAGACGTAGGATTTCTATAGTGTTACTTCGGCCTATATAGTATTTTTCTTTAATTTAGATTTTCACTGTGAAGTAATACATAATTCTGTCATAGAACGCTACAGACGTTATGATTAACCTTGGTTACAATATATGTGACACATACCATACGATAATTCACATGTCATGTTGTACAGTCGTTTTCAGAAACGTTTCAAGATAGCGATACAACAACCGTGTTTTATTGAATCACTGGAGGAATAAGGATGTAAAGACCGTGCTTTTAATTTCGTGTGTATTTTTGTGTCTCTATGGATGTTGTTTGTCTTTGTTTAATTGATTCTTTTTAATTAAATCTTTCTGTCGTCTTGAATTTCGTCAATATTATCAAGACAAGTGTTGTATTCTTCTATGAGATAGATTAGAAACAACAGCAGACCATATGAATTATATTTGTATTTTTTAAATACATACTTGAAAATATAAGGTTAATAAATGCATGTTCTCAGTAGTGAACAATAACTGTAACATATGAATTAACCCTTGCAAATATCGCTACGTTCGGACGTCGAATGAAGTTGTACATAATGGATATATCAGACGTTACAATTCCATCACGATACCATTACAATTCAATTAAAGTGCCATTACAACGTTCGTTTGCATGCAAGTTTTCGCTATAATTTCAAGAAAGTTTTATCGTTTCAATGGCATTTCTTGATTCAATGGCATTTCTTGATAGTTTTCCTCAAATCTGTTTTGAAAGTGTTTAATAATATTCTAGTTACGCTCTTAAAACCTGGCATAGAATCGCTCATAGTCAAATCAACATTGTTCATTACGTCATGTACGTGGTAGGAGTATTAACTTTCATACCCCATCCAATCCGTTCTCTAAGAAGCGAAAACGGGGTTGGCTGGGGTATGAAATAAAACTTTAATTTCGGCTTAAAATGTCTACATATTGGAAAATTAAACCAATGAATGGGTAATTTTAAATATGTTATCGCTTTCTTTTCAGTAAATACTTTTTTAAGCGTGTTTTGTTGTCGAACTATCCGATATAAATCCTTCTAATATAAGCTTTCCCATCGCTTTATGGAATTGACCACGTAATGTTAAATGGGGATATTGCTCCGGAAACGACCACTACCATACAAAACATATATTCTCTCTGAGAAATAATATTGCACTTTAATCCTTAGTGTGACTTTCACATAGACAATAAACCGTAATGCTAATGATGTAAAAAGGCCGATAAGAATGATTAATGATGCTTTAGATATAAAATAAGGAGTGCCGTAGAAGTGTTGTTTTTTAATTTGTTTTCCTGCAGAGCTGACAAAAGAAGCAATGATTGTCTTACAGATAAGAACATACTCGAGTAAATGATTACATATATATTTGTCGATTAATATTTGCTAATATATATTCGAATATAGCCTGGCGGGGATTTATTTATTGACACCTTCACGTTTAATTGGGATGACAATAAGGTAAGAGTGACAGTTCGTCTCCTATGACCTAGATTATACCCCCAGCGGACTTTTACCACTAACCAGTCTCAGGCGGTACCCATAGTGTCAGCACTTTTATCTTTGTGGTGTCTCTTACGGTTCTTGTACTTATTTTTGTACGTTTTGTTTGTTTTGATCGTGTGCTATTGGTTGACTCTGTTCTGTGAATGCTACATTTCATGTTCGATTTATATTTATACACCCTTTGCCGTCTCTATACAGCTAGTATTAATATGATATCTAATTTCATTTCATTTGGTATTGATCAGCTTTGTTTCGGAACTATAATGGTTGACTTTCCTTTTTGAATAACTAGAAACGTCCTACTCTAAACTGCATACGATCCCTTGTCTTGTCTTTCACGTTTGAAAAACAAGTTGTTTAAATTGCTGAAACTTCTATCACTGACGATATAAAATAAGAAGCTCGGATACTTTTATTTTTTTATTTGCATAGATTGCACATGTTTTTTAAAACTTGAGGTAAAATAAGGCTATACTAAGACTATAAAACCTATAGATCCAATACTGTCACATATAAATTAAAAACACTCTAAAGGACTGTTTCGTTCTGCCTACAGTTTGTAATTTCGCAATCTGAAGAAATTGATTTATTGCTCTCTACTGCCATTTTGATCGTAGACGCCGCCAATAATCGCCGTTTACAAAATCTGGTCACGCTACTTTTGACATTGTCGATGTTATTGATTCCAGGATGTGTTATTCAACCTTGTAAGATAATATGTCCAACCCCATGGGTAATATAGGATTTAACACGAATATGCAAAAAAGATTAAATGACATTAGTGGAACGCAGTTTCTAGATAATAAAATGTGAATTTATACTAGTGTACTCTTTTGTTGGAATAGTGTACGTATGCAATTTATACTTCATTTCTGGAGTGTACGCTTTTATCGGAATAGTGTACGTATGCTAAAAGCCATTGACTATCAGTCATCTATGTTGAAAGTTGTGATCAATGTTGATTAATGTTGAGAAATGTTTTGATAGATCATTATATATCCCTTAAAATGTATGCCTTACTGTCTCCACAAGGAAATATTTAACTGCTGCGTTCAATGTTTAGGAAATCCTTCACGAGATGGCAAGCGTATGTTTTGTTCACGAGCGAGAGGCTAGATATTGTTTTCGATTAACAACGCCAATGACGATGGATGGCCAGTGACAATCGATGGCCAATGACGATGGATGATGATGATTGTCAAAGTGAACCGTCCATCAAAAGTAAGACAAAAAGTATTTTGAAAGCTTTACAAAATTTGGATTACAACTGTTCCAAATGGGCCCAAAAAGTGTGACATACGGGTGATGGCTGTATGTATAGGAGGCAGACACGGAGCAAATTCCCGTGTTGACCGGGTTCCTTGAGATGAACTGTAAATACAGCTGGCCATGTGATGTACTGACTTCCGTCACTGCCGTCACTTAAGGAAGAGCTACTCCTTCCTAAAGTCTTCGCTTCACTATTTTCTGCTTCTGGTCATTCATTGTACCGTAGTTATTAACGCTCTGAACATTTATATGACCGCTTAATTGTACTGACAATTCGTATTATTCGATTTATTGAATTTATTGACGTCATCGCTCAACGTCACAGTTATTTTTGTGTTCCGAGTTAGTTATTAATACCGTATTTAGCGATTATCATATTATCAAACTATATTTTTCTATGGGTAAAAGTTTGGAATTTCTAAATTGCACCCATATGAATGTAAAAACAATATGATTATCGCTTAAATACTCTGAACACATAAATAACTGTGACGTCAAAAAAGTGTTGCTGACGTCGACGTCATCCGCCGATAACGTTCAATTAATCGACTAATTTCGGTTAAAATCATACATAAATTGATTTAAAATGTAAAAACAAAACTGATTATTTACCTGCTGTTTTTGATTATATGGAAATCTATCACTCGATGGTATGTGGGTTTTGTTTATATCAATACGCTCGTTTGTGAAAAGAACCACATGTTTGCCATCTCTTGAAGGAGTTCCTAATAATCAAAGGCAGCAATTAAGTAATCTCTATTTATTTGTACTAAAATATTTCGTTTTTTTCCATAATTTTTTTCACGCGCGTCTATGTGGGATTCAGCTATAAGATTAAAAAGGTTTGCTCGGTTATAGAGAAATCCATCACTCGATGGTAGGCATGTTGATTTTTCACTCGCTCCCTTTCCCTCGTTCGTGAAAATAACAAATCGCCTACCATCTCGTGAAGGATTTCCCTATAATCGAGCCAGCGGTTAAACAAACCTAAAAACCTAAATATTATATACAAGTTTGATTGTATGATTTTTAAAACGTACATAGTAAACAGTTAATGCAGCATTCGAAAGTCTTATAACCTAGGCAATGTAATCAATAATGTGTAAACTATGACACATCAATAGTTGTAATCACATATCACGAATACTCACGTGAACTTATGCACACAAACGACAATGTGATAACTTTGTGTCTCATGCACTTATGCATTCCATGGGTAGGTTGCATACGAGCGTACAATGTACATTGTACATATAAATGGCAAAAACATTCGCATACCATTTTACCGGAGGCCGGAGGCTATGATTAAAAAAAAAAATTCGATGAACGCCAGGAAATATGGGGATATTACAAATGACGGTAATAGTATCCATGTATACTCGATAAAAAGTCTGCATCGTGTACGTTCAGGGTAAACATTCATCTATTGTTGCTTTAATATGGTATTTATCTAACATGTGTTCCGCCATACCAGTTTAACTTATCACGTTTATCCTACGTGTTCATCTTATATCAATAAACTACCATGTTTCTATGTCACCAAGAAGTTGTTTACAGCAACAGAATAAGAATCAAGGACAATGGTAAAGTGTTGCCAGAAACCGCAAGCTGATTATGTCGATAACAGTTATTTTTAAAAAAATATTTACCATTAGTGAGTGAGCGAGATAACGTTTCTCGTATTTCTAGAAATTATTTGAGACAAATCTCTATTCGGTTTAGGTTGCATACAAATGATCTACATCTAATTTAATGAACGTTTAGTATCTAATCATCAGCATGTATTTTAGTTCATCAGCTCAGAGAAACACTCATTTTGTCAGGAAGGAGTGATACAATTTCGGGCATGAGTAATTTAATTGTGTTTGGTTCCTGAATCATTTCATCTCACGGCATTGCCATATAGTGCGAAATTGATTCATGTCAGTGAGACCCTATGTACATACGACTTACACGATTTTTCATTTCGGGTAGGGCTTATCCACAGTGTTTTTTAAAAGATTATCAATGATGGGTAAAGCACAACTTTATTATTAATATGTAAATGCTCATAATTTAAGTCCTTCTGCTTGCCAATATTTCTCGAATGAGCTGTCCGAAAGTCGACCAGCTAAATCTGCAAATTGTCCACGATGCTTCATTGCAAACACATCCAATATACTTATAGGTTTCCGGTCTTTATATATTAGTTTATACTGAATATAAACTTTGCCTTTGGTTTACATTGTTTTGCGTTGTAAGTGTCACGTATTTTAACATGTGTTTTACCTTTCTCGTCTGGTCACGCCTATTCTACTGTCATCCATTTTTGTATTCAGCTATCGTGTATGAGTCTTCTTGCTTTTATTTTATAAATCTTTAGACCTCAAAAAAAATATATCAGACTCTAAAATTATAATGTCAGTAATGTAATTACATATCCCGTTATACTAAAACGTAAAACTGTGTGTTTTATATTTTCTTATCTGTAAAACAAATTAATATGTAATAGATGGGGAAGTAAAACAGTTTATAATTACCATATAATTACAGTTTAGCACAGCCATATAGTTACAGTTTAGCACAGCCATATAATTACAGTTTAGCACAGCCATATAATTACAGTTTAGCACAGCCATATAATTACAGTTTAGCACAGCCATATAGTTACAGTTTAGCACAGCCATATAATTACAGTTTAGCACATCCATATAATTACAGTTTAGCACAGCCATATAATCATTTCCTCAATCTTTAATTAGCATAGCTGACGCTCTATCTGTATTACTAAATATGTTAGAAAATCAGTGTCAAAAATATGCAGCTGACGACCTCTTCAATGACGACCGCTTCATTTTTATTTCATGTCTTCATTATCTCTCTACATCGTCTAATATCTACTCGTTAAGAAGAGTGCCATGGAGTGACAAGTAGCCTAATTGTAAGCTGGCGTGTTGGCATCAGTCGTAACGTGAAACACACGAAACTGAATCAATCGCACAGAGCAACAGGTGAAGCTGATATTGTTATTAATATACTAGTATCATCTATGAAAATATGTTTACTTTAAGAAACAGAATTAGTATTCATCTCACATATATGAACATGTATAGCAGGTGTGAAAGAAATGAATGGTATGTACCTTCTATTGCCACTCATGACCAGACTCAATACAACTCACCGCTTTGTGTTCTCTCCTTTGTGTGTCCGCTCTTTCAAACATTCCACTCTTTCATTTCTCCCCATTCCCACAAACGTTCGTTTAGAAGTGTTGCGGTTGTAAAAGGCCTTATTGTCTTAACAAGGCACAATACCGCATTTTTTGCCAAATCAAGGGCCATAACAATGATTTTACTGCTCCGATCTGGTCCGATCTGGCTATTTTTCGAACGTGTCCGATATTAACAATCTGGTAATGTTTTGGTAAAGATCGGATGAAATAATAAAGACCATATCGTTGTAACGCGGTAGTAGTTAACGGACAACTCGTCATCTCATAAGCTATGTATAAGCCTTTGCCAATAGAGCTAAAAACTAGAAAGACTCAAAGAAAGTACTCAATGACTTGGTCGAATCCAGACCAACAAACGAATAAACCAAATAGCCCTCCAAGGTCACATCAATATATTGAAAGCTGATTCTCGATTTAATTGGAACGTTCCAAATGACACCATCACTAACCTCAGGATGCCGCCGTTTTATTCAGCTAATGACAACCATTTATTTTGTTTTTCCAGTTCGAAGTAATAAATTTTAATCTCTAAACGCAATCATTATTTACGTTTTGATTTAAATCCGTTAGACTCAGACTTAACCTGTTATTTAGTGAAATACCTTAATCTACGAAATGGTTATTTCCAAACCAATTTCTTAGAATGCTACCTTTATTCGATTTCTCTTGAATAAGCTAAAACAAATCTCATTATTTCAGTAACATGGACACATTGGTTATTGCCACAAGATACACTTGTTTGCTCATTATAGTGAGAAACTCTGTTGTGACTTGCGATAAAAAAATAATTATAAGTATTGTTAAATACGTACACTGTATTGTGTGAGTGGGGGATGGGGGCGCGTACAGACGGGGAGGGGGTCCCTACCTTTTATTTTTGGGCTAACATTGATAAACAACGAAACAAATCACAACTATATTGCATTTTTGATAATTGCATTAGTTATTGTCTACATATTAAACTGAACTTTACATTCAATGTGCCTTATTCATGGTATCAACAGCAAATCCTTCACTCAACATAGTCATGTCTTTGACATTTTTTGAAGCCGCAGAAAAGCCTATTTACAAGATGTTCAAGGACATTCAAGACCTCTAATGCAAGACTAGGATCAATTTACTTGTAATAAGTAGGGGAAAAGTTCGTTTAGCAACAGAGAACGTGACATGATCATTACAATATGAGAAATATAGATATAAAATCGAACAGGAAAAGTAATATTCAAGGATGACAGTAAACTACAAACACACACAGAAACAAAGAACAACTATATATAAAAAATGAACAAAAGGCAAAATAAGACATCACAAACACACAAGGGTTGACAATAGGGCTACCGCCTTGGAACGGTCATTGGCAAAACAGGCCGCTGGGGGTTTAGGCCAGGTTCTAGGGTACACCAAACCTCACACTCACCCTACTGTCATCCCAATAAAACGGGACAGTGTAACTAAAGAAATCCCCGCCATGAACTATGTTTTAACCAACAAGGCAGCATTAATAGGTAATATAAGTAAAACACAAAGATGCTCGTGTATATAAAAATAAAAAAAATAAACAATAGCCTAGAAAGCCACAAAGAAGGTACTCAATGACTTGGCAGAAGCCAGAGCAACAAGAGAAGAAACCATTGAGGGCACGACAAACGAGACAAGACTGCAGACAAACATCAAACGCCAACGTCCTTTTCGGCTTTAGGTAGACGTCATCATAGGGGTCCACAGCCAGTCCGGTCATCGCACAATTAAAGAGGAAAGCATAGCGGCGAACTGTAAAAAGCATGCAATGCGTTGCAAGAAGATAGGGGCAAAACCTCTTTTGATAAACTTAACAAAAATAATATGACAGTTATCATGACCAAGGATCTTACGAAGTTTGTAAATCACATAGTCTCCATAGAAGTCAAGTTGCGATGTCCTTGTCGCAGAAGAGTTCTTAAATTACTTTTTATATTTGGAAAGAAGATCAGGGTTATGTTAATACAATTTTGCAAAAGTTTTACGTTCTACTTATGGTAGCCTTGATGGAGTAGCTTTTTAGTTACACATATATTACGAATATTAAAGTCCTCAACTCGAATACAAGGTCTAGAAAAACGAATATGTTGAGACACATAGACCCCATAAGAGCTACGTAGGTGGTTTCTTTTGTGTGTTTTTAATGCAGTTCGGAAACAAAACTTACTTATTCTGCGTTATGAACTTTTTTGCATATTTAAAATATACCTTAACCTTTATCAAAAATACCAGCATTTGATGCCAGGGCTACAATACTACACCTATTATTCCAATTAGTTTCAGATTACTATCACGGAAAAATGTCATTAACAGACATATGCTTTTTTCAAAAAGTGGTGGTAGAATTTTCCAGCAGAGTTGGTATCTATACCAATAAGTTTGTGTCCTGTCTCAAATCCTATCCATGTCATTAGGTGTTATAGAGCTTAATATATAAATATGGCAGAAAAACTTGCTGAGAGCAAAGAACACGTTTATATTATACATTAACATCTACGATTTACATAAACGGAATATACCCATATTTATAGAATCTTTTAGCGATTAGATGTTTTAATGGTTAGTAGGGCCTGGCAAAACTACTTTCCTGTATGGAAACTTTGTTTACATTAAAAGTAATGTGTAGCAAATAACCCATGCTTTTATATTCATACCGATTGCACCATACATACGTGTCATATTATTATTTTATAAGTTTCACAAGATACCTGTCACGCTGAACCCTTAACCTGCTATATACATATAATGGACTGGTCTTTCCTGGAATTAAGACCATTCCATTTATGTGACAAAGGGGTGTTTCGGGGAAATGACTTATCAGCAGCAGGACTTTGTAAACCCTGATCAGCCTGCGAGTTTACAGTGGACGCTAATGATATTGTAGTCGTGCTTAACGGGTTAAGAGTTAAATAAAAGGCGCTTGACACGATACTTATTAAAAGGAGAGTACATTATTATTATATCAAAGGTTTTCCTGGTTGTGGTCGTTACTTCCATAAGATCTCCCTTTTCAGCATTTATTTATATAAGAATCATGTACTGCCCATTTTAATAAAATTAACATCATATGAGAATCATATAAACAAATGAATATTTTTTTACATGGAAATGCGTATGCCTTTTTTAAAATGAAACTTGTATGAATCATATATATGAAAATCCCATTGTATAAATATCATTTGAAACGTTTTATATGAGGATTGTTTGTGACTCACTTTATATAAGAATTATACAAGAAGCATTTGATTACGTGCATATGTTTATTATATATGGCAAACTTGCCTATCATGCCTATGGAAACGAATCGTAATGTGGTCGGAACTACGATCAAAATCATGACTTCTCGTTACTACAATATACCAAATAAATATTAAAATGCAAACAAAATGTATTATTTAACCTGTGCGATAAAAGGACATCATATAAACCCATGATATTCACTCCTATGATTTGGGATAAACTAGCACCATGCTGTTGTTGATAAGCTACTACTGAATTACTGTTCAAATTAAGCAGATATTTTACCACTTATCGTACATAACTGATCTAATAATCAGTTTAATATAAAAAGTATGTAGTTTCACTAAGAACTCCTCATTCTTCAGATTTTCAGCTTTCTGAAACCGGCAGGAGACGACTAAGTTAGTTTTTCCAATCCAAAATATAACATCTTTAATGATCTTTAATTTGTGTCGTTACTTTTGTCTAACAATACCTTATTTTGATTTGATGTTTTCCATGTTATTACCGTTGTATGAGTCTAGACGAATGTTTACACTGGCTGCCGCTATGTATTTTCTTTCATTTAAATTGGACAATACATTCCCATTTCAATCACAGATGTAGATTAAAGTAGCTCAAACGTGGCTGGATGTTGGGGATGAATTCTTTCTGGATGTGTAATTCAACAGAACGATTGGTGCCTCCGTCGGCAAATAGTGCACATTTTGGATTAGTTGTTTATTGGAAAAATACCATTCTTATAACAGATGAGGAATGTCTGAGTGGAAACTTCATCTTTTATCTTATCTCCCTATGAGGTTGCTGTTCCAGTGTAACCTAATAAGATGTGTTAACGGGACGTAAATCCCATTTCATCTCATCAACTCATCCAATATTGAGTCATCTTTGAGGTTTCAAATACATTTTTTCTTCAAAAAACAACAACACGTCAACATGTTTACCATCTATGAATACCCGATAAACACAAATAAATGTAAATACAAATAGCTTGATAAAACTAATTAATGTAAGACGTATTGTTTTGTTATTACGTCTGGCTGTTTCCTACTATGCATTTAGTTATACCCATACACATTATCAGGCTCTTATAATCACATTTTCAAAACCTGTTTTGACAAAATAGTATACAAGGACACGAGAATTGCAAAAAATATCTGTCTGACTAATTTCGTTAAACAATGGAACAGCATGCCTTTTAACTCTATTGGCAATTACATTATTTACGGAGTAGCACGATTTATAATAGTGTATATAGGTAGTCCAATATTGACGAGTATTACTATGTACTAGCTACATTACATGTCTGTTAAAAGGGCACATCGCTATCTGGGAAGTATGTATATCAAACATTAAAATTAACACCACAGTTTAGTTTAAACTTATTTATTTTTATATCGATTGTAACGAAAGCTCTATGAACTTATTTGATCACTCTCGATGTCTTCCTGGGTAGAACCAGTACTAAGCAATTCGGATAAAGTGTCTTTCTCAGGGACACAACGCATATGGCAATGACGGGATTCGAACCCACGACTTTTGGATCATGGGTCAAACGCCCTACCACTAGACCACAGCGCTCCACAAACACCTCAGTTTGACCTGCGTGAATATAATTAAATACAAGGTAATACACTTGGAGTTCGTCGTTCTACAAACGTTTATATATATTGTATAACCAACAATTAGTAATTTGAAAAATACTTTGTCTTTTACTATTCAAATCATTATACGTATTAACTTGCAAATATGAGTTTAAAAACAAATCAAGTTTGCCGAGTGTCCCTCTAAAACGTCTTCATTTAGTACCATCTAAATAATTTTAAACATTGACATAACATAACCAACAAGAGTATATTCACATGTATGCCGTTTATGCTCTTGGAGCATTACTTTGTTTGATGAATTCTGGAATCGATGGTTCCTCTAAATGGCTAGTTTAGTTTGAATTTAGTTTTAAACAGACGAATAAAATCACTTGTTTAAACTTTATGGATTTCTCTGATTACTTTGATAATCTATGTAAAACAGGTTTATTGAATGTTGTACTGCGTGCGGAAACATTCCTAATGGAAACGTTTCTTTGAGCACCTGTTGACTCTACACTATGAAGGCCTACTAATTATTTGATATATTTATCCCTTAAAGCTACAGAGTCCCTATATCAATCGATTTCTTCTTTGTAGGCGTGTCTTTATTTGTAACTTCATGTTCACCAGCTCATGTCGAAATCGGGTATTTAAGCGAGCAAATATAGCGCAAGAAATCATTTATTGTATATACATTGACCACTGCACATCGTACCTATACACAGGTAACAGTAATTTTTACAGAAAAAAAAAAGTTAGCTTCTTTCGGGGCTCGAACACACAACCTTCTGATTTCAAGTCCTGAGCTCTATCCACTGAACTACACCACTACTTGAGAAAATAGTATATTAACTGCCATATATTATGAGGCAAAATAACTTAACATATTTGAACGCAACTAAAGATGGATCAATAAATATGCAGTCCATATTGTCGCACGTGTAAATTAACATTGCCTGGTGTAATACTTTATCTTATCAATATGAAACTAATACTTCGCCTCAAATCAACCATATCTCGACTTGTTATTTAGCGCTCGATGAGTTTGTGTGCGCGCTCTTGTTATTACGTGATGCCTATTTAGTGTTAAAACTGCTACAAAATACCAATAAATAGCAGTGGTCTAGAGGTTCAGCGTACATCTTTCAAATCTTACAAGTGCAAGGCTGTGGTTCAAGTCCATTCCGGGCAACTATTTTTTTTATCACATATATTCTGGAGCCGTATATTTATCGATGTTACCTGTACGGAGGCTAAATAAAAATGTGAACTTTTACGTATCGATTTCTCCTTATATACCGACTTTTGGGGTGTTCGTCGACTTGAAACTACTTCACACCTGACTCATTCATATTCATGAGTAATTACCAGTTAAAATAGGGACTGTACAGCTTTAAGGCTGATCACTGTCAAAGTGCGCATTTTACATTCACATTTGATAAATATTATTATGTGTTGTGATTTTTCTTGTTCTATTCGATAAGTCGGAGAGTGGTTCATTTTGACAAGGCAAAAATAATATAGTAAAATAATGAAAGAAATAGAGTATAATATTAATTATCAGAAAACTAATCAAAATTTAACATTAAGGGTTGAAATAAATCTTATGTTTACATATTTTTATTAGCCGAGGACCATTGTGATTTCGTTTTATTTCAAAGTGCATTCCGGCATATTTGAGATGTTGTAAGAATAGGAAATAAAATATATTCAAACCAAATGACGATTTTCGGCTGTGTAAGTACCTATTGTTCTTCACTATTATTTGTGTATGATAAAACAAATGCCTGCACAAACTTTGAGACACTTAAGTGACTAATTTATTGTGTTTGTAGAATTAACGGAAACCTAGTCCACGTCTATGTATACATATTTTTACCACATGACGACATATCTAATACGATACTATTTTACATGTTTTATTTTAAAAATGAATTCACGGAATGCCTATCATTACTGCAAAGGTGAACATTACTTTATATTGTAAGATTCTACATTAATACTAACCTATATATGTTCATTTTTGAAAACATCAAG
Organism: Cyrtodaria siliqua; assembly: GCA_037043455.1. Taxonomy (NCBI): domain Eukaryota; kingdom Metazoa; phylum Mollusca; class Bivalvia; order Adapedonta; family Hiatellidae; genus Cyrtodaria; species Cyrtodaria siliqua. The sequence continues at coordinate 390,473 of JAWPHD010000512.1, forward strand.
ACAAACCGTTCTTTATTTTAATACCTTCATTGATTACAAAAACACCGGAAAACATTGAATTGATATTGTAAGATTCTACATTAATATTAACTTATATATGTACATCTTGGAAAATATCAACATAATAATTTTATTCTGCTGGTACATAGTACCTCGTTGATCAACATGCTTTTACACAACACAGTATTTTAAGTGAACAGTATAATACAATTATTATACAATTTTTTATACAATCTATGGATAGAAAACAATCAGTATTGACACACAAATACAACAAAAAATGTAAAACAAAAATGTGTTGGATAAGGCTATTTGGGTTTAACCACACATCATCAAAGCCATGGTCTTAAATACTGGAAAGGATTATAGTATTTTATGATTCTTTAAATGTATTGTATGTTGTGATATTAATATGATTTAGAATAATTTTAAATAAACGATAACACAACTTGACATTACATAGTTATACAACTATGTAACTATGTGCGTGGCAATATATGCAAGATGATGGACCTGATTTTAATATTTGTTCTGGTTTTCTTACATGGACTGTATGTATCCGCACAGAGTGAGTACCTGATAATAACTTGTCTTAATGTGCATATTTTATTATAGACATGCAGCATGTCGAGTGCAAATCCAAATCAGAAATATTATTAAACATCATAAGATAGGGCGACATATCTAACTGTATAAAGTTTAATCGATTTAAGTTGAATTCGAAGTCACAGAAAAATAAATATGACTGACAGTGCGAACATTATCTTTACGTAATGTACATTTAAATATGTTTTATTTAGATTCCTTTTTCCTTTGACGACAGCTAGACTCGAATTAAATAGCCCCAGGGATTTAAAACCACCCAATGACATTATACACTAGGGAACTCAATTACAATCAAAACGTCCATTTCATAATATAAACAGATATAAAACAGCTGATCAAAATATTGGATACTTAAATTCCTAAATGTGGATATGTTATATCGAATATACGAGCGTGTGTTTGATGAATAAAGCCTCGTTTTTCATTTCAAAACAGGCGTTTAAACCAAAGTTTTAAATATGTGGGTTAAGGAGAGAGGCGGGGATGGCGTCGGCATATGCTTAAGCAGACAATATTAAGTAACTAACCGATTTTGTCTGTGCAGCATCGGTTTCATGTGGTGAGCTCCATACATCATACAACTACTTTGGTAAAACAATAAACTGTGACATTAGGTTGATACCCAGTACTTCCATGTCACCGTACATTAGAAACAACATGTGCCGATGGTACCTTTCTAGAGTATCGCTGGGAATAGTTGTGATAATTAATAAGGAGACAAACTTCACCCTAACCTCCCAGAAATACAGTGAGAGCAATTCCACTTTACATATTCGTGGTTTCACAAGAGAAGACGAAGGAACCTACGCTGTCGAGTGCAAGAGGATCATATACGATCAGTACATCGGACGTGACCGCGTATATATATTCTTGCCCGAAAACAAACAATCAGGTATTGTTAAGTTTGTTGTATTAATGTAATGCCAACGATATAATAACATATAAAACAACGATTGCATATGTACTGATATATTTTGCAAACATTAATAAATACTCATAAACGTAAGCATACTGATTATTTCATTTAAGTAATTTGTTTTGAAAACCTCAAACGCAACGCATATCGTCTAAACAATTTTGAAATAAAATAAATAGTCTTTATTGCTGTGATTATACGTTACAACGTCTACAACGGCCATTTATACATGTACTCTGGTAAGCGGAATTGTCACAAACGTATGTTATTATTCATTACCTGTTACTAGGCGGTATTATTTTATTCTGGCATTCGAGATTATGAATTAAACGACGCAAGACGAAACTGGTATACGAGATTGTTTTTCTTTACACAGGCTGGTGTATTGTTTTACGATCGGAGGCGTGACATGCACACAGTATTCTCACACATTGATAAACGGAGGTTTTATACTTTGATGACATTCTTATATTTCAGAGATAACAACAGTTCAGTTAACTAACCCTACATAGTTAGGGAAGTCTCAGTTTGAAGCGAGATAATACAGAAATAATCAATTGCAATAAAGAATAATTAAATATAATACGGCACCACGAAATGACGAGTATTTTGGAGACATGTACCATACCGAAAAAGCTAGTTTGTTACAGCTCATTTATTTGTGTACAAACTCTTGCTTTTGCATGTATCTTGTATAACGTACTGTTAATCGATATGCTATCTAAACAACTCGACCTTTTAGACCTTTAATATTATCAAACTAGGCAGAAATTGTTGGGAAATATGTGTTCCCATTGTTCATATCTTGTCATTCCTAAATGCAACTTATGTCTCTCAGTACTAAGATATATATTACTGATTGAATGAAGGATCTCAGTTACGAAACAGACGTTGTAAACGTTTTAGGTTCCATCCGCCTTGAACAAATATATATACTAGTCAAAATTCCTAAGTACCCACCTAAGAATATGTCAATAATATTCTCAATTTTTTGTGTATTTCACGCTTGATTAGGGATACTGTTGAACTGCAAGAAAGAGTTTAAATCGTCTGCTCTGATTGCCTGAACCCATTTTAAAGCTCTCAAGTCCATGTGTTTTCTTAGAAATAAATTATACCACTTAAACAACTTTTAACATATGATTTTGTAATGAAATATTGTCGCTTGAGAGAAGCGAATTAGACGAAAAGTAATTTCTCTTTATGTGAGTGATTCGCATAGGGAGCGCACTCACAGTAAAGTGCACGTGGCGTGTAGAACGCCAGTTTTTGCCATTCAGCGTTGGGTGACTGACCAGTTAACACGTTCAAATTTTAGAATCTTAGTAAATCTTGTTGCAGTAATTTACATATTATTGATTTGAAGACATTTCAGGATATTGATGTTGTCCGGGCTGTATTGGTTCCATTGATTATTGAAACGTTTGTATGTTTGATAGTTAAAGGTCAAGTCCGAGATCTTATCCGGAGTGATACTTTGAATAAAAATGTTATCGGATACATGTTTCCCATACCTGGTTTTTTTCTCAGACGGCTCGGTATCACATTGATGGTGCTCTGTTTAAGGTACGACGTGATTGGTGAAGCTGGTGCAGTAACAATGACATTTTATATCTTAGAAAAAATAACATTTGTTTAATACAGTTTATGTTTAATGTATCACCATTGAAAGTTGCTTAAGTAATTCAGATCAGACTACACCAATTACCAACCATTCAGCAGGCAGGGAAAAAGTTCCAGGTTAAATTCAGAGCTATTACACATAATCTCTTATTTTGATTGGTTGACAAGGTAAACAAACCAAAACATCTTGCTAAACAATTAAAATTCATAAAGGTTAAATCATACATTTGTGCAATGTATTCATAATTTGTTGCAAAATCAAAAAAAGAAGTATATTTTATCTTTTCCTCATGTTTGTACATGCAAGTAGGTGGGTCAGCACCGTCCGACCCAAACAACTTTTTCAAAACATACTCAATGTATGGTTTGTGTATGGTTTTTTTGTTGATAAAACTAAGATAGGTCTTTCAAAACAAGTAATCAAAAATATAGCTTCTTATATTATTGAACTCAGTACAGAGCTTAGAGCTATAATGTACGTCTATGGAAAATGAATTGGTGTAGTCTGACCTAAAGCTAGATTCTGCATAGGGTAAAAGTGAAAGTAGGCATACTCTTTTTCTAAAACAATGATATGAAAGTTTGAGAAATGTTGAATTATGGTGTAATTTGACATTTCTTAAAACGCTTTTAGTGATTTGTACAATGTTTAAAGTTTTATGATGCAAAATAGGTAATTAAAAAATAAATTTAAGGGTAGTGAACACAAAAGTAGCCATTCCTGACACCTGGTATACACATTTGGCCTATAATGCACATGCTTGGCACACTGAAAGGTATATCTAGTAATTCTCACTCATTTCTGAGGGCTTTGTGTCCACTTTTTGGCAAAAGTAGCAGGAAATGACAATCCATATCTGTCCGCAAGCTTGTCGACAAGCCGCTTTTGTCTATTTTGGATAAAATGTTGAAGTAAACGATGACTGAGTTCATAGGTTCGTAATGGTTAGTGTTCGTATGCCATTATTTTATGCGTTTTAACACATTTGTCAAATTAAACTATTTAATTGATCAAAAATAAGACTTTTCCATGTTTTTTTAAAACTTGTTTTCTACCCCCACCCCTTCATTTTAATGTATTTTCATAGATCAGTACTGTAAACTGTGCTTATTGGCTGTATGGTTGCATGAAAATGACCTGTAAAGATGTTACAAACAATATCTAATAAAATATACAGAAAATAGCACAGTTACAGGCAATCTTGTGTAATGAGCATATTGTAAAACATGGCATGACCCTAAATTTGAAAGTTTTGGGCTCATAAACATTTTCGCTTATTTAAATACAGCTTTCTTTAACCTTTCTTGTGCTCTAGAATTAGACACTTGTGTAGAGTTTTGGATCCATTCTAATCATCAGTCAGTTATCAAATATTATTCTTACGGATCTTTGATACTAGAATACTTAGTGTGTCTGAGAAATACTAATTCCACAACATATATCGACATTTCTGAGATCTAAACAAACTATACGCCTTACACCTTTACATCTTTGCTCGACAATCTCGTCCATGTTTCTTCCAATTATTTTACCAAGATTGTTAATAACAGTCCAAACGTTTCAATAACTCTTCATTGGATCACCTGTTTTAAGAAAGTATCACGTAAGTGCAATGCTATGAGGTGAAGTTGTTGTAAGTATTGATCTTAAATGTCCACCATTAAATCAATGGTAGAATGTTGATTGGCGAGCATCTCAAGTCATTTATGTTCTCACTTGAAATGCACAACGTTGTGGTATACAATATGTTGGACAGACAGGTCAGTCTGTAAAAATGCATTTGTCTAGAACATATATACAATGCAGTTACTCCAAAAAGTGAAATAAATGCTTGTACCAACACTTTCGTCAGTAAGGTCATAGTTTCTGTGAGGTTGAAAATATAATGTATGATAACGATGCCAATAAAAAAAGGTATGTAATAAGTCGAGCAGGAAATGTAGCAGTCAATGACCACAGTCAAACAAAATACACATAGATCATAAATAGTACCAAGACGAATAAGATATGACAGCACAAACATAAAAGGGCTAATAAAAGGGCTACGCCTTGGAACGGTCAGTGGCTAAAAGGTCGTAGGGTTTTAAATCAGGTTCTATGGTGCATCAAACCTCACCCTTAATATACAGTCATCCCAATGAAACGGGACCATGTAAATACAAATATCCCCGCCAGGTTATATTCTCTAAAAACATGGCAACAATATAAATATAACACATAGTTGATCATGTATATATGAATATAAGCAAACTAGAAAGCCACAAAGCGAGTATTCAATGACATGGCAGACGCCAGACCAGTAAGAAAACAAACCATTAAGGAAGGTCACGACAAGACATGATTTAAGACAAGTATCAAACGTTACCATACGTTATGGATTTAGGTAGACGTCATCGTAGGGTCCACAATCTGTCCGGTCATCACACAATCAAAGAAGAAAGCATAGTGGCGAACTGTAAATAGTTCAACCACAAAACATGAAGTGCAAACATGATGGAGTCATAACTCTTTTTTATAAAGGTTTTAACAAGCTTAGTAATCATTGTTGTACGAAAGTGAGTTTGAACAAGGATCTTACGAAGTTTGTACAATGTAAATGCAAATGTCCAACGGGAAGTGTCGCAAAGATGAATGCAGCCGTCGAAAAACTCGCATTTACGAAAATAATTAAATACTATACAGTAAGACTCATTTATAGCGAACTCAGTTATAGTTGTAGTTATAACGAAGTTTTTAGTCAATTTCTCAGCCATGTCCCGCTTTGCTTCACATATAAAACAACGGACATGATGAACTCGGATATAGCGAATTCTCGGTTATATCGAAGCAATTCTGCATTCCCCATTTAAAGAAACCAGCGTAAATTAAATGTTATTATAGCGAATCGAGCAAGAGCTTAGGCATATTCGTTATTTTCCAGTACCAACGTAAGCCCGGGAAAGTGAAGGTTTTCACGACTTTGTCAAAAGGAAGGTATAATAAACAGGTTGTTTAATATCTTGTTTGATCATTTCTAAAGTGTGAGCATCTATCAAGTATAACTACTATATTATACTCAGTTGGATAGCATTTTAAGAAGTAGATCGAGCGGTCTTCTTGCACGTAGCACAAATGGACACGAACCATAAACAAATGCTTTATTCAATACAGACATGATAGGGATAAACTATCTGCTGTCAAATAGTTGACGAACATCCAGTGTGGTACAGCTCAAATATGTACACTTCCTGTTTTGCAATGATGACTCATAAAATATTTATAGTAAGCAAAAGCAAATTTGTTTTAACAAATTCGTCATATTATTGTGCCGAATTCGTTCTACATATATAGCGAACCCCTGTTATAGCGAAGTATTTTTTGAGGTTACCACGAATTCGTTATAAGCAAATTTTACTGTATATAACATATTCTAAAGCAACGTGCGAGACATTACAAACAAAAACGGGTTGGTTTTAGAGTAATTTCTTTATATATTTAAAACATTTCAACAGTATATATGTATAGGCCACTTAAACACTTGGACAATACGTGCTATTGAGCAGTCTTAAGTGCTGTTGCACTATACATACTGTTTCAAGAGGACAACCATGTTTTAATGAACATATTATCAAGACTTAATCATGTCATTGAACTTCTAACGATGTGTAATGGTTGTATAATGACAAGAAAATTTCAATTATTTCCATGTATTGTTTTTCCGATGATGTCATACATGTACAAGTGTTGTCATTCGATCAGCTTTTCCGATAAAAATATAGAGAATGACTTAATTAATTAATAATCCATCAAGCACGGACCCCATTCTCTTTCATAAAACTATTTGTTATTGATGTCGTTTATTCAGCGTTTATTCAGAATGCAGCGTCACCGTGTTGACTGGGTAAAGTACTGAAGAAAGGTTTTCTTGAGGCATATGCGATGTGGCGGAATTTAAAGTGTAGATTTGCGTTTGTTTGACATGTGTTTGTCTAGTCCGACAATTATATTAAGTTAACGTATAGTTTGTTTGACTCCAAATAATCCGGAGATCATAGGTTCGAGTCTCTCGGACGCCATTGAGTTACTTTGGTGTGTTCTTGCTTTTCATTTGTTTCTTCAAAAGTTATGCTACCAAAACTCAGATTCTAGATCGGCAAGTGATGATGATAAGAATCATGTATAGCTTGATTTCAGTTTCCGCTTGTTACATTGATTTTGTAGAGGAATCACTGTATAACATGATAACCCAGACTTATAATTGGTCTTCCAAAGTAAGCTAAGCCATGTACAATGTGCTCAACACTTTGTAAAATTATTTGCAAACATAAATGTACTCTCCTGACCAACGCATTTAATAGGTGTTTCCTAATACGTACCTCGTTTATCAGGCCCGTAGCTACGATGAGACACACTTAGGCAGTTCACTCTGAGGGAACTGCCTCGGAGTTGCCTCGTTTGGAGTTACCTCGATGTTATTTTGGTTAGCAAATAAGCAAAATTATTGAAATAAATGGAATATGTATGATAGGAGATAGCTGTAAAGCTTTCTTTGAAACACCAAGACTGAACTTAGCTGAAAGGCTAAACTTTATAAGTGAATATATTTCTTTGCGTATCAGACACTTTAAAGGACAAAATACATCAAGCTACCTTTTCAGAGACAAGCACATTTTTGATTTGGGGATGATTCAACACTTAATTTAGAAAAAAAACATCGTTGGGTGAGTGGAAGAAGAGATGGGGGAGGGTGGCAACATATATTCTGCCATCCTCCCATCTTGCAAGAGTATATTTCCTGCACTCCTCACCATGTTCTCAAGCATATGTGGCATGATGTATTACAGAATAGATTTTGAAATATAAAAACAAACATTTAGAAAACGTATAAAGCCTGTTAATGTTTTTTCATGCGTAAAATTACTTGCATTTTGGGTATTATTACACGTTATTTGTTCGTTTTTAAATTAAAATGTATGCGAACAAAACAGTTAACCCATTAAACAAAAAAGTTGACTAGTTTTCTTCATAAAAAATAAATCTTTTAAACACCTAGAAAACAATGTTACAGTACTCAAAAGAAGACATACTTAAAAAACTCAAATGATGTATTTTAAAAATCCTGGGGAGGACAACCGGACCTCGACTAGGTTTGCCTTGGTGTTTTTATTTAAATACTGGCTGCGCGCCTACCGCTTTTGTCGCTAGATAATTGACATACTTATGTGTGTGTTTATCAAATAAGTTTCTTGGATATATAAGGATTATAACTTTAAGTATAAGGTACTATTATTATATGTTCGTTTGTGTGTGTGTTTGCATTACAACACAACCTTGGACGTGTGCAGGGTTCTCCCATCGCTAACCACGTTGATTAACTTTGGGTTACCAATGGCCACCGATGGTAACATTTGGTACCAACGAGGCCAACTATACTGCCTCAGGTGTAGAGTCGCGGGAAGATTGGTTACCAACGTTCTATCTATCGGCGAACCAACGGCTAGCAACGGCTAGCAACGGTGACCGATGGTAGCCGATGGTAACCGAGAGGGCTTTCGGTAACCGAGTGGAGAACCCTGAACGCACCCGTTGGCATTTTGTTCAAGTCTATGCCTTTGAATGTTGCGTAATTGAAGATTATTGATTATATGTATTGGCTGTTGTCATCCAAGCGATTTTACTGTGACTGAACATTTACCTATAAATAAAACCGTTTCCTTTATATACTCGTATTCCTCGACTAATTTTCGTAATTACTGAAGCGATAGCCACCTCCTACTTTTAACGCACGCGTTCAAAACCAATGTATATCCAAAAATGAAACATATAATCCCAGTTTGTTTTTAGAGACATCAAACAGTGCACATCGTACCTGTACACACGTAGCATTATTATTTACAACAAAAAAATGTTAGCCTCTTTCCTGACTCGGACACACTACCTTCTAATTTATAGTCCAACGTGCTTACCACGAGCAATGGCGACTTCTTGAGAACATTGTATATTAAGTAATATATATTATGATGAAAAATAACTTAACATCTTTGAACGACCTTCAAGATGTATCAGTGTATACTTTATCATCTCGCAGGTGTAAATAACCATGCGTGGTGTTATACTATTTATTATCAATTTAACTAAGATTCCGTCTCAAAACTTTAATCTAGATTTGTTATTAAGCGGATTATAAGTTTGTGCGCGTGTGTGTGCTATAGTTATCACGTAATGACTATTAAGTGTTATGAATTATACTACGTTCCAAAAGGATTCCGTGGTATAGTGGTAAAAACGTGTAAAATGGTGCAAATGAAAATGCAAGTTCCCTGGTTCAAATCCCGCTCTTGGCAAATCGGTTTTTATGAAATGTATTCGGAAGCCGTATATTATCGATGTTACCTGTACAATGGTAATGTTATACGCCGTTTGCGAAGAACCGACCAATTACGAATTCCGAAACGGAGGGGCCATTTACGAATATTCTTATTTATTGTATTTTACCAAATAAAAACACATACAAATGCTTGTTTTCGTAATTTTAGTACAAACATGTTTGGTTTTATAAATAAAAAGCTTCTGGAATAAACAGAGTATGTTAAAAATCACAAATCGTGATGTTCGGATTTCAGAATACTGTAGAATCTGAAAAGTCCATGTAGAACGATCGTTTTAACCCTGTTTAATAGTATTGAGGCCGTTGCAATCTTTCCTTTATTATTAATTCAATAAAACTGTAAATAGCCTTAGATTAGGGTACTTGGAGAAAAGGATCGTCAACGCTCCAAAGAGAAGGGACATGCGCAGTGAAGCAGCCTTCACAAAATGGAGTTTTGAGTAGCAGACTCAGATGGGTGTAGCAAATCATCATAAGACGACCAATGGTAGGAAGATGGTAACTGTCCACTGAATATGTTTGGTACAACGACTTGTTTTATGTTGATTTATATGTTTAGAATACTTCCAGTTATGAAGGTGTGATGAAATTAAATGCGAGGCAGTTGGCTTTGCCGAGTTGGTGGGTGGAGCACCTGTAGTAAATATCTTATAAATTTGCTTTTTTATTATCTGATGTTCAATAATGCTGCATATGATGCTCGCCAAAAAGGAAAAATAACATAATATTGTCTTTTATCACACTGTCACTATATTTGTATCATGCTATCGTTCGGAACGTTGGTAATGGATTTGTTATTCATCCTTGCCATTTACCATACCAGTACATGTACTGTACTGAAGTCTGTTCTGACATAATACCCTGATCATGGCATCCGATTGAAATTTGTCTCTGAATTTTTATTTATTCACTGGAATCACTGCCAGTGTGTGAAACTTTCTAAAAGATATCCCGGATAATCCCCCAAATATAACTTGTGGTGAACAAATCTGTCTCATTCATTGCTACACATGCAGAGCTATGTAAAAGTAACTGTGTTGTGAAACATTTGACGTCTTTGTGTGCTTTTTTTACATTCAGACTTTTATAGATGCAACCTAGACCGCGTATATAAAAAAGTGTCTAGACGTTTATAGACGTGCATTCTTCCCCGCGAATAAGCATGAGGTCTCATGCAATCTCATGTTTTTGGTGCTAATTAAGGTCAGGATGTTTAGTTATTTCATGATTCTTTCAGATGATGAAATAATTTCAAAATATTTTATACTGATTAAAAAAATAAAAATAAAAATTGTTTACCGCCAGCTCCACATTTAAAACAGACGGCGAATATAGCCGGTTACGGGCTATTAGAGACAACCCTGATAGTAGTGCTTTATTATAAGAATCTTTCATAGGTATCCGATGAAGATAGGGAATTCCAACCCTCGGTATACGTGTTTTTATTGGAACCGAGGCTTAAAACACTTATACCGAGGGTTGGAATTCCCTATTTGAACCGAATACACATGATAGATTCTTTTTCTTGCATATCAGAGACATATTGAGCGTTGACGCCGCCAGCTACTAACGTTTTGCATGTTTTTTGGTATACCAGATGTTGGCGCGCATGAATTTTATCTCGACCCTAGGGTGAGATGGAAATATCTAGCCCTGTAAAATGACGGATATCCTTGTCCGGTATGCAAGAAAATCTGATCTATCGCGGACACAAAAATTAGTTGGCAAGCACACTGGCTCCGGGATTTTGTAAACCCTTTTCTAAGAACTGGAACGGGTATAAAATGTGTGCCTGTAGTCATATAACCCTAAACTCAATTACTGCCGTACATGCACCTATGCACAAAATTGATTTAATTTGAAATATGCAACCTTTTAATGTCCCGCAAAAAGTGAAGTGGGCATTTCAAAATCAAAGGTTGTGATGCTTGGATTTCCACTTACAAGTCAACTTTTTAAACATGTTTTATAGTAGCATTCTCGATAATGTGCACAGTCTTTACTTCTAATGCAGGACTTTATTACAGTCCAAGTTCATTGTTAATTCGTTGAAAAGGACGTAAAACACCATACAAAGAAAAAACATTGTTAATTCAATGACTAGAAACATGATAAATTAAATTATCAGAAATGATAAAACACATATCAGGGATCAAATTTAAAGGCAGAATTTGCTCATTAATACTTAAACTGAAACAGTTGACGAAGCACTCGAAGTGTTTCAACTTAGAGAATTACTCTAACAAAATAACTGAATAAAATTAAACTGCACATACTATGTCAAATAAATTTGTGTACTATGACCGTGTTATCTGATACTCTAGATTGTATTCTTGTTTTAGATTTCCTGAAGGAAGTCAGACTATATAAAGCATTATATTGTGTTCTTGTATATATTTACATCTTTATATACCCGTTCACAAGGCAATGCCCAATGCTGTTCCCACTGGAACAGATGGTATTACTTGGAAATGTACAGACGTACTGATAGTTTTCCCATTAAATACGTCTGTTCTCTTTATACTCAATGACTTTATAATACGGCAAATTGTTGTTGCATATTACTAACTGTTGATTATATTTCAGAGCCACAAGAGAACAAACCATTGAGGGCACGACAAGACAAGATTGCAGATAAACATCAAACGTCACCGTCCTTTTGGGCTTTAGGTAGACTGTCACCATAGAGTCCACAGCCTATCCGTTATTCGCACTATTAAAGAGTATAGCATAGTTGGGAACTGAAATGGGCCCACCACTACCAAGCATGCAGTGCGCTGCAAAATTATAGGTCATAATAACCTATTTTGATAAACCTTTTAACAAGTTTAACAAAGATAGTATGAAAGTGATCATGACCGACGATCTTACAAAGTGTGTAAATCACATCAATATAAAAGTCAGGTTGTGATAATCCTTGTCGCAGAAAAGTTCTTAAATTACTTTGCTATTTGGAAAGAAGATCAGGGTTACGATAATACAAGTTTGCAAAGGTTTTACGAAGTTTATGGTAACGGTAGCCCTGATGGAGTAGCTTTTTAGTTATACAAAGATTACGAATATTAAAGTCCTCATCTCGAGTACAAGCTCTAGAAAAACGAATAGGTTCAGACACATATACCCCATAAGAAGTTGCTGAACATTGTGTTTGAATATATGCAAGTAGGTTTGAAGTCGATATGATACTGGATTAATAAATCGAAGGCTAATGATAATGCTCCATCCGGGGCTAGAGTGCATAAAAGGTAGCAAGTATTTTTCACTTCCGTTCATGAACAGTCTCAATAAAACTGATACTGCAATATTTTCTTGTATTTCTCTTCATGGTCTTTCTCCCTTTAACGAGTACACCAGTGAATACAATAGTGTATTATATTGGATATACTACAAGAGGATACATATGCATTATTAAAAAAGATATATGATGGGTATGAATGATATATGAAGATTCAATAGAGTCACAATAGTCTTTGACACTAGCCTACACAACCCGCATGAATTGATGTATGGAAAGCCGTATTGGCATACATTTTATTAATAACATCGTTTGGTGATATCTCTTAACATGGTTCAAAAGTTAACTTACTGATATAAAACAACGCGTTGTCCTACCAGGTGTCCAATCTGATTGGAATAACGTTAAAGCCGGTGTTCCCCAAGGCTCCATTTTGGGACCACTTTATTCCTTCTATACATTAATGATATTGTTATAGACATCAATTCAAATATTCGTCTTTTTGCAGACGATACAGGTTTGTTTATTGTTGCAGATAATCCGATGTCTGCTGCGAATACACTGAATTCTGGTATCTTGAAAATATCAAAATGGGCAGATAGATGGCTTTTCAAATTTAATCCATCCAAAACTAAATCTGTTCTAATTTCCCGTAAAGTCAACTGTATCAACCACCCACCTGTTGTTATGAATGAAAAAGTAATAACTGAAGTCGATGATCATAAACACCTCGGAGTCTTTTTGGCAAATGATTTATCCTGGCACAAGCACATCGAGTATATCCAATCAAAGGCATGGCAGAGGATTAACATTATGCGGAACATTGTCCTTAGAAACTATTTATACGTCCTTCATAAGACCTATTTTATAATACAAAATAATTCTATTCGATAACTGCACACAATATGAAAAATATGAGTTTGACAAAATACAAAAGGGGGCTGCTCGGATAGTAACTGGAGCAACACAGCTTGTCTCTATTGACAACCTATACAAAGAAACTGGGTGGTAAACTCTTGTAAATAGGCGTCGAAAGCATAAACTCGTTATGTTTTATAAAATGATAATCCAATTAACTCGCAATTTCCTCTCTGAGCTTGTTTCTCCTTCTGTAGGTAATTTATCAAGGTATAACTTACGAAACTCTACAAACATCCAAACTGGGAATGTCATGCCAACTATCACTATGATTCTTTTCTCCCCTCTGTTATTCGCGAATGGAATACCTTAACCGAAGAATCACGGCACGCCGAAACAGTTATTTCCTTTAAAAATCACTTAACCATAATCAAAACAGAACTCCCAAACACTATCTCTTCGAAGAAAGAAACATCTAAATTGCAGTTCCCTTTAACAATGATCGGTTTTCCAAAAACATGATAGACTCGCCTCTTTGTACATGCGTATGTGTAGAAAACGGTGACCACTTCTTTTTTAAGTGCAATAAATATACTGATATTAGAAATGTATTGGTAAATTTATTACCCCGTCTACCAAATATTACACTGAAAACACTTCTTTTTGGAGATCAAAATGTATCGTACGATACAAATATTCTTATCTTCGGTGCGGTACACAATTATATTAAAAACTCAAAACGTTTTAACTAGTAGATATATTTGTTCTTTTGTTGAATTCCCAAATCAACTACACCCACCTTCCCCTGTGTTTCCTCAAACTCCCCATTTTTTTTAATTTGCAAAGGAGATTTCTAAATAAATATTAATAACAATTAAATATATTTGCATAATCTATTCATTTAATGTTGTGTCTGTTTGAATTTCGTATATTTCAAGTTACTTTCTTTTTTTTCCTTTCGTAACTTTTTATTATTTCAATTATATCTAATACGTTTCTATGTAAGCTAAGCATTAGTTATTCTAGAATATATACCAAGAACTTACAAACTATTTTTTTCTACACTAAGTAATTTAAAAATATTTAGTTCCCATACTTCCAGAATGTATATTTGGAAAATATCTATTGCTGTTTACTGTGCCATCAATTGTGTACAATTAATATCATACCTAGGAGAAGAACATCATAAGTATCTTACTTTCCTTTTAATTGTTTTCTTCTATTGTGTACAAATAATATGTTGTAAAAACCTTGTGAAATAAAATATGTTTAAACCAAATGGTGTTTACAAAGGCAATACGACACCCCATAATGATGGTTTTGTTCATAGTTTTAAATTGTTCTCCTACTGAACAGTAGGAAGCTAAGTGTATGCACGTAGACTCATAAAGTTGGTATCAACCACACTATGTATTGTTTCCGTGTATGTTATAATAAATGGAATAGTTTGATGATTAATTCCGTAATTTGGAACAACTGTCCATATTATTGCTTTTTCCTGTCACTGTAACTTTCGATACAGTGTCTAAACGCTTATGTAGATGATTAAAACCACAGAGAATAATGTTTTCATCTGCTAGTTAGACTCTGAAAAGAGAATAATCGTAATTGAGTAACCGTTTCATGGAGAATCCGTGACATGCATTATTTTAAAAACAGTTCTTTTTAACTCTGTGACAAACAATATGAACTAATTAATATTTTCTACTGCTTTGTATACATGGTTTGATAAAGCATAATGTATTAAAGTGCTATACGTTTTGAAGTTTTTAAGAATTCTTTCATTTTATAATTTGATGGATAAAATGTGGTTTATACAGAAACTATGCAAAACCCTTTTATTAAACATAATTAGTTAACTCATATTAGCGTATATAAGGATGTATTTCGCGTGAAAAACTCTCTAAAAAGTAAACTGCTTATCATTTTCTTTCAAAATCCACGTTTGCAAACAGATATCGTTGAAAATCATTGATTATTCGTGGCGAAACAGATACCACTGTCGATGAGCAACCGAATCCATTTGCGCTGATACCGGATTACACCCAGTGATACCGTCGTTTTGGCCGTTCGTCGAATTGAAAACTACTTCACCCGTGACTTATTCATATTGATGAGATAATATCAGTTTAAGTATAGTGCCTGTAGCTTTAACAAGACTAGACCTACTGCTTACTACACATAGCTAACAAAAGGTAGTACAATAATTGTGGTATATATAATAATCAGAAGATCAGCTCCAACTTCATCCCACTTACAAATTGTAAATACACAGGCCAAGTTAACCTTGAGGAAATGATTTGAAAACATTTTCAAAGCACAGTGCAACGTTCATATTGATACTCGACTTTCTCATCTAAAGTCAGTAAGCATTATACCAATCGCAAATGGATCATACTTGAAGAATTGCATAAACCGATGTAACACTTGACATAATGGGTCAAACTAACTTTCCAATCAGTACAGTTATTCATTCGATCTGTGGAGGTCGCTGAGCCCGATACTTATATTTAGTTATCGGTGGTACATTTTCAATTTCTTTTGTTTTCTTACTTAATTTTTTATTCGGTGGTTCCACTACTCCGGCCGATAAAAGGCTCTGGGTATTGTTTAACCACTCATAGGATATGTTGTTTGCTTTTTGATACGCAGGCTTCATAACCGCTGCTCCCAACTAAATTCCATTATGTTTATTTCTCTCTTCGGGGCATTTAATTTTATTAGATACTGGGACCATACGCCGTACGACATGGAGATGCAGTACACTACATGTCCACCGCCATATGCATGCCATCTTCGGGATGGTTAAAATTGTGTACTATTGATTTTATGAATATTGAGTTCTGCTTAACCCGGGGCTAGAGGGCGTGAACGGTAGCTAGTATATTACACTACCGCTCATGAACAGTCTCAATCAAACCGAGACTGCAATATTTCGTATGTGTCGTGCTCGGCCGTTTCCAAAGGTCCATTATCATACTCTTTTTTTTCAGGTTCAAGTTAAACACATTTTTGTCTGTTATCGAAACTTTAAAGGCAGAGTAAGTTTACTAAATGTCAATCGAAACAGGTGAATAAAGCCATGTTTCCGGAAATATTAACATCTAAGGGATTACGCAGAATGATCAGTTATATTAAATATAGAGTACCTTATAAAGTGGTTGCATACAAAAACGTAAACCAACAAATGCTCACATTGGTTGTATAATATTTAAAGATACCATTTTTAAGTTAGTTATTGGAATACTTTGTGAGGTCATTAGGTAAAATACGATAAACTGGTATGTCACATTAAAACAAGACACATTTCTTATCATAAATTATCTACTAAGGGTTGAACTGAAACGTACCTGCATTTAATTTATAATTTATGATAAAATTTGAACTTATTATTAAAATTGTTTCATTGGCTGAGGAACGATATAGTTGGTATTGTGTTTTTGCCTTTAAATGTTTATTTATATAATCTTTGTTAAGCTAAATATGTCTTAATGAATTATTCAGGAAATAATCGATTATTTCCGGGGTTTTAAGTATCAATTGTTCTTGACTATTATTTGTGGATGATAAGAAAACACATGTTTAACAATCTGTAAGAACTGTGTGTGACTAATTTATTGTATGCCGTGATATTAATATGATTAAAATAACTTGGATTAAATAAACGACAAAACAACTTCACATTACGTAGTTATACACTTAAGTGACTGGCAATATATTCGAGATGGCGGACCTGGTTTTACTATTTGTTCTTCTGTTCGTACACGGAACGTATGTATCCGCACAGAGTGAGTACATGATAAAAACTTATATTAGTGGGCATCTTGTATTATAGACATGTGGCACGGGTTATGCAAACCCACATCACAAATAGTATAAAACATCATAATATAGGGCGACATATCTAATTGAATATATTTTAATCGATTTCAGTTTAGTTTAAAGTCACTGAAAATAATTGTTACTGAAAGTGCGAAATTACCGTTTCAAAAATTTACATTTAAATTTATCTTATTTAAATTCGGCTTTTTCTGTGAAGACAGTAAGACTCAAATTAAATAGCGCCATGTATTACAAACCACACAATGCGATTACATACATGGGGAATTCACTAATAACGAAAACGTATTGCCCCTTCATAATGTAAACGGATATAAAAAGCTCAAGATCAAAATATTGGATAGACTATTTCATATCCTCGATTTGTTATCTTAAATATACGAACGTGTGTTTGAATCAAATGAAAAAAGCCTCATTGTGCACTTCAGCACAGAGGCGTTAGAATCAACGTTTTAAATCACGCAATATCAATATTATTATTTTCAATATTCGGGTTAAGGTGAGCGGCTGGGGTAGGGGAGACTTATGCTTTAGCAGAAACTATTAAGTAACTAACAGATTATTTTCTTTGCAGCATCGGCTGTATGTGGTGAGCTCCATACATCATACAGCTACTCTGGTACAACAATAAACTGTGATATTAGGTTGATACCAAGTAATTCCATGTCACCGTACATCACAAACAACATGTACCGATGGTATTTTGCTAGAGTAGGACTTGGTATAGTTGTGATAATTAATAAGGAGACAAACTCCAGCAGAAACTCCCAGAAATACAGTGAGAGTAATTTCACTTTACATATATATGGTTTCACACGGGAAGACGAAGGAACCTACGTTGTCGAGTGCAGGAGGAACATAAACGATCAGTACATCGGACGTGACCGCGTATATATATCCTTGCCCGAAAACAAACCATCAGGTATTGGTAAGTTTGTTGTATTAATGTAATGCCAAAGATAGACTTGTAATACCATATACAATAATGATTGCATGTGTAGTGATGTATTTTGCAAACATTAATAAACGCTCATCAACGAAAGCATACTATGTATTTTCTTTAAGTTATTCATATTTTGAAAGCCCAAACGCAACGCATACAGTCAAAACAATTTTGAAATATAATAACCATGTACGCCGGTAGACGGATTTATCAAACACAAGTAGGCTATTATTTATTCCCTATTAGGCGGTCTTATTTTATTCTGTAATGTGAATTTAACGAATTTGGTAGGCCAGATCGGTATAACTCGTTTATGCGGTGTTGTTGTATCCTAGTAGGCGGGACTTGCGCGCAGGATTGCCATGCACTGGTAAACGGCATAGTTACTTAACAAATAGTGCATGGTGTTGAGGACATATGTTAGTTTATGGATCGGGCAGTGAGCCCAGCAAATGTATTTGGACCGAAGCGAAACACGGTTTCTTGTTTCAGAATTTTTTTATGCCAAAAGAATTGATATGAAGTAAGGCTATTCACACTTTTGATATTATGAAAGCTCGTTCTCGTTTTCCACGAGAATTAAGGATTCTCGTGAAATCTCGCACATAAAGCGATATTTGATAATGGTAAAATAAAAAAATCATAAATTTGTACACAGGCAATTTGGTCTCACGTGAAATTTCACATTAAGTTTTCAAATGAGTCAAATAAATGTATCGTTAAAATAAGTACCTTTTATTTACAAAGACAGATTTTCCTCAAGTAAAACCATAAACGTAACAAAGAATCAAAAGCGACCGTTAAATTCTTAATTGTTTTATACATTTCAAGACCTATCGATCATGAACAATTGCCTTTTATATGAAATCACATGAAATTCAGCACGTGAATTTTATGAAGAACGCTAAAAACTTAAAGGGTTGTTCATTTCCCGCGAAAACGCATACATGTACAGGTTGGCAGACAGAATTGTATGAAATATCTGTTATAAACGAATATTTAATTTCACATATATTTAAATTATTCAATCACTTTTTTGTCGTGGTTTCTCCTAATATCGCGGGTTCTACAATATCACGATATTTTTGTAGTCTTCTTAGAATATTTTAATCATTGGGCAGTTTCGGAAATAATTACGTTCACCAATAAATCACCGGAAGGGTGCACATCTGACAATGAGTTTGCTTAAGAAAATTGAAAAAAGATGGGAGTACAATTCCTAAAAAAAAACATTCTACTAAATGAAACCTCTGTGTAAGGAAAAGCACGCTACACCAATGGTTAAATTCTACCCCTTTTTTACTTTTTCCTTTGCTAGATCGTCACTCAAAATCAGGTACTTTTATCGTCCAGATGTTGATATGTATTTATGACCACTCAATGTTGATGAAATAGAACGGTCAAGGTTTATTTTTGAGTTTCGATTTTACGGGATCTAATTAGTGCCTTATTTTCGAGCAAGGTGATTAGTGATAATATAAAGAAAAAGAGTTTTGAAAAATGGAAACGTATTTTAAATTCAAATGTACACAATTTTAATCATAATGAATGAAAAAGTGTTAAATCTGAGAAAATGATAAACATGTTTGTTTTCTGCAGTGTGGTTAAATAAAGCTAGCTCCATGCGTCCGTACGTTTATCATGGTTTGCTAATCAACATATTTAATTGTCTAATGGTATTCTTGTTTATACTTTCCATACAATAGTTTTTTTTTAGACATCAAATCCTCGACGAACTCATTGTATATTGTTTCAGTTTTATTTTCCGTGTTTCTTATCATGTGCGAATATTTAAATACCGCGATGCTAAAGGAGTGTCTCCGTTTACAGCCGGCGCATGATCGCCGCCATTTTAAATATTGTTTGCAATGCAACATTGTTTCCCAATAAAATTACCCTTTTTGTGTTTGTGACGTCATATGCCTTTATTCCTTATTAACAATCGCCATTCTTGTTTGTCGTTTTGTGTACTTTTGGGTTTACTGTATTCTGTGAAGGCTGCATTTCCTGTTCGACCTTTATACTTATTAATAAAGATTAGGGGAAAATTGAGACAGTTGCAATCATTGGTATTTATTTTACGCATAAACAGTACTGCGATATTAGGGAACACCATCCTATGTATTGATGAATAATTTAGAAATCAGCATTGGATTCATGAATAAGAATAAACTTTGCCAGCCTAAAATTGCACTGTTTCAATTATGGATTGTTTCGGTGCATTTGATTGTTCATTCGCAGCTCATAACTCGATTGATATTTTGAAAAAAATAGGAAAAGTTCTGTCTATGTCAAAGACAAATGTAACGAATCAACATCCCCATCATTGAGAAGATCAATGTTATGTGTCATTCATAAGCTTGTGAACTGCGGTTCTAGCTAACTTTGTTTTCAAGACATTTGTCGTGTTTGCTCTTATGCAGTACCCTAACGTAAATTTGTACAGATATTTCCTTGTGATGATCAGATATAGTCATAACATAGCGTGCTTCTAAGCCAGCATGACTCATCGCTCTTGTCTTGGTTGCTCGAATCAGTGCTTAGTTTAGCAGTTGGACACCCCAGTAAGCTTTGATAATTCTTAGATTTTACTTCCAAGTTTGTTTTCCTAGAGGTAAAACCATCCTCGAGTATATACGAATGAATCCGCGGCGTGTGAAGCATTGCATCATACTCTGGATTTCCTTTTAAAAGAAAATGTTTGAAACCCGCAACTGTGCACATAGCAGATTTTTCGTGCATTCGATTTTTATTTTCTAGAACCTTGCTTCCTCCACCAAGGTGGTTCTATAGAACCCTATATATCATTTTTGTCGTAAATTCCTAGTCAAGTTGATGCGCATACTCCAGCCACATGTCGTCCCTTTTCACTTCAAATATCGACGTAATCAACTCCCGCTGGTTTTCCCGGACTGTACGCGGACGTTGTACATACATAATTCGAACCAGACTTTGTGTAACAGGGTTTAACGCAATTGATGAATACGGAATATTTTGTTGCACTTTTGTGCTCGACTATATACTTGCAAACAGAGACAAAAATCAGTTGGTGACTTAAATTTCATGTTCTTGGCTATATCATAGTCTACAAAGTCTACTACGAATTACATTGAACGTGGTTCGTTTGTACAAGTCTCCTTTTGCGGTCTGAAACTCGGCATAACACGTTCTGAGACTCTGGTTTAGCTTTATAACTGAAAAAAAGGGTAAAAATATCGGATAGGGAAAGCACTATTCAAGGACGACAGTCAACCACAAAACACAAAAACAAACACGCAAACAGACAAACGAAAAGACAAAA
The DNA here is from genome assembly GCA_037043455.1 of Cyrtodaria siliqua. Lineage (NCBI taxonomy): Eukaryota > Metazoa > Mollusca > Bivalvia > Adapedonta > Hiatellidae > Cyrtodaria > Cyrtodaria siliqua. Next base: position 412,163 of record JAWPHD010000512.1, read on the forward strand.
GTAATAAAAAACGCAAACGACATCACAAACACAAAAGGCTTGACAATAGGGCTACCGCCGTGGAACGGTCAGTGGCAAAGTAGGACACTGGGAGTTTAAACCGGTTCTAGGGTGCACCAAAACTCACACTTACGCTACTGTCATCCCATTAAAACAGGACAGTGTAAATAAAGAAATCCCCGCCATGAAGTTTACGAAATTGTATGGGTGTCTATATATTTCTTTAAATAGTCTCTAAAATCTTAAGTCGCATATGTTGTCGCAATGTTTGATGTAAACGTTTCAAATTTTGCATCACACGTTTTGATTGTGACAGTTGTGAAGCATATGTCCACATGCACCACACATATCGTATTTAATCGTTCGTTGCATTACTTATATACACTTTCGCACCGGTCAGTATACAAAAATAGTAACCGGATGACGTCATATAATGCAAAGAAGGTAATATGCAAGTATGAGATATACTATACTTTGATAAACTTTTATATTTCAGAGACAACAACAGTTCAGTTAAGTAAGTCAACTAATTTAGATATGTGGTTTGTCCATGATTGTGTTTGTCGTAGTTGTGGAAATAATAGGTTACAATGTGTCAAACGACATGATTTTTACTCTTTAAGTATCATTTATTCATGTAGACAATCTTGCTTTTATAGTATGTTCGATATAATAAATCTACTAATATGTATAAAATCTGTATCTAAAATAGCCATTTAGGCCATGTTGTTAAGGATTAGATTTTTGCATACATAAGCATTTCGGAAAGTCTGGAAGATATATATGCCAATTGTGTTTATCCCGGGATTTTCTAATGAAACTTATACACATAAAATATGAGCATATGTCTCGCAGTAATAAGATACCTATATTTTCGATTGAATAGACTGTGCGGATTATGGGACAACATATCGGGAACATGTAAAAACGCATTTTCACTTTGGTATTAAAATTAATTTATATTTATAAATAAGCTGACAACAACTATTACTTCACTTACGTATGCGATGACGCAGTTTTACTAATTGAAACTTCAGTTATCGGTGGTACATTTTCAATTTCTTTTGTTTTCTAACTTAATTTTTGATTCGGTGGTTCCACTACTCCGGCCGATAAAAGGCTCTGGGTATTGTTTAACCACTCATAGGATATGTTGTCTGCTTTTTATAAGCAGGCTTCATAACCGCTGCTCCCAACTAAATTCCATTATGTTTATTTCGCTCTTCGGGGCATTTCATTTTATTAGATACTGGGACCATACGCCATACGACATGGGGAATACATTTAAGAAGGGTGACTCCATGTCCACCGCCATATGCATGCCATCTTCGGGATGGTTAACATTTTGTGCTGTTGATTTTATTAATATTGAGTTCTGCTCAACCCGGGGATAGAGGGCGTGAGCGGTAGCTAGCATATTTCACTACCGCTCATGAACAGTCTCAATCAAACCGAGACTGCAATATTTCATATGTGTCGTGCTCGGCCGTTTCCAAAGGTCCATTATCATACTCTTTCAAATGCATTTATTACATCCCACCAACAAAGGTATGTTGTTCCACGTTTGGTTGCCATTTCCTTCCTTTAAACTTAGACAACATTCAAACAGCTTCGAAACAAAGCTATGATCATTATTTATTATTTAGAAGGCAGTGCCCAGTATGGAATTTACTGACACCGTATTTCCTGTATTAGGCCTTTAACTTGCTGTGTCATAAATAATACTTCCTGTTGCAGAGACAACAATACCACAGTTAAATAATTGCACACAGTTAGATAAAGACACCACTAACAACGGAACCAAAGGCTTGTCTGTGATTGTGGTTGCTCTTTGTGTGGTTGTCGTAGTTATTGTGGTGGCCATGACCGTTATATGGGTTAAAAGGAATCAGATGGCCAACAACGGTAAGATAATTGTCTTTCTTAAAGCTTATTTCTATATAGATATTTTGTATATTACATTTTAACGTTTACATAATAAAAGTAAAACTTGGTAGCCCTGTCTTAATATCATTGACTATTTTATTATCATAAGGTTAACACAATTGATTATAGTGACATATATTTAGTACGAATAACAGCTGCTCTTCTTTGCGCATTAGTGTGTACTTTTTTATGGTAAAATAATAATGTTTCATGCGTCTATGAAGGGCATTACAATTAGTATGGTCTAATAATCGGTGTTGCCTGTCTTAGAACTGTGAATCCATCCGTACCAATTGCCTTTAAAATTGACATTCATTCATTTCGAGGCATGTGCACGAGTATTCAGACTCGTTTCTATAATTGTAACCTCACGAAAAAGACGTGTAAGACATTATCATACACAATTAGTAATGATTATTTGAGGGACTTCGATATAAAACTTACCAGATGTAATTCATGTCATTTCAGAAAATAAGAAACAAGTAAACAACGATGAAATCTCCGATAGGTAAATTTTGATCTTTAAATCGTCTACAGCTTTGATTTTGTTCCCACCTAAATCTCGTTATATTACATGTACGGTAATTTATTTTAAATCGTGTATTGCACTTCCTCAGAGTCGCTTATTATGATATCAGTTACCTGTACGATATCAATCGCACTGAAAAAAAGTAAACTATTATGTTGAAATAAATGCTATACTATATTTTGAAACTGCATTATGAAATTCAAAATTGGCAAAATCAATACGTACTTGAAGTAACTGTATAACCCACATTGTTCAGTTATTATAAGGTAAGCAGTATTTAATGCATGAGAAAACTACATCAACATTCAAGTATCATGGTTAGAAAAAGTCAAGGTCGAATGTTTTATACTGACTAATGATTCATTAACTGACTGAAACTGTATCAAGTAGTATATATCCATGATCTGCTACTTAGTCATATCTAACGACACTTGATTCATCATTGATTGAAACTGCAGTATTTATCATGTATAACATATCTTCCGTAAATTAATTTGAATTAAATTAAATATAATTATTGTTGGAAGAAACACTTAATTGAACAGTTAGACGACATTTATAAGTACCCCCGATTGAAATGCTAATAGAACATTTATTATTCATCATAAGTTGCTCACAACACAATATTTTAAGCGGTGACTTAATGTAATCTGATATCAAATTGATTATTTTTTGTTTTAGTTGACAAATCTGTTAAAGATATATTGACGTGTTTTCATACGATTTTTAGTCAAAAGTATACATTCCATTTAAAAGATATGAAGTAAAAGGTAACTAGGGTACTTATATGTGTCGTCCAGCCTGATGTTGCGTTATTTGTAAAGTTATATAGCTTTATGAATTGATTGGCTATAATAATGTATTCTATGACTAGTAACTCTTTATCTCCTACTGTAACTTATTTTATGTCTGTTTGTGAGTTATTCATCGGTGTTTAGGCTTTGATTAATAGTATGTTTAGTGTTTTTACCTAACCATAATGTGTTTATACATGTATATATGTATTTCCACGTTGCAGGTATATTGAAGGAGAAGCGGTTGACGGTAAGATTGTATATATTGATTAGTGTAGAGTGTATTTTAGTTATTTCCTTTAATATATTTTGATTAAGTCACCATTCACTATATAAGCAGTAACTTGGGTGATTTAATTTTAATAAATAAACAACGATTCTGAATACACTATATACAGGTACTAACAGTTTGTTTAGTCTTCAGTTTATGTTAATCATATAAATCGATATAAACAGAACAAACAGGGCAAATAATTCATTATTTATAATTTCGGGAAACTTCATTCGCAATATCTCGTACGCTTCTTCTAATCATAACTCGAAGGTAACTCGACGGTTTCCATATATGTTACGTCATCATAGCATGACGCACACGTCATCCTAGCATGACCCATCTTAGATTCCCGCCAAAACGTATTTGCGTTCAAAATCAAAGTTATCATCAAAGTTTTACAATGCCATTTAGCCGATTGCTTGAACTATAGTTTATTTACATGAATGATGTGATAGAACCTCCATCCGTATTATAAATAACAAAACTGCAACGTAAATTATAAATCAACACGTGTGACTAACGGCTATATTATTTACAAAGCAACAGCTATGCACAGTGCATTATTTTCTGTGTCGTTGTCTTCCGGCTAACAAAATGTCAAGATTTTAAACATACCGATTCATCGATACACGCAAGAGAAATGATCCCGAAGAATGACGGGATTGGCCGATTTTTCACGATTAGGGTAACTTGGGTTACAACATGAGGGACAGATACATGTACATACAAACAATTGTATACACAAATCTAAATAAATGCTTCATATTTCAGAACCTGTTTACAATGAAATCGACATCGACACATCAGTAATGTCTGAAATGTATTACGCAGATGCACGTTTGCATCAAAATCGACTGTCACGTGACATATCCCTCGACTGACAGTGGTTCCAAACAATGGCGCATGTAATGACGCTTGCGCCATGAATTGTCGTATAGGAGATGCACCAGGCAACCCAAATTATGGCGATTTCAACTGTATAGCCAAAATCTCAAAATAACACAACTCCAGCTGACTAAGAAGCACCAGATCGAGAATATTATATATTAGAACCTAACAATGACGTTGCAACCGACTAATGGTTTTAATCCAGTATGTGCTTGTTTTACGTGACGAAGTCAGACATTTGTCAAGTTTCCGGGTAGTTCCAGTATTGCATTATTTGCAATAGGGTTATCCTAACGGATTATTTGGGGGAATTTTCACAGTTTTAAACATGTTAAACGGCGATATTTATATGATATATACACACAGTTTAAGAAAAGATCATTTTTTATTCCAACTGTATGTATAGTAATGTGATTCATTACAGATACTATTTTCCAAAGAAATAATTCAATCGATTGAAAAAGAAAGAACCTATTCTTGGTAGGGAACGGAATACTTACCCATATATTCCTCCCAAAAACACATGCCCACCACAAAACAGTATTATTTTCATATCCTTTTTTGAAAATGAACCGATTGTCCTTTCTAAATGCATGATAACAAATGAATGGAGTTTGTTTATGTTTAGTTTCTTTAATTTATTTATACATACTTTTGATTAAACGTCGTCTTACATTTGTATTCCAGATGCATATTCTAGTTCTACTGGTTTAATTCTACCTTTAGTGATTAACGATTTATACAAATATGTACACGAGGTCATTCCGCTTTTGCAATTGAGTCAATTGAATTCAGGACGACGCTTACCACTGCTTTTTCAATAAAGCTTTGTAGCTTTAAGCTACAACATGGGAATAAGCGTGTTCCAAATAACTGTAATGTGAATATTCAATTAATTTGTTTCGAGACATATTTGAAATACAAGCTTAACTGGCAACATTACACAGAGGAAATAACAAAGTTGCTTTGTTATACTGCTGAATATCATGGAATTTACAGACACATTAAAGTGCAAATATATTTACAACAAATCTAGTCAACACTGAATTGGGTTAGATTTTCTAAAACCACTATATACAAACGATTTGAATCTTCACGTTTCAATATAATTTTAGATATGTTTGTATAGTATGCGTCATCGCGGATGTTTTGCGAAAATGTGATCAGCCGTTGCTGCTTTGAGCCATGTCATTTTAAAAATAAACATACGTTGATTTCTGATGAGTGATTTTGCTCCACAAATTAGGTTGCACACATACACTGTTTGCGCTAATAACCAGTTTTGCTGGCTGCACTTAGCATTGCCTATTATGTTAAACCACACATGCACCATATACTAAATGAACCCTGGAGAAAAGTATTTATGAATTATTTTCATCTTATTTTGTAATGGACTACATACAAGTAATCCTATAATGACATTAATATTCACCAATTTGATACAAACTAGATATATTACATTATTTAATGTACGTTACAATATCAAAAACACGTTGAAGATATAAACTGTAGCACAGTCCAGCACAGCCTATGATTGTTGATGTTGAAATACGCCCTGGATTTAAATTCATCTATAGGTATGAGTCTAAGAATCAGACTAAAATTCGAATCTTGAGATTGTTTGACAGTAGACTCAAAATGTTGAACTCAGACAAAGGTGTTAAGCAAGAATGTTTGATGAACAGAATTGATTCATTTGTCCTATTCCTGAACTTAGATTTATGTCTGACTTTCAAACTGAAACATATTGATGAATATAAATCCTTAGGCAACCAAGACATAATTTAGGCGCATTTAAAGCTACACAGTCCCTATACCAATCGATTTCTTCTTTGTAGGCGTGTCCTTATTTGTAACTTCATGTTCTACAGCTCATGTCGAAATCAGATATTTAAGCGAGCAAATATAGCGCAGGAAATCATTTACTCTGTAGACATCGACCAGTGCACATCGTATCTAAATACAGGTAACAGTATGTTTTACAGAAGAAAAAGTTTGGCTATGTCGGGGCTCGAACACACATCCGTCTGATTTCAGGTCAGGTACTCTATCCACTGAAGTACAACGCTACTTGAGAAAAGGAAAATAACTTTTGTTTGAACGCCACTCAAAATGGAAATAAGTCCATCTTGTCATACGTGTAAAATAACATTGCCTTGTGTAATACAGTATGTTATCAATATGAAACTAATACTTTGTCTCAAAACAACCATATCTCGACTTGTTATTTAGCGCTTGATGCGTTTGTGTGCGCGCTAGTTATTACGTAATGCCTGTTTTGTGTTAAAAATGCTACAACATACCAAGAAATAGCCGTGGTCTAGTGGTTCAGCGTACATCCTTCACAACTTAAAAGTGCAAGGCAGTGATGCAAATCCCATTCATGAAATTTTACTCATCGATTTTTGCCTAATATACCGACTTTTGGGGTGTTCTTCGATTTGAAAGTACTTTACGCGTGACTCATTCATATTCTGGAGTTATTACAGCTAACATAGGGACTGTGTAGCTTTAAGGACACATTATTAAAGATGATAATGAACTTTAGTATTACTGTCAATTTAAACCATATTCACGTATTTATTTTACTTTGCATTGGAAATCATTTGATAAATTGATTAAATGCAGCGACATATTAGCTAGTTTAATATTTGGTTGACAGACTTTTAAATATTCGTTTGCTTCTGTTTCGAGAATATATCAGTTATGTGAGTGATCTAAGTAACATTTTGTTTAATTAACCCGTAGAAAAAAGCAATGTTTAAAAGGTGTTCTAACTGTGTCCGATTGCTATCATATTGCTTTCAAGAATGCATTTGTGTTAAATAATGGACTTGATAACTATAACAATTTAATTTCCCGTCATTGTGAAAAAGTAGGTTAACGACGATTTAGTTAAGACTTTTATTTCCGTATTATTATCTGATGAATTTCTCATAGATTTTCCGGTCATAACTTCTGTATTGTTTTAGTAAAATAATGGATCGTTGCTTTTCTAGTATACCTATTACACTATTGTACCTTTTTATTCATTACATCTTAATTTTGTTTATGGTTTATTGTATATATATTTATTTATTAATATAAGTAAATGTGTAATTTATCAAGCAATTATAGATATCGGTTATGAACAATTATTTAGTTTAAACATATTTTATTGCCAATATATAATCGCAAAAGGGTTGGGCTACAAGTTCTTACAACATTAGTTAATGCCCTTCCCGACAAAATAGTATACACACAAAGTTAGACAATTACATAGGTAAATATACATAACTTGCACATAATATCATAAATAGAGAAAAGGTAGTGAGAAAGAAAAACTAGGAACTAGTGAAGAAAAAAGAAAAAAAAAGAAGAAGTATAGAGATTGTGTCAAGTTCGAAAGAAGAGAGTCAATCAGCATGAGTTGCAAAAGTAAATCTAAATCTAGGCAAACCTCTGTGTTTCTCTTATGTACATTTGCACTGCTTCGAAGAGAATTTGATTATCGTCATCCGACAAGTGTTCGCGACCAAAAAGTATTGTATTTAAATTTAATGGGTGAAATGTACGAGTTGACTGAAACAAACGAAGCCGTTGTGTACGAAATAAAATACAGTTGAAAAAAAAGTGTTCAGCGTCTTCTACTGCAGAACCACAATCGCAATTGTATGCTTCTCGTAAATGGTTTAAATAAAGATCATTATTAAGGTTACTGCAATAATTTCGTATTCTGGCATGTAAAACAGCAAATACTCGTTGGCCAGTTAAGTAGTGTGTAGGAACTTTTGAGCTTGGAAAAACAAAACTTAAAAGTTTCCTCTTGAATATCGATATAGATTCTGAATTACGTATATCTATTGGTAAGTTGTTCCAGAGATTAAGAGATGAAGGTACAAACGAGTTATTAAATATTTCAGTTCTACGAACAGTAGTGGCATAATTATCACTATTTCGAAGGTTGTAAGAGCTCACTTGTCCTACCAATTGTGGGAACAGATTTGAGATATAGTTTGGAGTTGTTCCATATTTAACTTTGTATACTGTAATAAGCTTTTGCAGTTTTCTCCTATCGGAAAGAGAAATCCATCCTATTTCAGCTAATAAATGATGTATGGATACAGAACGAGTCAGTCCAGTAACTATGCGGGCTGCTTCATATTGTAATTTTTCCAAAGTATCTTTTTCGTATAAGGTACAACCGTCCCATGTAATGGAAGCATACTCAAAGATTGGACGCATATAGGATAAATAAATCTGATTAAGTGTTCTTCGAGATACTTTATATTTAAGCATTCGCATTAATCCTAATACCTTTGTTGCGGAAGCAACAACATTTTTGATGTGCTCGTGCCATTTTCCATTATGACTAAGCGTTAAACCTAGATGTTTATGGTGATCAACAAATGTCAACTGGATATTATTAAGGTATAGAACTGGGAGACGATCATCTTCAGATAAAGAAAAGAACATTGCTTCTGTTTTATTGGGATTAAACTGGACAAGCCATTGGTTTGACCATTCAGTAATCATGTGTAAGTCGTGGTTTAAAATACCTTCCATGTCATCTATATTAGATGTGGAAATTGCTAACGAACTATCATCAGCAAATAAACGAGTAATACTAAGCATACTTTCAGCAATATCATTTACGTATATTAAAAATAAAAGGGGCCCCAGAACAGACCCTTGGGGAACCCCGGCAGTTACAGTTTTTAACGCTGATGATGAAGTTCCTACACACACTCTTTGCGATCGGCTTGAAAGATAATCTGATATCCACGATAAAAGCTTACCATCAATACCATGTTGCTTTAATTTAAATAAGAGACCTTTATGCCAAACACGGTCAAAAGCTTTAGATATATCATTAAAGACAATGCACGTAAATTGTTTAGCATCGAATGCCTGACATATATGATGATACATATCGACTAGTTGGTAGGTTGTAGAATGACCAGGCAAAAAACCTGATTGATTCTTGAATATAAGATCATGCATGTGTAGAAAATTATACACATGTTTAAAAACTATTCTTTCCATGACTTTGCCTACACAACTCAACAACGAAATTGGTCTATAATTTATAGGAATACTAGGATCCGATTTTTTGAACAATGCCATTACCATGGCACATTTCCATAAGTCAGGGAAAACACATTCATTTAATGATCTGTTAAAAAGTATATGTAACGGTTTTGAAATTGTATATACAGTTTCCTTCAGCATTTTATGACTAATTTCATCCTCCCCACATGCTTTGTGTATCTCCAAAATCTTAATAACATCTACTATCTCGCTTTCTTCAATGAAAATATTTTCTAGTTTTTCACCAGTTTTCGGTATAAAATTAGGTAGTTCAACATTTGAATCATCAACTGAAGCTATTGAACAATTATTTGACGCAGACAGAATTTGATCTTCCACGATAAAAGACTTTGCAACGAGACATTCGGGTTAAATAATGTTGCAGGTCAATTAATACCTTTTTAAATTTAAATCCTGATTCATCAGTGCGTTTCGGCTTTCTTTAGAACGCGTGCATTATAATTGTTTACCACTTCTTATTGCAATTTTAATCTACTGCGCTTCATTTAAAATATAATACATCCATACTATGCCTATTCTTATCGACACTGTTTAACTAATATGTTTATGCTAGACCAATTGACTTGCTCGTGAATAAGCTTCTTTGCATGAAGCAGTCATAGGGTCCACACATACCAACGTCATTGCAAAGTAACGTACACACTTACATGAAACTGATTTTCGGTACGAGAATGAACTACAACAATTGCGAATGAGAACGATGTAATCGGCGGATTCCAGAGGTATCGTGAATATGGAACTATTTGTCAGAACGTTGTCAAAATGTATTCACACCTTATTTAGTATGTTTTAATTGTATTGTTTTAATTGTAAGTGTATGCCAGTTTATGTTGTTTTAGCGCTATGTATCAGTAATGAAATGTTCAGAGCTTCCAGCGTGTTACCTCGGCCTACATATTAGATTTAAATTTAGCTTTTCATATTGAAATAACACATAACTCTATCCTAGAACGCTAAAGATTTGTATAATTAATCATTATTGCAATGTGACACATATATACTGTAGGATAGATCACATTCTATGTTGTGCTGTTGTGTTAAACAAGTTCAGGATAGTGGCAATGACAACCGTGCTTTATTGAGTCACTGGAGGAATACGCGATGTAAAGACCGTTCTTTTAATTGCCTGTGTATTTATATGTCTCTACGGATCTTCTATATTCTAGGATTAATTGTTGTTATACTTTCTTGAGTTTGTTCAATGTAATCACACCGTTTGTCTTATTTCATCATGAATCATTTCTTGAGTTTTTACCATGCAATTTCAGATTATATTTGACAAAATTCGAATATCAGCACATTCGTTAAGAACACAGACTAGTAGATACTATCGCAATAGAATAGTAGAAATACATAGAAATGAGATATTGCCAATGATTGCATAGTAGTGTGTTGATTATTATAATATACCTAGTATGTTTAAACTCTTAGAATTACTACAGACAGGGGATAAGTCTATTGTTTTAACGTTAGCAAAGTATATATTTACAGCTTTGGCTGTAAGGAATTCAATCTTGATTAGTTTAACAATCTTTTGTATTTTCATCCTCGTGTATCAGTTATTTAATGTTAATATTGCTCATATAAAATGTACTTTTGTATGAAAACACTTGACTTAGTATGCATACATATGTGTGTGTATATAAAACGATGTTCGTATGTACAAGTCAAATAAAATATATGTACTGTTCTAAGATTACAGAATAAAGCAGAAACTAGGAACTAGTATTTGTATTACTTAAATAAATAATGAAATATAAATACTTGGATATAACAGTTTAATTAATTTAATATCTTTTCTGAGTAGTGATCTGATACACTTCGATAAACGTCTTATATTTCAGAGGCAACAACTGTTCAGAAAAGTAATTCCCCATATTTAGGTACGGCATCACCAACGAGGAAACCAAAGGTGCGTCCGTGATAGTGGTTGCTCTGTGTAATGTTGCCGGAGTTGTGGTGGAGGTGGTTATAATCGTTAGAATTGTTTACAGGAGAAATCAGGCGGTCAGAAATGGTTAGAAAGTAATCTTTTAATGTTTAACCTTCCGATCTCTATATATAGTTTACATACAATGAACGCATACTTATAAACATTATTCTTTCACGGTACATGGTTGCACCGTGCTTTTATGATAATTACTATTATACCGAACTGAACACCTGAAAGCCGCTTACGTACATAACCGTTGGAATCAGATTTCGGATCGTACCAATAGCTATATATTAGAGTATAAAATACGAATTGGTGACCCCAAAAATCCAAGGGTCAGAGGTCAAGCCCCTCACGTGGCACACATTTCGTTCGCAAACAAACTATGTTAACATATCTAAAACATATTAGACGAAACTATTACATAATAGATAATAGCTGATTAGATCCTACGACTTACAGTATTTAAGTATTTGTCTGGATGTTGGTTTATGCAGTTGGAAGGTTCTACATACTTTCGGAAGCAATATAACATTAGGCTGTGAAGATCATGATAACTTTCACTCTCTAATATTATGGATCGCGATCATAAAGCTGTATATACAGACCGTCAATGAAAACGCACCATTAAAGACTCAATTCCCAATTCATTGTTAGGGGAAAGCATATTTGCTCTTAAAACGTAGCATATCTGCCTTTGTGGCGTATTCTTACGAACCCCTTACACATATCCGGCCGTTTACGGGACCATTGTTATTTTTAATTTATTATCTTGTTGCTGTATAGATCTTACTTGATAAACAATGTAGTTGCATTTGAGTTATTTTTATTGTAATTTAAAATGATGTGTTGAGCCAATAAATAACTATTTAATTTAATTAAAATGTACAAACGGCACCCTTCATTACTTTAAATCTTGCGGCGGCCTGTTAGTTTTTCTACATAAGAAACTGTTAAGTATTAAAATAGCTCAAAGCAAACTGTCATTACATATTACTACGAGAGGTGATTCATACATTTTTAAACACTTTCGATATGTCTGAGTGTTTATAACTTTATCTATGTTACTGTAATAAATGCTCAATTTGAGAACCATGGAGGTTGTAGATAAGCCTACATCTTTTTGGCCAGCTTTTTAATGTCTTATTGATGATGGATTGCTCCAGTTTGTTCCATTCGTCTTTTAACGCTCGTTTAAGCCCAGCCAGAGTAAATAATTTTGTTTTCTGAAGTCGCCGTTTTATAATGCCAAATCCATAGGGGCTGCATCAGGACTCTTGGGCATCCACTCCTCTGGTGTAACATATTTACACATATAGTAGAACAACGAAGAAAATTTGAAAAATTAAAAAAACAAGATAACAACTTATAATTTAAATATGTTAAAACTTTTTAAATATCGACACAATACTGGATTAATAAAACGAGATGCAAATTTAAATGCTTGATACATATTTCAAGATTGCAGAGTGTCCCTTAAATATTTTAAAATGCGCCCATATCAAATGAAAATAAACTGACATTATGTTTTATAAATCAATAATAAGAGATAAAATGTCTAAATCAAAAATACGGATTTCTGCTGCAAGATGGAGGAAATAGCAAATAAATGTTACATTCGAATGCTGTTTACCGCGGTGAAACTAAGCGAATGTTGGAACTGCTGGGTAGACCGTATTACATGTTGGCGAATGTTGGAGCTGCTGGGTAGTAGGCGAACTTTATTGATCTGCCCGGTCTATGCCGCGGTTTACCGGTATCATGGAGTTTCGATTGAATGATTTTTGGCAGAGGTATGGCCCTTTAAATGTTTTAGTACACAGACATTGTCCTGATTAGTTATTCTTAACCCCTTGCCGGATTTTAACGAAACTTTGCAGAGATGATCAGTACCAAGCTAAGTTGTGCATATCATCGCCGTGTTCCATTTGTATGATTTCGGAGCAGAGTTATGGCCCTTTAAAGATTTTAATACACAAACGTTTCCCGTCAAGTTCTCCCGAACCGCTGTCCGGATTTCAAAGAAACTTTGAAGAGGTGATCAGTACCAAGCATAGTTATGAATATTATCGCCGTATTCCGGTTGATGATTTTTGGCAAAGTTATGGCCCTTTAAATGTTTTAGTACACAGACTTTGTCAAGAATAGTTCTCCTTAACCGCTTGCCAGATTTTAACGAAACTTTGCAGAGATGATCAGTACCAAGCTAAGTTGTGCATATCATCGCCGTGTTCCATTTGTATGATTTCGGAGCAGAGTTATGGCCCTTTAAAGATTTTAATACACAAACGTTTCCCGTCAAGTTCTCCCGAACCGCTGTCCGGATTTCAACGAAACTGTACCAAGCCTACTTGCGTATATCGTCGCTGTGTTCTGGTTGAAAGCGTTATGGCCCTTTAAAGGTTTTAATACATAAACATTGTCCTGATCCACTAGCCTTATTTCAGAGAAACTTGGCAAGGATGATCTGTATCAAACCTAGTTGCGCATATCTTCGTCGTGTTCTGAATAAATAATATTTGGCTGAATTATGGCACTTTAAAGGTTTTAATACACAATATTTGTTGTCCGGACTAGTTCTCCTGAGCCCCTAGCCGGATTTTAACGAAACTTGGCAAGGATGTTCAGTACCAAACCTAGTTGTGCATTTTATCTTTGTGTTCGACTTCAGTGATTTCTTGGGGATTTATGAACTTTACCCCAGCGCGGGAGACATCTGTTTTTACTAAAAGCAGTCTCTAGATGTGCGTGTTTTTGGTTGACTGGTCCTTGACTGCTACATTTCCTGTTCGACTGTTATATCTACTTAAATCTACTATTTGGCTACAATTAGGATGTATTTATCAAGGCATTACTATCACCTCAGCATACATAAGTTGGAGAGTATAGTCAGTGGATCTGTTTTGTATGTAGCTTATAAGTATAAATAATTACAAAAATCAACACGAATGAATCTGACTGAAATAAACGAAACCGATCAGGAGTGATAGTTTCTTAAATGCCAATTAATGACTGTTAAACACACATGCACGCACGTCTATAGTTACCTAATCCTGATTTTGGATCTTATTGCAGGTATAGTGTTTACATTTGATTCAATTGTTTAATAAATTTCAGATTCCTACTAACAAGATTTTTTATACAAATTTCATATTTCAAACCTTGATGTAATCATGATTTATAAGATAGTGCCTTTATTTCGTTTTGTACCTCAAACGAAAACACGGTGTTTATAGATTTAGTAATGTACCTTGCATGTGATGGCCGTAGCACTAGTTCAGATTATAGCAAATATATACTTCATCGCTCTACGACACGGTGTTCTGATACAGAGACAGTTAATTGGAATAATTACCAATTAGTAGGTCGGCTTGCATGAATGCAGCCTATTGAACGCAGTCGTTATTGATGACAACACGGTGAATATTTATATACAGAATAAATATGTGTGGGGTTGCGCCATCAATTCCGTGAACGTGTTGTTCTTGTCATCCCAATTATCAATTACTGATAAGCTATTTTCTTTCCTTTCATATCATAATGCCGAGCCTAAGTGGATGAACTTGAAGTTACTTCAGTTCATGTAGACAACATTGACGGCAGCAGCGAGATGACAATTTTGACTACATGTATGCCGCTAGCATGTAGGCAGGTAATCTATATCTAACTATAAGACGCTACTTTAGTCAATATTCAAACTCAGATGTGCAGCCAAATTTGTTGACAACTTTTCAATTTGCAAATTGACATTTGTAAAATGTCTCACTTTAGAGCATTTGAATCCCATTTATCATTTCCGCAGACCTTATTCACAACAAGAGTTTGTTCAAGGGGGTACATCAGTTCATGATGTTAGAACCGTCTTGTTAAGGTTTAAACTTTGAATACACCATATAGCCATTACGGAATCGGATGTAAAATGCTGAATTAACCCTGATGCGTAACCTAGATAGCTCTTATCACTGTGCAGAATCAATTGCTTTGCAAATAGGAGATCATGTATAGACTCATTCATTCTGTTTAGGTTCTTCAGAATAGAACATATTATTATTTGTAAATTTCAAGTCAGACTCCTAAACCCCTTTGAAAAGCCTTATGTATTCCCTTTAAAGGTAAATTAACAAATAGGTGCTCACTTACCTACATATTCCTAGTACTTAGTTTCATTTTGTCTTCGAGATATAGTATATCTGATATAATATATCTATACAGGGTTAGTTATGTTTGGGCATGTTTTCCTTAATATCTCTCAGATAAAATGTGTATCATTATCTATGTTGGTTAAGCTTTCAGAGTGGTAGTTTAGCTGACACGTACGGTTTACAATGCTTTGTAGCATTGACTATCTAGGTCAGTAGGCTGCTGGGGTTTTAAAGGGATACATGGCAAACTTGAGTTTGACTACAACATTAACATTTGCTCCTCGATTTACGTATCCTGCGTCATTTTGACTTTAAAACCCCTTGCAGGTAATTAAATAATAAAAAAACAAATCATTTTTCTTCTCTCTTATAACAAATTAAAAAAATTATATTATTGGTGCAATATTATACAAAGTTAGTAATATGTAAAACTAATTTGCTTCGAACTATTGAACAAATGCACGTTCAGAGAAAAACTAACGGGACGCCGTGCCTTTTAAAAAAACCAAAAAAAAACCAAAAACTTATGAAGTTGCAAACCGGTTGCTATAGATATCAGCTATTCAATTTTTTAACCAACATAATCCCATATAGACCCATTGAACTATAATAATAACTTGTTTTTCATGCAGAATCACAGATACCACATACACAGTGTTGTTACAGATGTCAATATATTAATGTTGCACTATTGTAAAAAGTTAGTCAAATTGCTTCAAACTTTTCTAACCACTTAAATTGTGATTTGAACAAATGCAAGTTCAATTTACAAATATTGTTAACACGTTTATATAGTGTTTGATATATACTGAATATAAACACCTGTGTTTGTTTGTTTTTTGTAACTTTTCACCTTTCAGTTGAAAGCAATTATGAATCTGCGAACTCGCTACTACAGAAACCAGATATTAAGTTTTATAATCTGCATAATCCACTTGTTTTCAAACAGAAACCAGATACACGGCGTTGTTATAGAGCTTTATTACATACGTTTATGGTTAATTTATTACCGATATCATATTGCGAGTTTCTTAGCTTTACTATCCAGGGCTGCGTTATTAGTCCCCACTTATATATAGCAAGGTCTATTACAGACTTCTAGTATGCCTCACAATTAATACAGGCGTGCAGTCCCATGCTGCTTTATGTAAACGTACATCGTTCCCACTAGGTAAATTATGCACTTGTCCGGAATATATATTAAGTATATAAGGCCATATTTCTGTTTATCCAGAATATGCAATTATTAAATATTTCGAGTTGTCCGGAATATATAGTGTATAAGTTTATAGTTATTGACCAGGCCATGTACGGTCAAATGCTTATACGTATTTCCGTTATGATTCATGATGGATGATACAACGTTCTGCCATCAAATTCTTATTCGTCCGTTTCTTCAGACAGCTTTAAAAAAAAAAATGGTCATGGTTGAGACCCCGGGTTTTTCGATACGTGCTTGTCCGCCTAAAGCTTCTCTTATGGCGGGACACGTGCACTCGTGTTGTCTACACGTCTTTACGTGTCTTGGCATTGCTAGCACGTATCTGCCTAACATTGAATGAAAACGATATATTTTACATGATGAATAAACATTAATTTATTATTATGCTTCCGATATCCGGAGTATAAATTAAAGTAAAACATTTCTAATCTCGGCGATCTTCCGATTTTCCGGAGTCTAATATATTCAGCGATCTTCCGATTTTCCGGAGTCTAATATATTAGCGATCTTCCGATTTTCCGGAATCTAATATATTCAATGACCAGCCAAAATGCAATTGTTTTCATACAGGGCGGCGGTCAAATTTATTTTAAAATATTCCCGATAGTCCGGAATATACATATTCTTGACCTTCCGATTTTCCGGAGGCTAAACTATTCAATGACCAGTCACAAATGCCGATTGTATTTATACAAGGCGGCGGTCCAATTGATTTGAAAATATTCCCGATTGTCCGGAATATACGTATTGATGCATTGTCCGAAAAAGTTCCTATTGTCCGAAATAAGTAATTATACGTTGAACTGTCAATACTTCTGACTGTCCGGAATAAGTAGTGGCATGTTCAACTGTGGATATTTCCGATTGTCCGGAACAAGTAGTTGTATGTTCAACTGTCAATATTTCCGATTGTCCGGAATATGAAACAATTGAAGTTGATCTGTCACTACCTCCGATTGTCCGGAAGATGAAATAAATGTATAATTGCCAATACGTCCGATTGTCCGGAATAAGTAATTATATGGTCATCTGTTTCTGATGGCCCGGAACATAATGAACATACGTTGAACTATCACTTTATCTATACATTATTAATTATAATGCCATATTAAATACATAAAATCAGCAATGGCCAACTATGCCAAAAGTAACATTAAAGATGATTCTCAGTCAGCTTTTTCTATGTTTTTTATGCAATCCCACTTTTGTAATAAGTACATACTTATTACGAGTCCAAATAAGCCACAGTAATTGGGTATCCGATCTTCCTGTGTATCGTATTAACCATGACATATGTTGATTACTCCCTTGTGCTACAATGAATACAGACCAAATTGGGATTCTCAGTAATTAAATGTCTATTTCAAGAACACGGTTCTCTCTTATAATGTCCTTAATAAACAAGACCTCGGCCTGAGGGTGTCTCGCCCACCAAGGCAAACCGCATATGAAATATTTTTTTAAATTTGTGCTTATATGATGTCCACCAAAGACAACACTTCATATGACTATGTATCAAACAAATAAAAGCGAAGTATTCATAAGAAGTCAAGTTACTGAGGTTAATTGGTTTAACCAGGGTGTAGTTTTTGTAAAATAATGCAAAATATGACCTTGACCTTGGTATTTTTCGTCCTTCAGCGATGTCCACAAGTGCCAACAATACATATGACCAAGTATCAAAGACATAAAGTCAGGCAATCATAAAGTTAACTGAGGTAAAGTTACCTAACCATGGTTGTTGCCTAACTAAGGTTAAGTTTGGGGGAAATAACGAAAATATGACCTTGACCTTGATATTTTTTGTCATCCAGCGATGTCCACCAATGCCAACTACCAGTTCCCCCATTCCCCAATCTACTGTTTGAGTAAAAATTGAGTGGAATGGGATTTTCATAATCAGGTAATGGTGCCTTGACCTTTGACCTACTGACCTCAAAACCAATATGGCCATCTTTTTATAACAGGCAGTCCACCTGTTATGTTTCATGGGATTTGCTTCAGGGGAGAGGAGTTATGGAGTGGACCATGATTTTTCATTATCTGGTCCCGGTAACGTTGACCTTTGATCTACTGACCTCAAAATTAATAGGGTTCATCCTCTCACCACAGGCACTTCATCTCTGAAGTTTAATGAGATTTGTTTCAGGAAGAGAGGAGTTATGGAGCGGACAATGTTTTCCATTATCGGAAGCCGGTGACCTTGACCTTTGACCTACTGAACAAAATCAGAAGTGGTCGTCCTCTCACCACAGGCAGTTCACTTATGAAGTTTCATCAGATTTGCTTCAGGGAAGAGGAGTAATGGAGCGGACAATATATTTTTAATTATCGGGTCACTGTGACCTTGACCATTAATCTACTGACCTCAAAATTAATAGGTGTCATCCTCTTACTACAGGCAGTTCACCTATGAAGTTTCATGAGATTTGCTTCAGGGGAGAAGAGTTATGGAGCGGATAAGGTTTTTCATTATCGGGTACCTGTGACCTTGACCTTTTATCTACTGACCTCAACATTAATAGGGTTCATCTTCTTACCACAGACAGTTCACTTTTGAAGTTTCATGAGATTTACTCCAGGAAGAGAGGAGTTATGGAGCGGACAATTTTTTTATTATCGGGTGCCGGTGACATTGACCTTTGACCTATTGACCTGAAAATCAAAAAGAATCATCCTCTTACCACGGGCAGTTCACATTTGAAGTTGCATAGAGTCTTCTTCAGGGGAAGCGGAGTTATGGAGCGGACATGTTTTTTCAATATCGGATGCCGTTGACTTTGTCCTATGACCTGTTGAATCAAAATCAGAAGTGGTCGTTCTCTCACCACAGGCAGTTCACATATGAAGTTACATGATATTTGCTTCTTGGAGAGAGGAGTTATGGAGCGGAAAAGGTTTTTCATTATCGGGTCCCTATCTTGACCTTTGATATACTGACCTCGAAATTGATAAGGGCTGTCCTCTCACCACAGGAAGTTCACCTATAAAGTTTCATGAGGTTTGCTTCAGGGGCACAGGAGTTATAGAACGGACAAGGTTTTTCATTATCGGGTCCCGGTGACCTTGACATTTGATATATTGCCTCAAAATCAATAGGCGTCATCTTCTCACCACAGGCAGTTTGCCTGTGAAGTTGCATGAGCTTTGTTTCACAGGAAGAGGAGTTATGGAGCGGAAAAGGTTTTCCATTATCGGATGTCGGTGACCTTGACCTTTGACCTACTGAATCAAAATCAGAAGTGGTCGTCCTCTCACCAAAGGCAGTTCACCTTGAAGTTTCTTGATATTTGCTTCAGGGGGAGAATAGTCATGGAGTGGACAAGGTTTTTTATTATCGGGTCCCTGTGACATTGACCTTTTATCTACTTTCCTCAAAATTAAGAGGGACATTCTCTCACCACAGGCAGTTAGCCTATGAAGTTGCATGCGCTTTGCTTTAGGGGAAGAGGAGTTATGGAGCGGACAAGGTTTTCCATTATCGGATGCCTGTGACCTTGACCTTTGACCTACTGAATCAAGATCAGAAGTGGCCATCCTCTCACCACAGGCAGTTAACCTATAAAGTTTCATGAGATTTGCTTCAAGGAGAGAGGAGTTATGCAGCGGACAAGGTTTTTCATCATCGGATACCTGTGAACTTGACCATTAATATAGTGACCTCAAAATTAATAGAGTTCGTCCTCTCTCCACATGCAGTTCACCTAAGAAGTTTCATGAGATTTGCCACTGGAGGAAAGGCGTTATGGAGCGGACAATGTTTTTCATTATCGGGTGATGGTGACATTGACCTTTTGCCTACTAACCTCAAAATCAATAGAGCCCATCCTCTCACCACAACCAGTTTACTTATGAAGATTCATGAGATTTGCCTCAGAGGAAGAGGAGTTATGGTGCGGATACCGTTTTTCATTATCGGGTCCAAGTGACCTTGACCTTTAACCAACTAACCTCAAAAATGAATAGGGTCATTCTCTCACCACAGTCAGTTCACCTAAGAAGTTTCATGAATTTTGCTTCAGGGGGAGAGGAGTTATGGAGTGGACAAGGTTTTTCATTATCAGGTCATGGTTGACCTTGACCTTTGACCTACTACCTTAAAATCAATAGGGTCATCCTCTCATCACAGGCAGTCATCGCATGAATTTTTATGAGATTTGCTTCAGGGGGAAAGGAGTTATGGAGCGGACAATATTGTGTCTACAGACAGACATACGGACAGACGGACGGGTGAAACCAGTATACCCCTAAACTTCGTTCAGCGGGGGTATAACAATACATGACCAAGTATCAAAGACATAAAGTGAGACAATCACATAAAGTTAACTGAGGTTAAGTTACCTAACCAAAGTATTCTCAGAAAAAGTTAACAGGTTAACTTACCTAACCAAACTGATATTTAGGGTAAATAACGCCAAACGTGAACTTGACATTGGTATTTTTTGTCATTCAGCGATGTCCACCAATTCCAACCATACATTTGACAATGTATCAAATACATAAAGTTAGGCAATCACATAAAGTTAACTGAGGTTATGTTATCTAACCAATGTTAAGTTACCTAACCAAGGTTAAATTTTGGGAAAATAACGCAAAATATGACATTGACCTTGGTAATTTTACCTCGCTATGTGGGCGAGAAAGAAACATGTCTGAATATGTTTCGTGATATAAAGTAAGGTATTTAAACCTGACAGAGATCGTGAATATAAATGGAAGGCTTGTTGACCTAAGGTGACCATCTTTGACGGTGATATGGAATTCGATCAGACATGCTTAAATGGAAATATATGTATGTGCGCTTTAGACTAACCATGGATTAAAACAGGCAAAAACACAATGTCATATTTAAAGATGTAACTGACAATTAAATCCACCCAACAGCCACGATGTTAATACATACACAGATTTCGTGTGAAAATACCAATGAAACGCTAATTGGCCTAAGAACTCCATTTACATCCAATCAGAGGGCATTTATTTCCCGATTAAGTTCATAGCCGAGTTTTTAAGAGTTCAGCAATACTTTTACTCCGGAACTCTCGAACAGTGGGACAAATAAACTGAATTGGAAGCCTTTTTTCTGTAATGGCGATTAGCGAAAACATAGCCATAAACCGAAAATTGAACGTTAGTCGTGAAAACAATTACAAACGTGCAAAGAGAGCTCGTTTACTACCGAGGTTCTCGTGAGGCGAAACCCCGATCATGATTAATAAATTTACCATGAGCTGACGCCCTAACTTGATAAAGGTAAACGTGCAGCAAAACTGACGTACAGGTAATTAGAAACTGATATCATTTGTTTGATCTGACAAAGGTTGTACCGCTGTCTTTGTGCATCATGTCGCATCATATATGTAACTTAAAAACAGGTCCAATAAAGTATTTGTAATGAGCCATGATAGTTAAATATGAATGGCCACCCTTTTTGTGGTATTATCAATTACAAATTTAACTCTTAAGCACCATATGAACGTTTCTTGATAGTCTCGGAGAGAAACATATATTGAAAACCGCTACTAAGTTGTATGTAAAAATAAGTATTATTTGCATGACGTAGATATTACTTTTACTCATGCATATGGTGGTGGGCATAGCGACCTTTATACATATTACATCCCACAAAATAAACAAAATGGAATTTAGTTGGGAGCAGCAGTTATGAAGCCTGCGCATCACAAGTAACAGCATAAACCTCGAATACATTTCAAAATAGAATCATAAAAAGCATTCATTAACAATACAAATATATGAATCTAAGCGAAGTGTAAGCTTTTGCAGCTATATGTTGTCACTTTATAAGCGATTTGGAATCACAAACTAAGTCATTTACAGTTACAATACTTTGAGTGACAGAGTGACCATAGGAACATATAATTATTGATAAGTTGACCCAATTGTGTAGCTTACTTATTATGTTTCCATTTGGGATTATAAAAACTACTCTACAGTTTGGTGAGTACAATTGTTTATATGTGTAGGTCTATATTATGTACACTGTCACATGTGTGGAGTGTGTGGAGATGTATACATGAATACGTATGTTTCCCTCTAGTAAATGTACATGTATGTGTACATGAGTATGGGTATGTGTGGTGAGATGGAGGCTGTGGGGGGGTGGGACTGTTACTTCTTTCTTTTTTCTTTTTTTTTTAGACCTCAGTTTTTCACAAAATATATGACAGCTCTATATATATATGCGTATATATATCAAGTACTGAGCATAGAATAACATATCGTTTCATGCAGCATAGACATGTCAGAGTTGTCAGAGTTGCTGTATTCATGATTTGTCTTTTCTTTTCTTTTTTTCTCCTTATTATGTCAGAACTGCCGTATATTATTTATTCTTATTGTTAATACATTTTTATTTTTTAAAGATAAAAGTTAACTCATATTTGTTTATTAATATTTTAATTTTGTAATGACTTATGATAACGCATTAAATTCATCGAAGTTATCCTGGTCTTCATATACAAAATATTCAAATTAATAAAGCAATTCAATTATTTACCCTAAATGCTTTCTATAAAACATATGAAACATCTTTAATACTTTTTGTATAAAATCTCATGGAATTATTTTAACTCTTCTTTAAATCAGATTTTTTAAAAAAAGTCGTTATTATTATTATGGATGGATTAGTTGATTTGATAACTAATGGATTGGTCATTTGATCTGATTTACTGGGTGGCTGATAGAGTGATTGATTGACTGAATGACTGATTGATCCATTGATTATTAGATTGATTGACTGAATGACCGATTGATCCACTGATTGATTCATTCATTGATTATTTGAGCGATTATTAATATTTGAATGGTTTACAATATGACATAGATACCTCTTTGCCATTACCGTTTTTTCATGTTTTCCTATATTATAAACCTCTTTTAATAGAATAAGACTGATTTATAAGTGCTGGATTGTCATTATATATGCACTACACTTAGATTAGTAGACATGCAGAAAAGTTTTGAATTCTGCATTTACTTAGTTTTCTTTTTGTACTCTGGTGCTACCTCCATGCCCACCACACATTGTTTTTCAATTTATGTAAATGACTAATGTGAAAATATTATCTGTTAATTGCCAAGGTCTTGGGTCGGCAGAAAAACGCTTAGATGTTTTTAATTACATTAAATCTAAGAAATGTCAAATATATTGTTTACAAGATGTACATTCAACATCGGCAACAGAGAATTTGATTCGTGCACAATGGAGCAGTGAATGTGTTTTTAGCTCTGGAAAATCAAATGCTAGAGGAGTAGCCGTTCTATTCAGTAAAGAATTAGACTTCAAAATTCACAATTATATTTCCGACCCAGAAGGGAATTTTCTTATTATAGACGTATCTGTGGATACCAAAAGGTTTACATTAATCAATCTGTATGGCCCAAATCAAGATTCACCTTCTTTTTTTAGAAATATCATCTCAAAAGTGGAAGATTATGAAAATACTGATCTTATTTATTGTGGTGATTTTAATTTAGTCCAAGACACCAAGCTTGACTACTATAATTATAAACACATTAACAACAAAAATGCACAAAAAACAGTGTTAGACATTACGTATGAAAACAATTTAATTGACCCTTTTAGAGAATCTCACCCTAACCTGAGAAGGTATACATGGCGCAAAGAAAATCCTCTTAAACAAGCTAGACTTGATTTTTTTTTGGTTTCTGACTCCCTTCTTTCATTTATAAATAACTGTATAATTGATACCAGCTATAGGTCTGATCACTCTATGACAATACTAAACTGTAGCTTTACACAATTTGTGAAAGGCAAACCCTTATGGAAACACAATAATTCCCTATTAAAGGATTTAGACTATTTACAAACCATTAACAACAAAATAACTGATATTAAAAGTCAGTATGCGTGCCCTGTCTATAATATGGAAAATATTGATAATTTGCCAAATGACCAAATACAGTTTGTGATAAATGATCAGCTCTTTTTAGATACTTTACTTATGGAACTTAGATGAAAGTCAATTTCTTACTCAAGCTACAAAAAGAAGCAAAATGATGAACTAGAAAAAAAACTTATAAAACAAATTCAAATAATAGAAAATGATCTGACACCTAATAAGACCGCCTTACTTCAACAGTTAAAAGATGAACTTCAGAAACTGCGAAAAATAAAAATGAATGGAATTTTAATTCGGTCACATGCAAATATAATTGAAGAAGGAGAAAACCCAAGTAAATTTTTTTGTAATTTAGAATCCCATAATTTCACTAGTAAAATTATCCCAAAAATTGAAAAAGAAGATGGAACTATTATAACTGATCAATTTAAAATTTTGGATGAAACAAAATCATTTTATGAAAACTTGTATTCCAACAAGGACTCAGAATTAAATAATGTTGATCTCAATCAAGATTTTTTTAACTTCAAAGTACCAACCCTTAATGAACAAGAATCAAAATCTCTGGATGGCTTTCTAACATATGAAGAAGCATCCCGTTCTCTATCATCCATGCATAATAACCGTTCACCCGGAACAGATGGCTTTGGAGCAGACTTCTTTAAAGTGTTTACGAAAAAAATAGGTCATTTTATTGTTCGAGCTATCAATTATGGTTACACGAAAGGGGAACTTTCAATAACTCAGATAGAAGGAGTCATAACTTGTATTTCAAAAGATAACAAGCCAAGACAATTTTTAAAAAATTACAGACCCATATCTCTACTCAATTGTGCCTATAAAATAGCCTCAGGAGCCATAGCATACAGACTTAAATCTGTATTACCTAAACTTATTAATGATAGTCAAACTGGTTTTATTGCAGGGAGATATCTTGGTGAAAATACTCGTTTAATATATGATATCATGCAATTCACAGAAGAGCAAGATATAGCAGGTCTTCTATTGTTGGTTGACTTTGAAAAGGCATTCGACTCTTTATCATGGTCTTTTATCTATAAAGTCTTGACGTATTTTAAATTTGGTAATTCTATAATATCATGGATTAGATTATTTTACCATAAAGCAAAACTAGCTGTTAACCTCGGAGGGCATTTATCCTCATTTTTTTCAATCGGTAGAGGCTGCCGTCAGGGTGATCCGATCTCGCCATATATACTTATTTTATGTGCAGAAATACTAGCAATAATGATTAAAAATGATACAAAAATTAAAGGAATAACCATTAACAACAAGGAACATAAATTATCACAATATGCCGATGACACATCAATTCTTCTGGATGGAACGGATATTTCTTTAAATGAAACACTTCATGTACTATCTTATTATGCAGAAATTTCAGGCCTTAAAGTAAATTTCGACAAAACTCAAGTTGTTTGGATAGGAAAAAAAAGATTTAGTTCAGAAACAATTAAAACACGATGGAAATTATCATGGGAAAAAATGAATTTAGACTTTTAGGAATTAATTTTCATGTAGACTTAAACAAAATGATTGACATAAATTATAATCATAAAATACTAACAATAAAAAATCACATTAAGCTTTGGAAACGTAGGTACCTAACTCCTCTTGGAAAAATAACAGTCATTAAAACTTTATTAATACCAAAACTCAATCACTTATTTATGTCTCTCCCCAACCCAAATGAGTCGACGATTAAACTTATCAACAACATTTTATATGAATTTTTGTGGGAAGGTCCAGCAAAAATCAAACAAGCTGTCGTAATCAAACAATATTCTGAAGGTGGTTTAAATATAACCAACTTGCAAGCTTTTATCTTTGGGTTAAAAGCATCATGGATAAAACGACTCATTAGCAATACAAGTAGTAGTGGGTGGCACCATATAGTCACTAACACTGTCAATATTAAAAATTTATGTTGTTTTGGAATGAGGTACATACAGCAAAAATTAGTTACAATGAAAAACATGTTCTGGAGAGATGTTTTAAAGGCTTTTTATAATATCATAGAAAATAATACTATATCAACAAATCAACATTTTCTGGCAAGTCCACTATATTATAATACAAACTTGGTTATAGGAGGTAAAACCTTCTTTATGAAAGAATGGTATGACAAGGGAATTTATCTTATAAATGACCTTTTTAACACTGATGGACATTTGTATTCCTTGGATGAATTTAGTACCATATATAAACTTAAAACAAATTTCATGACTTTCAATGGAATTATAGCATCAATTTAATCCATGGAAGGTAACAAAAATATAACATACAGGGACATAACTCAGAAATTATTCGAACCAACACTGCCATTAAATATCACACCATTCTTAAATACAACAAAAGGAAGTAAAGGATTTTACTATATACTTAATAAAAATACAGAACAACCTTCTTCTAAACTTAAATGGGAACACAATTATAACATAGAGCAAGAAACATGGAAGGAAATTTATATGGCACCTTTCAAATCAACCTCTAGTTCTTCATTACAGTGGTTTCAACTTAGAATTATCCATAGAATTTTACCTACAAGAAAATACTTGCATACCATAAATGCAATAGATAGCCATCTATGTCACACCTGTCACCAGGAAGAAACATTGGTCCATTTGTTATGGTCTTGTCCTGATACACAGAACTTTTTACATCAAGTAAATAATTGGTTATACTCTAAGAGTGTGTTAATTCCATTCACTGAGGAGTTATTTATTTTTAACATTGGTAATAATATGTCTACAGCTGATCTCAGTGTAATACTTGAAATCAAGTACTATATATTTTCTTGTAAACGCCTAAATACACCACTCTATATAGCAGCCTTCAAAAACAGACTTGTGTATTGTTATAAAACACTTAAAGAAATAGCCATTATGAACAACAATCTAGAACCTTTCTACCAAAACAGGCAAAAATACAAAGATATTTTCGAACCTTCCTAAAATAAACTTATTACAAAATGAGCTTTTGTAAAATTTTGTAATTCACTGTATGAAATATTCACCAAATAATGGGATAAAAGATAATAATATCTGAATAAAAAGTGTTTACATAGGCCAATTTAGCTGAACCAAGACCGCATCACTTTTAAAGTTGATATCATTTTAATCAATGCTCATATGT